>OY829525.1:12448098-12770598 GCA_963691665.1 Clepsis dumicolana
CGTTTTCAGGGTTCATGTAAGTTTTTTCGTTTTTGCCTCTTGAGTATGTTTACTCCTTTTTTCTACCTACCCCCAAATGTATCTGTGGTGCAAAATAAAAATATGTTCTTATGATAACTTCCTCAAGGTAATTAACTTGAGAAGGATCTTGATTGTAGTACAGTTGAGGAAATTAATTCCTGAACCACCATGGAACCTTTTCACAGTAAACGTCATAGTGACATAGCATAGCTTGACAAGGAAAATCATTATGAAGTTTACTATTAAAATGTGCTATGCTGGGTCAGTAATTAATTTCCTCGACCGTCTACCTATAGTCTTATAATTATGTTGTCAATGTTGTCATCATACTAAATAAATAATAAATATCATGGGACAAATTGACACCAATTTACCTAGTCCCAAACTAGGCAAAGCCTGTACTATGGGTACAAACGGATAAACATACTTATATAAATAAATACATACTTATATAGGTACATATTAAACATCCAAGACCCGAGAACAAACATTTGTATTCATCATACAAACATCTGCCCTGACCAGGATTCGAACCCGGGACCTCAAGCTTCATTGTCAGGGTCGCTAACCACTAGGCCATCCAGTCATTGCAAAGTCCCATGATAAATGTGACTGGGATAATAGGTACTATAGCAATTATCACCAGGCACTCCTTAACAGTTGTCCCTTGTTCAACAGAGATGCCGAAGACGCGGTCCGAGCGCGTGACGGCTACGACTACGACGGCTACCGGCTGCGCGTGGAGTTCCCGCGCGGGGGCGGCGGCGGCGGCCGGGGCTCGCGCGGCGGCGGCGCCGAGCGCTTCGGCGCCCGCGGGGCCGGCCGCGGCCCCCCCGCGCGCCGCTCGGAGTACCGCGTCCTCGTCACCCGGCCTACCCCCCTCGGGCTCCTGGCAAGACTTGAAAGACCACATGCGTGAGGCGGGAGACGTCTGCTTTGCTGACACCTTCAAAGATGGCACCGGGGTTGTGGAGTTCCTGAGGCATGAAGATATGAAGTATGCGGTGAAGAAGCTGGATGATTCTAGGTTTAGGAGTCATGAGGTGAGTCAGCTTGACAGCCATCTAGAATGATATACTGTTGCCTCTTGTATTCCAAGAAGTCAACAATTAACCAAGTCAAAAATGTATGGCTCAATGGATTTTAGTTTTTCCACATTCAACAATATTGTTTTGTGTTTCTTTCTACCTTAAGAAGTATAATCCGCAGCAGTTTTAATTATTTATACATAAATAATATTATTCCCATGGTAAAGTCATAATAGTCACGATCGCGACTATAATAGCTGCCTGCCAGTAAAAAAAATTCAGGGTCGTAAAATGAAATAAGTGTTTCGCGTATTTATTTAGGTGTATTGTCAGATTCGTCCTGCACGCGAAGTTGCCTACCTGCATACCTACCTGTTTTTCTGTAATTTATTTGTACTGTTTTTTAGTTTTCAATAAAGAATATTTTTGTGTTGTATTTTTGCAAGTGCTCTGAGTGCTTGTTTGCTTCCAGGGGGAAGTGTCATACATTCGCGTGAAGGAGGACTATGGCGGCGGCGGCGGCGGCGCGGACCGCTACAGCGGCGACCGGGACAGGTACATTTTTTTTATACGACGAAGCAAGTGGGTCACCTAATGGTAAGTGATCGCCACTGCCCATAGACACCCACAACCCCAGGGGGGAGTTTGCAAATGCGTTGCCAACCTACAGAGCTAAGATGAAACGCGTCTTGTGCCCGTAACTACAGCGGCTGTCTTACTCTCCTCACCGGTATTTTTAGGGTTCCGTACCTCAAAAGGAAAAAACGGAACCCTTATAGGATCACTTTGTTGTCCGTCTGTCTGTCTGTCAAGACCCTTTTTCTCTGGAGCGCGTTGAGGTAGCATGCTGAAATTAATATCAAATACCTGTGGTCCCTTGAAACTGAAAAAATCAACCTTCTGAGTCAACACAATCAAAAGATACAGTAATTATAAAGGCTATTTCCATACAAATTGCTGAAATCCGAAAACCTATAGGGTACTTCCAGTTGTTCTAGAAACTTGAAAGTTGGTATGAAGGTAGCTCTTATTATAGCACAGCCACTTAGAAAATTCTCAAAATCTTAATTTTTTATGTCTGTCTGTAGATTTCATAGACCAATATAAGTTGACCCCACACTGCGTACATGTTTTTTTTATTTTTTTATTATTATATTTACTGGGAAACAAACAGCTTAAGTTTAATACATAAAACATACAGTTAACACATAACCAACACAGTTTCCACTTATAATTAATTTCTTTGTATCTTTATGCTCAGATATACAAATTTTGTAAGTAGTTACTAACAACAATAAACAAAAAATTAAGCAGTTAAATTACTCAGTACCTATGTGAGAAACAAAGTAGTATGCTAAAATCAAACAAAATCTAGATCTTTTCTTCAATCATAAACAAACTTACACTAAAATGAAGTCTACTTTTTTGCTTAGGAGCAGGGCTCTGCTAACACTGGACTTCTTAAAACACTGGGGAAAAGCGTTAAAATGTTTCTACGGTACCCTCGTGCGCGAGTCCGACTCGCACTTGGCCGGTGTTTTATTTACCATTTACTTTTCATTTTTACTGCTGCCGAATGGTCACCAGTAGCATTACTTGTCAATTTGACGTACTTACACTTCAGAAATTTCAAAGTAGGTACGAAGTGTAGGTAGACACTTGCACTCTGTCGCGATAAAATCCTTTGATGTGCGCTAGATACCGACAGGAGCCCGAGCACAGTTCGAGTTCGCCCGAATGATTCGCGATTAAGCGAATTATCTGTCTGGCGAACCTTCGCCGAGTCCCGCTAATGTGACCTCAGTATAAGTGTTGCGTCTGTGTCCCGCAGGTCGCGCTCGTACTCCCCGCGGCGGCGCGGCTCGCCCACGTACTCGCCCGTGCGCCGCAGCTACTCGCGCTCGCGCTCGCCGCGCTCGCGCAGCCGCGACCGCGCCTACTGAAGGTGCGTACCGTACCCCGCCCACAACATACTTACCTTACCCCAAGCATTCTAGCACTATCCTAAGCTTAAGGTAAGACTGACGCGCTGGGACTGACGTGACGAACTGTACCCCGATCACAAGTTTTCACCAGACTCGTCTAGTAACGTTATCGTATCGCCATCAGCGAACTATAAAAGATATGGAAGCTTAACCCTTGTACTACTACGACGCGGGAACACGTGACACTCGCACATCGAAAATCGCAGCTCTCCAATGAGCGACGACATGCGTCGGCTGCGCTCGGACTTTCTCGACATTGTTCGGTCGAATTATCCAGCTATCCTGCTTAGCGAGGACGGCGTGATTGTCAAGTATGGGTTTTTAAAATGTATGTTTACTTACTTAAGTAAAGTAATTCTAGTGTTTTTCATATCCGTATGGTCTCTAAATATTGAATTACGCAAAACATAATAGTATTCACAATCGAAACTCCTGTGACACAAGCCCGCTTGTCACAAATGTCACGGCTGACTGACGTGCGGAGTTGTTTGTATATTTTTCCCCATCCACAGCGGGACCTATTTGTTGGAGCCATTTTTTGGGCTTAATTATTTTTTTATGGCTTTCACCCTTGCTCTTTGCTTGCAAGGAGTGGGCTTAATTATTAATCGTAGATCGCCATCGAAAAAAAAATCTATGACGTTTGGAACCCGTGACCGTTTTTGGTACTTACTAAAATTTTATATGAAATTTTCTCTATGGTGATACTATATGTTACTACTTGATTGTGGTAAAAACAAGTGTTCTCGGGTACTGCAGGGGAAACTTTCGTTAATATCAGGCTCTGTAACACTGACATTTAACTGAAAAATTACAGTATTTTGCTTGTAGTACCAACATTAGCCGGAAAACTGTGCTATGACAAAATATGTTCTATTTGCAGTACAACTTTAGATTGGACATTTTCTATTGTTTATTTTTTCGTGTTAGGTAAATCTATTTTTATAAAAATTACCAGCTCCACTGCTTCTAGCTGCTGCCTGCTTAAAAGTTGCCTTAGTTTACAAAATAACATTTAAAATGTAAACAAGACTTACCTTATTAGCCATAATGTTCAGTAATGGGTCCAAAATTGCATAAAGACCTGAAACTTCTTGAGTATTACTAATACAAAACTGGCAAGATATCGCAGAAGACATTTTGTTTACTAATCTAATCTATGTAAAGTATAGGTGTGTGATTTTTATTCCTAAACATTTCCTCCACTGCTGCGGAATCGAGATCGTATGTATGTCGTAAATCCCACTCGAGTTTACATCTGCCTTTCAAATAAACAAGCTTCCCACTGGACTAGAACATTCCCGGAGTAGCCTAGCAGCTCTGGATTTAGCGCGGATGTGGACTGGATCCGGACGCGGCGCCTGTAATGTCTCTCGAGTGACGGTGTCTTGTGTCGACAGCACGGCGGGCGGGCGGCGCGGCGCGGCGGACTAGCATAAGGCATAAGGTGTAATGTGTAGCGAGATACCTCTGACAGTCTCCGAACACTACTTACCACTACCATATATTTTGCAGATGTTATCAGTAGCCAGTCGGGTCAGGATAAGGAGGAGTCTGTACTAAAATCGTTTTCTTTTGTTTCATCCTCTGTGGATTGGATTGGATTGGATGTGCTTGGCGGGAGGCGGCCGGTTAGGGTGTCCGCTCGGCTCTGGACTTACTTTACTTTTCGGATCGCGCCGCGGAGGAACGTTTCGGATCGGACAGGATTCCCTGGATGCCAGGATCACGGATCTTTGGGTATGATTTTGAAATTATTGCAAATAACTTAATGTCGTTGCACGCGGCGGCGGCGCCCGCGCCGGCTCTACCCTCGCCCCATCTCACGCTTGCTGTAACAAACAAACATACATACTCTAACGTCGTGTCAGTGCTAATCGATTAATATCGAAGGTATCGACAGTCATGATCGACTGCTATCTTTGGAATAATTGTTAATGAATCGTCCATTATAATTTTAATAATACTAGCGAAACTAAAATTAAGTTTTTACATCTTTGTTGTACGGCGTAGCTCCATACGTTTATGTTATGAATTAGAAATCTGTACGCATTCCAAATAGAGCTTGGCTCCGTCTAAATTGTGTTTTTTTTTTTGGAGCGAGCCGCGGGGAGGGTTTTTGATTCGACCGCTCGATGCCGTTACCAAATACTAATAGACTTGAGATATTGTATTAGTTAATGTAAGAAATCAAATTATTAGAGTTGGGCCAACGTCGACGGTGAGGACGGTAGTTACTCTCAAAAATATTTTAACTCTAGCATTTCAAATACAATATTATTGATATTTTTGTAAGAATAAAAGTTTAATCAAGTGGCGGATCCAAGAAATTGATTTAATGACGCCGAGACTGTTTTCATTACTGAACGATACGATACTTAGATCGTTAAAATGATTGATTTATGACGACGATAAAAAAAATCCTTTGATTTTAATCTTGAGCTGAAAATACTTGCGTTATTCAGCGTGAAAATTTGTGTTAAATATGGATATTAGACATGCAAAATATAATTGAAATTTCATACATTATTATTAGGTATTACTGCATTAAAATTAGTCATTAATAAAAACGAAGGGCAAGTCAAGTCTATTGTCTCCCTGTTCACGATGCGCCATCTTACTGTGCTCGAACTTTAAGGAATGAAATGATCAAATTAACTTCCTGGATCCGATCACACTAAAGATCCGTCGATTATTAGAAGAGTACAATTGTAGCACAAATCATTGCACTTTACCGTGCCAGAAAAAGATGGTTATTGTACTTGTAATTTAATTGTTTAAACTATAGTCAGTGGACACTTCTAACGAACGCCGGACTCCTAACCTCAGTATAAAATTTAGTAAGTAAAGAACAAAAACGCACCGAAATTCATATATTTCAGGTGAGAATGGTATTCGTACAATCTGTAAAAAAGCTAAGCAACCGAAGCATTCGCAATAATCTTCCCAATAACAATTTAAGTTGTTATAATCATAACAATCGGAATATTTCACCAAACGGTTAGGTAAGTCGGAATGAATACCCTCAGAGGGTCGAGCACGACTTTACGAATGCTGCGTCACGTAAAATCGAATAGTAAACGTTGTCGAGTTTGTATGGCGTTTGGAACAGCGCCCGCCCGTGAGCGTATTTGGAACTAAAATTTAGTATGAGGTTTCTCGATCTCGATACGTTGACCGTAACGTTACACAGCATTCGTAGTCGTGCTCGACCCTCTAAGCTTTTTCATCGCATATTTCCATTCAAGATAACGTCACGTTTCGAGGTGTCGCATTTATGGACTTCAACTATCAATTCCTGACACTTTTACAGGGGACGGACGGTTTAACTTGCCTGACCGTATACTGAAATATTTCAGGTTGGGTTCGGGTTATTGGGTGCGATTCGGTTACTTCGCTACTTTTACCGCTGATTACGAGTGTAAATAAATGTTTCGTTTGCTTACTGGTTGTATACTGAGCCGACTCCGTCCTCACGGAAGCCGGCAGAGGCCGCCGGCGCCCGCGCAGCCGCCGCGGCCGACCACTCGCTTCTCGATGTCACTCACCCCGGACCGGCCGGCTAGCGTCGCCTCTACCCTAATAGCATGCCCGGCTGGGCGCGCCCGCCACGGCCAAGGGAGCCAGCTAAGCGAGGGAACAGCCGTCAATAGGATAGCTGATCATAGCAGAGCCTACTCCGAAGTCCGAAGTTCAAATCCGACCGTCCCTCGCGCTTTCGTGTCGCGACGATACGCCAATGACATTTCCAGTTTAACACGTGGCTAGCGCCGACCCACGCGCCATCTGTACGACAGCTCTCGATTGCCGAAAAGCGTTCACTGATTTCGATTTAAAAAGTTAACAGCGTTTGGCCTTCCTGGGACGGTCGGATACGATTTTAGAATTTCTGACTTCGGAGTAGCCCCTCTGCGCTGAGCGAGGATACAAAACTTACAAAACTATTAACTCCTTGTATTAGAAAGACATCCGCTTGTGTTACCAGAGAGGTGTCACTCCGCAGTTTAGGTACGTTCGGCCGCGCGCTTCTCGGGCAGGCGTGTGGCAAGGGTCGCCGCTAGACATTTCATTTCTCTGATTATTGCTACGAACAATTACTTCTATACATAAAGGGAAATTACTTATTATGTTTTTTTGGTCAGAAGCAATATTAGGATTTTAGGAACAGAAAGACATGTTTCGCGCCAATACAAAAATCATTTATGTCAAAATGTGTCTACGAAAAGTTTCAATTTCGCGTAACGGTCGAAGGAGAAGGCAACATTTTTGTACCTAAACTTAGCTTACGTTTTCGAGAGTGAGCCTTCTGTACTTCAGTACTATTACTTTATAAGACTCTGGGCTGGGTTTTCAGTTTAAAGTTAGGGAAAGTCGAGGAAAACAAGGGGGAAAACTGAAATAATTTCCCACTAAATTAAAGAACTAAAAGTATATTCCATGTTTTTTTTTTGCAATAAGTACCTATTTGACATTAGGTATAACTTTTTTTTAATACATACATTTTTAATGAATTGTGCTTTCTTTACCCAAAGGGGGAGGTGTTGTTTGCACGCACACACCTCGACTCCATCATGTCTAGAATGTATCCTTAGCTTAAGTGGGTGTTAACTAACGTTTCCCTCAACACCAAACGCCACAGTCGACTAACGCCTCAGAATAGAAAATATTTAAAATGTTCGTAGTTAGTCAGGGAACTTGGCCAATATGGTTACAAAGTCAGGGTTATTAGATACGGTATTTCTGTTGGTGGTGTTCCCCTTGCACACCGCTTAGCTGCCTCGCTGCTCTGGCGGGCCGCAGCCTTACAGCCAGTGTGACTGAAGTGTTCTATCGAGCAATGTATGAGAGTATGTTGGTTACCTCCACACTAGGTGAAGGCATTTCTATATCGGTGTATTAAACTATCACAAATTGTATGTCGCGGTTAGCTCGGAGATATCATAGTTTTAATGTGAACATGTAATATAGGTTGGATCAGCATTCCAAGTGCCGACACAGTTTGATGGACTCAATAAATTCCTTTTGAAATTTAAATGTTTTATTTGTCGACCCTGTGTAAACTGCCCCAGTGTTGCCACTCTTTTCAATCATGGCGCCCAATTTTTGAATGTTTTTCAGACTTCTTGTCTTCGTAATTTATGAACCATGATATTAAGGATGACAGGTTATCGTGAGAATGCCTAAGTCTTCAACAATGGGGTGGTTTTTAATCCTTACAGTATGACACAAGCTATAACATATCGACGGTACTATGACAGCCTCGTATATAAACTTTGACGAAATTGGAATAACCACTCTAGACCGCGAACCTAAGGTGGTTATTCCAATTTCGTCAAATTTTGTATACGAGGTTGAGTCAGAGTACCGTCGATATCTACTCGTAAAGCTGGCACTTTGCACCAGGTCTTTTGTCCTAGTTCTAGGAAGTAATGGACAACAGTAAATTTTCAAACCTCATGATCTTTCAAAAAGTTCAATATTTCAAAAACGGGTTAACCGATCAAACTTAGCTAAGAACCATCTCGATTACACTAGCTTTTGATTTAAAAAAAACCGCATCGAAATCGGTCCACCCGTTTGGGAGCTATGATGCCACAGACAGATACACATGTCAAACTTATAACAGGCGCTTGTCAACTTAGTGTCCAACACTGGTGCCATCGCGTTATTTCTCACAAAGTTAGGAGCGCGAGTACAACTATTTCAATAATGGCATCCCTCACGAGCACGAGTTTTCGAATGCTGCGTAACGTTACATTATCGTATCGAAATCGAGAAACCTCACAAATTTTTTGTTCTCACGGGCGGGCGCTGTTCCAAACGTCATACAAATTTCTCGATAACGTTGACTACTCGATTACGTTACGCAGTATTCGAAAAGTCGTGTTCGACCCTCTGTAGTCCCGATAAATAAATAAATAAATAAATATCATGGGACAATTGACACCAATTGACATTTCATATTTTTCACACCTGGAAATTAATATAGGTATCGAAAGGGCTTTGCCTCCTGAACACACCACTATATTTATAAAAAAATAATATTATCTGTTTTTTTGAATACAAGAGAATAAAATAAAATTACCAATTCTACCAAAACTACGCAAGAATGGGTGTAATACTTTTGCCTTTTTCATGAAAAAAAAAATAAGCAACAGTCACACGTAGGTTTGACAATGTCAGCCCCTAAACTACGAAATTCGAAAATCGAAGTTCGTATCGTATGGTCCCGCTCACTCTCGTGTTAAATAATAATAGCTTGAGAGGGACGGCACGATACGAAGTTCGAATTTTGCACTTCGTAGTCGGGGGGCAGATAAATTTAACATCTTGGTTTTGCTTTTTGATCGTGACAAGACAAAGACAATTGATCCATCCTAGCGTAGTTTCGGTGTTAGCGCGGAGATTCTACCTAGGGTCAGGGAATTGGAGAACCTGATGCGAGGTACGGAGAAACGAAGGTTTCTATACGACCTGGGGCGAAGGGTCGCGGAGCAGCCACCAGAGTAAGTGGACTGTATTTAATTCGTATGCTAGACCATGTACCTAAGTGGCAGTGGCGGTCAGATGGAAAGCACGCCTACCTTGAGGATCCTCGCGCAGCTCGCAGTATCCAGGCAGAATCTAGGGTCCAGCCAGGCGTGGATTAGACCAATCCAGCAGGGCGTTGTCCGATACACCACAAAACAGCACTAAATGTTGGTTATAGTCTAAAAAAGGTGGCCACCTCAACTTCCTTTCACCAATTAAACACTCGCGACGAATCGAGAGGCTGAAAGACTCAGATTAAGTCCTTATTTCCAATTTTTCAGCAGCACAAGCACGTGTTCTGCCGGCTTGCTAGATAGAACTCGAACTCCATTTTTGATGGCGCTAGAATACAGACAATTAATCAAATTATAGTCTCAAAAATATGAAATGTTGTCAATCGACCTAGTCCCAAATTAAGCAGAGCTTGTGAAATGGAACTCTACCCTGGTGACCTAACCTTGAAGGAATCGATAATAATGGATGAGATAAAAAGACAGCTGAACTGGAGCTGGATCTTGGACCTGGAGTGTGGCTGATAAACCAGATGGTTCTCGTAAGTGACTTGCCGGAATCCCGCGTCTTCTGCCATGGCTTTGGACTTCGAAACGTAAATCCTGTTGCGACATAAATCCTAAAGATTAAGGGACTTCTAAAGGGGCAACGTTTTTCTGCAATATGTGGTCATATAGTTTGATAGGTTAGTTTGTGCAAGCAAGCGCCATCAAACCAAGAGGACTCCCAAGCTTTTGTTTTAACGCGCTTCATACTGGCCAAGAAATGTAGTTCAAATTGTCAGGACGAACCGACAATTGTAAAGTTGGTGAAATAGGGGCCTGCCCCCCCGACTACGAAGTGCAAAATTCGTACTTCGTATCGTGCCATCCCTCTCAAGCTAATATAATTTAACACGAGAGTGAGCGGGATGATACGATACGAACTTCTAATTTCGTAGTAGTCCCGCTGGTGGGAGCCAGGGCTCGAACCTACGACCCTCTGCTTGAGAGGCCACAAATTTACCACGAGGTATTGAGAAATAAACAAATGGATATTTTACGTATAAATCTTTTACTAATACTATTTCTTTGTAACAAATAACCACATAATATTAAAATCGCATAATTAGTAACAACATTTAGAGCTAAATCTTGAAGCCTGAGTGTATGGCGCAAACGCCAAACGTTAAGTTTTCGTACGTAACTTGCCGGAAACCGGCGTCCTCTATCATGCCTTTGAACTTCTCCTGAAAGAAAAATGTTACTATATAAAAAACTAGCTTATACCCCGCGGCTTTGCTCTCGTGAAATATTTCAAAATGGGCTAGTAGTATGGGCTTCCTATCCCGTGGGAATTTCGAACAATCCCTTCTTAGTGCACCTCTAGGATACTCAAGGTATTGTTTGCCAAATTTCAAATCTAGGTCCAGTGGTTTAGGCTGTGCGTTGTCTGTCAGTCAATCAATCACGGTACTGTTTTATAGGTCTAAGATACGAGAAAAATATGAATTCGAATGTTCTTTTGTTCGTTCCACAATAATGATCAAAGTCATTTAAATTCAACGGCAATGAGGACGTCCATTAATCTCGTGATGTTTTTATCAGCTTTTTAATCCCTCCCCACTGGTGATATGACACGTGGTGAGGTTTTAGAGTACCAAAAAATCGCTTTTCAAAAATATATGTACAGTCGAATCATTTGATTCCTGACCCACCGTAGAACGTTCTCACAGTAAGTGTCAATGATTTTCCTCGTCAGACAATGCGATGTCACCATGACATTTTCTACGAAAAGATTCCGCAGAGGGTCACGATTCAGTTGGTTCGACATAGTACGCAGAAGGGTACTTATACGTCTGTACAGATTAAATATTCACCCCCTTATTCATAAAGGCTTGTCAAGCTTCTGTTAACTTGGCAATCTCTTGTCTTTATCTGTTACTTTAATATTTGCCTTTGTCAAACAAACACAAACGATTGTTAAGTTAACAGAAGGTTGACAAGCGTTTTTATGAATAAGGGGGTCAGAAAACGCTTCGCCTGAAAATATACAACAAGCAAAATGTAACAACTGCTAAAATGTGCACAACGCATATTGTAAAATACGTGAAACCTACGAAAAGCTAAAGATACATTCGCAAAATGTACACTAAGTACGTACACAGAATGTACAAAACGGTATACCTACGTAATTAGTGTACATTTTGCGAATGTACTTTTTGCTTTGTGTACGTTCCGCGTAATTCATAATATGCGTGTGCGTATTGTTGATTTTGCTATTGGATACATTTTGCGTGTGTCGTGCATTTTACTCCCAAGGGTCAACAACATGCAGATAGACTTAGCAAGCTTGTAGTGACCTGGTTGGGGAACTGGCGGATGCTCTCCACGAGGTACTGGTAGGGCTTCCACTGACCAGCGATCAGCTGGCCCAGCACCGGGATCACCTGGAACGAGTAGCGGTCGTACGCCCTGCCGGGGCCACCGCTGGATCAAACTATCGACCTCACAAGTATATACCTACCTATAACTCAATAAATAAATATATATTCTGGGACTGGCAGGCCCCTATTTCACCAACTTTACAATTGTCAGTTTTATATGACAATCTCTTTGACAATATGAAGCGCGCTAAAACCAGCTCAAGTCAGCAGCTGACACTGAACTGCAAGGACCATAAAACAAAGAGGACTGCCAGTTGAGTGTCTATACGATATCGCGTTCCTTTGAAATAATAAGCCTGCTGTAGCTAGTTTTACTACGGAGGGGTCTCTGTACCATTCATTAGATGTCTGACTAACACAATAGCGCCATCTAAATTCTTTTTTTTTTTCAGTTCATAGATGGCGCTATTGTGTTAGCCAGAGGTCTAAGTGTCATACAAAATTAATGGTACAGAGACCTCTCTATAGTGAAACTAGCTACAGCAGGCTCATTATTTTACAGGACCGCGACATTGTATAGCCATTGGCAGTCCTTTTGGTTTTATTGTCATATGTCAAAACTGACAATGGTAAAGTTGGTGAAATAGGTCAAGTCAATCTTATGACAATGTCATAAACATTTTGACTGGGGAGAGCTTTTCTCACTTTAGCTATACGTGCGTTCGAAAAACAACCATCCTTTGGCAGTCGGGTAAAAACAAGTCACAATAGCTCTTACGATGATGATCAGCAACAGGTCTCCATTGCCATTCAGTGGGGTAATGCTGCTGGTATTATGGGGACCTTTGAGCCGGGTACGAGGCGGGGTGGGGGTTTTAGGTTAAGCGAGTTGACGAGGCCTGTTGCTGATGTATTTCAATGTAAATGCCCGTTACTTGACATTGTACCTAATATTAATGATGTAGCTTTATCAAATATTAATAAGTAATGATGATGATGTGTTCCTGTACCTAATCCTTCAGCGGGGACATAGGGGTCGCAGTAGGGACTTCCACGCATCACGGTCCTGTGCTGGGGCTTCAAGGTCGTGCCACATGTGCACCCAGGGTGTCCAAAGCCTCGATAAAAACTAGATAAAAAAAAAGTTCCTGCCAGTAACACCCGGATTGAACGAAAGGCAAACAAAGCCACTGACCACTGCAGCGCCTGGTTGGGCAGGTGGCTGAACTCTAGGCACATGAAGCGCCCGCCCGGCGCCAGCACGCGGTACGCCTCACCCAGCACCTGCCAGTGCGAGTTACGTGGCATGTTATACAAATGGGCCGTGCAGAGGGTCTAGCACGGCTTAACGAAAACCGCGTAACGTTACGGTTATCGTATCAAGATCGAGAAACTTCGTACAAAATTTTTGTTCCAAACACGCTCACGGGCGGGCGCTGTTCCAAACGTCATACAAACTCGACAACGTTTACTATTCGATTTTACGTGACGCAGCATTCGTAAAGTCGTGCTCGACCCTCTGCTACCGCTCACTCTGTCTACGCCGAATATCCGGTATCTGGTTTCATCTCGTAGTCTAGATATTACATGGTGTCTATTAAGGCTTGTCCTGAGCTAACATGGGCCAGTTTATAATTTTTTATGTTATATCTAAGTACCTACTTATCTACTTAAAATCACGAGCACTATTTCGAATTCGATGTCGTAATGACTATTACTTTACTGCTGGACCTGTTGGTCGTGGTGGTTGGCGGCGGAGGCGTCGTCGTGCTGCAATGCTGGTCATTTTCTACGATTTCTGAACGCATTATAGAGGACTTATGATATGTGTGTAGATAAAATATTTTAGGACACTTTTTTTCACAAATTAAAATCAATAGTACTCGTGATTCTAAATAAACATAATATGGTTAAAAATCTCAAAACAATTTACAAAGACGGAGCCTTATAATCACATGATGTTGTAACCCATAATAATAATTTAACTCAGAAAAAATAAATACATCTCATATCTCACTACCACAGAATACATAATAGTACAAGTCACTACACCCTCCCCCTCCCCTTTGTGACATTACACATGTCCCCCCTTGGCTGCGGGTAGCATAAGACCGCTCGTCGGGGGAATGCGCGGGGATGGCTGCCGTCCAGCAGTGGACGCCCTCTGATGGATTATGATGAATAGAAAAGACCAAGTGCCAGATTGTCCCCGCATACCTTGTCGACGTGCGTGCAGTTCCGTATCCCGAAGGCGACGGTGTAGGCCGTGCAGCAGTCGCTCGCCGCGGGCAGCGCCTCCGCGTCGCCGCACACCCACGACACGTCCACGCCGCAGGCCGCAGGCGTGTAGCCTTGCCTACATACGTACGATAAAAATTCACTAGAGCTCCATCAGCTGACCCGCTTACGCTTTCAAATAAAAAGAAACAAAGAACGTTGAAAACCCACATTGTCATTTCAAAGTTCAATATTTCAAAAACGGTTGAACCCATTTTAATGAAACTTAGCTAAGAACCATCTCGATTAAACTAGCTTTCAATTAAAAAAAACCGCAACTGAATCGGTCCATCCGTTTGGGAGCTATGATGCCAGACACAGGTCAAACTTATAATACCCCTCTTTTTCGTCGGGGGTTAAAAACAAAGTCGATTTAATGAGTGAATGGAAGTAAGTATCTATTTTTATTCTAATGACGAACCGTAAGAATTGAGCTTGATTATGCTTGGGAACGTCAACGGATAGGCAGCAGCAAGGGAAATTGAGAGAGAAAAAACAAGGCATCCTTTCATGATGCAACCAAGAATGTAGCATGATTCTGCTATGAAAAATGAAAATGAAAAAAGTTTATTGTTCGATAAACACAACATAAAACCGGCTTCTGGATCCTGTGCTAGGGGTCCCTGTGTTACAGGATCCAATGGTTTACACTTGTACTATTTTGTGTTCTGTGGGTTTACATTGTCAACAATCAGTAACTTCATAGCTGTGCAATGTGTCAGGATTGACTTCATAGCGGCGGGGCACTATACTTTCATACAATCCACTTGTGACTGTTCCAATGAGATCATTCAACTTTTTTTTCTAGTGCCTAATTTCACTGGCTTACTTTTGCGCCCTGGCTTTGCCCACATCCAGCATGGCCTGGTTGATGTCGCACAGCGTGACGCTGCTGCGCTTGCCCTCGGGAGCCGGGCCCAAGTTCTTCAGGTAGTCGATGTAGCGGAATGAGATGTCACCTTCAGGCATACAAACAAGGTCAAAAGAAAAATGTTACCGGAGAGGACATTAAATTTCAAAAGCTATCAAATAGATTTTGATGCAGTTTTCACTAACTTTAGATTATCTTTTCCAGAAGTTTACGATTTATATGTATAAAATCTTCTTTTTTTTTATTCTGAGAGGAGGCCTGTGCCCCGCAGTGAGACGTAAAAAAGGTTACCTTAGATGCAATACATAAAATTAATAGTATAGCCGCGGTAAAGAAATTAAACTTCAGCATCTGTGGTTCACTGATACAGAGCTAGGCAGGGCAGAGGAGCAGACTATGATTTGTGCTCATTCACTGTATCCCCTAGCAATTCAATGGTGTATGTAAAATTCCCAATCGACACTGAGCATACATGGGAACTATAACCCAAACCCTCTCATTCTGAGAGGAGGCCTGTGCCCAGCATGACGTAAAACAAAGCTAGTGATGATGTGATGGCTGTGTCCTCTGAGCCCCTGATGCAGAATTTTTGGCACTGTGAGTGGTCCAATCACGGTCTGCTCATAATTTAATTGAGCACCTCTGTTTAAAGGTTTTGGAATCATACCTGTTCCACCAGCCACATCCAGCAGCTTGGTGCCGTGCGTGGGTGCCAGGCGCTGCATGAAGATGTCCTTCCAGAAGCGGTGGATGCCGAGGGACATGGCATCATTCATCACATCATACTTCTCAGCCACTGTCTCAAACACATTGTGCACTGAAAAATAACGAATGCAGAATGCACAATTATTATTGAAAGGCAGAAATCGTAGCACGGTCAGCAGCAGAAGTCGCTAAGTAACTGAAGCAGGGGGGGCTAGCTCGCGTGCCATTTTCTCGCTTGTCGCTCAGTGCGTCCTTCACTGATTCCGTCACTATGAAAGGGACGCACTGCGCGACAAGCGACAAAATGGCGCGCCGTGCTACATGTGCAGTCACAATGATCTAAGCTCGGCTCTATTATTATTGACATAATAGCTTGTGACCGCTTCGGTTGTTTAGCAACTTTTGCTGCTGACTGTACCTGGTGAGATTTGTTTGTATTTTCGTTCACAATAAAGACCATTGGTAGAAACAGAAAGAGAAAGCGCCCGAAGGACAACAATGTATTTTGATTGTTAGTTAGGCTTCTTAAGCTATTGATCGCAATTATAACACAGGAGTTGTCGTACAAATTTTATGTAATAATGACCTTTTTTCCATTTCTCTTGCTCGTCAACGGTTTCGAAACCAAAATGGGTCTGTTTAGTTTTCTCGCCTTCGGTTTCTTTTTCAGCGGTCTGCGTGCTGAGGGCGCGGACTCGCAGAGCTCCATTACTCGTTCGTCCTATTTTCGATAATTGCAAAGCTGTATTTCTTAACGCCATTGCAAATTGATGCAATTCTAATTCGATTCGATGCGAAGGAGTGCGATGCCACCGGCAATCGCCCAAAATCAGCTGCTGCATTTTTTTTTTTTTTTTTTTTAATTCATCCCATAAGGGATAGGCAAAGGAACTGAGTCCACACAGCCACGTCTGATGTGTTTTGTAAATTTCTGTATATTAAAGTCCTGTCACCGTCAGAGTTGTGTCAGTCTGTAGTAGTCACGTCCTGTCAGCTGCTCATGCCTTCCGTAAAGCGATAGTGTACTTTACGGCGAGCTACGGCGAGCAGCAGCCGGCGGATATTTGGGAGTCACAAACAGAGGGAATACGCGTTTTCACTTGAATTCTTCATTTGCTGGGCACTGTCACGTTAATTTGTTGTATAACACACTATCTTTATTATCCACCAAACAACATTAAGCACAGAAACTAAGATTCAATTAACGACACGATGCACTCTCATCGGTTTCCCGCCAAATTCCCTCTCAGCTGCTGCACTTTCTGTCAATTTGACGGCCGGACGTCGATTTAGCGTTTAGATATTGCTGTCTATTTCTAGTAAGGTTATGTTTTATGCATGTAAAACGGCAAGAGCATGTAGGGCCATGCCTAGTGTAGGGTTCCGTAATTGTTAATACAAACAAATGCAGTGTCGATGAAAAGAGCGTATCTTTTTGACGTTTACGTCCTTTTGTTGAGAAACGCAGTTTTTGGGCAATAACTCCAATTATGTTGAAAGTATTTAAGCGTTACCTTTTAAGATGAGGGGGGGGGAGGGGTCACAAATTATGCAGCTTTCGAAGCGATTATTTCCCAAAATATACAAATACATAATAAAAGCAATTTACAATGACGTTAAATCTAAGCTTAAACTAAATAAACTACAACTTAAAACTAAATTAAATCTAAATAAGGTCCCCGTGGCATAGTGCCCAAAAGGCTGGCAGCGTTGCCTCGCTGAATAGCGATGCTGATTCTTTGAGAGAGAAAACTGCCAGCCCTTTGGTCACAAGTTGCATCAACTACGAGGGGCGGCTGAAAAGTAATCTACCTAACAATGAAACAAAAGACTGTCGTGGCTAATTTTTTTTTATTTTTCTATATAGTCCCCTGCTAGTAAAACACACTTATTAAATTTTTCAAATATTGAATTTAAACCATTAAAAAAAAAACTTTCGGTTTGTCGTCAAAAAAGTCATAAACCTTCGTCCCCTGAGGTCTTTCTTGAGAAGTCTAAACAGAAAATAGTCACAGGGGGCTAAATCTGGACTATAAGGGGGGTGGTCAATGGTTTCGAAGCCATTGTCTTTAATTGCTAGCTTCGTTGTGCGGGCGGTATGCACTGGTGCGTTATCGTGCAAAATCAGAATTCCTTTGCTTAGTTTACCTCGCCGTTTTTCTTTTATTGTCTCTCTTAGTTGATATAGTAAGTTTGAGTAATAATCAGCATTCATTGTAGTTTTCTTCGGTAAATAATCTATGAGCAAAATCCCTTCTGTATCCCAAAAGATTGTAGCCATAAGTTTACGTGCCGATGGACAGACCTTGAATTTCCGAGGCGGCTTCTCATCCTTAAATTTCCACTGTAACGACTCTTGCTTACTTTCCGGGTCCCATTGTCGAATCCAATGTCGCGAAGAATCGCGAACTGTTAATAATTGTATATAGCAACATTATCTGAAGTCTCAAGTTCCCGCCATTTCTATCATTGACTATGGTAAGCTGTCATTTATTGTCACATTCTTTGCATAGTTTAAGTTTAGAATGTTTTCAATATAAAGTTAAACTGTTAACAAGTGTGTGGTGTCCAGACTCCTGAGCTGATCTAAAAGCTAAGTGATCCTAATTGGTTCTAAATGGTTCTGCACAAGTATTGCCTAAACGTATACTACATTATCATTACACAATTAAAGCCTAACTATCGCCCCTTGGGTCTAAGTATCATTCATGTGTATTACAGTTTTGTGTTGAAGCTAAGTTTCGTGGTATACTCTGCTCATACGTGCAGGAGTCCTGCATGTGATGTCTTAAGGCAGTACCTTGGTTTATACGTTTGAAACTGCTCATACATGTAGGAATCCTGCATGGGATGTTTTAAGGCAGTACATTGGTCTATATGTTCAAACTCTGCTCATACATGCAACATTGGTTGCATGGGATGTTTTAAGGCAGTACATTGGTCTATATGTTCAAACTCTGCTCATACATGCAACATTGGTTGCATGGGATGTTTAAGGCAGTACATTGGTTTATATGTTTGAAACTCTGCTCATACGTGCAAGAATAGCTTGCATGGGATGTTTAAGGCAGTACATTGGTTTATATGTTTGAAACTGCTCATACGTGCAAGAATAGCTTGCATGGGATGTTTAAGGCAGCCCAATGGTGTATATGGTTGGATGGCTTCGCCAACCATGCTAGGAAGCTTAGCATTTAATACTTTAATGATGATCAATGGCATTCTTGTGCGTGGCTTCAACTACAGTTGAAGTCATAGTGTTTATTTTTACAACAGGAGGTGGACATTTGGGGTAGCACATATCACCTGTGTGAGCACCAGGCCAGTACCTGGGTGAGATGTTAATAGCTGATGAGTGCGGACATCACAGGAGTTATATTAAGGTATGAGATCACAATATTACTATTGCAATTGCCATCGGTATTGATATTGATATAGATACATATAATGCTTCTAATAGGCCTTTGACCTGAACCCTGGCATTCATACTGTGGCGGCGTCATTAAGCAGCATAGCAGATACTCATAATCCCCATTATAAACTCTTTATACTCATGGTGAAGTTATAACTAAACTTGAGATACTTGATCATACCAATAACACAACTATAAATATAAATCGTCCCCACAGATTGGTGCAGTTCTGCTGTGATCGTTAACCTCATTAGAATGCATTAGAAAATAATTTTCTTACAAAATCGATGGGCAATTTGTAATTTTGTGACTCATAGCGACATCTATGACCAACTAGCGGAACTAAAAGTTGCTATTTTCATTATTGTACCCATAATCCGAAAATTACGAGTTGATCTTAGTGGAATCTCGTAGTTTTAGAAATATTTTCATGTTATTATAATAAAAGGCGTAAAATACACTAATTAGTTATAAGCAAATTGCACAATTTTGGTTTAAGAAATTGGCAATTGTTTAGTTCGTAATAGTGAAACCGGAAGTGCAGCAAAACAAAGATGGTGGCACGGCACATTATTTCTAATAAGAAAATATTATTAGATTTATTTGGTGGAACTAATAATACCTCAAAATATTAAATAAGTGAAATTATTATTATGTAAGTAATTATTTCTCTAATTTAAAAAATCTGGAGTATTATTTCACGTAATACAATTAGTTGTTGACTCGCAGTTCGAAAATGAGCGGGACGGACGCTTTCTATTCTTTTCTAAGATGGCCGATTTTTTCTTCATAGAGTTCGCACGTCGTTCCACTGAAAAAAGTTGTTTGGTGAAAATAAATAGTGAAAAGTTCTGAAACAGTTTGGAAAGTGTACTAAAACATAAGGTGAGCATGACGTTATATGGATTACGTAATTTTCAGTGTTAAAATACCAGAAAAAGTAAATACAATTTCGTATACTCGATACTGTTTTACCATGTTTCAATCGTTACAAATATAACAAAAACGGGTATGAAATAAGTTATAAACGATCAGTATAAATGAGCTCTTGACCCTGCATAATACGGAAACCGAAATACTATGTATTTACATTAAGTAGGTACCGTGAAGGCTCTCGTGCCGGCACATGGCGGTCAGCGACACAGTACAAGGTTATACTTGTATTTACGTAATTTTCAGCGCGCAAAAAACGTACTGAAAGGAATTTGTTGTAACCCATTTGTAATGTAATATGTGTTCATATCTTAGGAGGCAACAACAACGACAGTAAAGACGACTAAAAGCGGTCGGAGTCGTGATATAAAAGGAGCAACCGTACTGACTCGCGCCTACAGCACAGGTGCTGTTGTTACGACTCTTACGACAGAATTATATACGATTTATTAAGGTATGTGGAAAACTTAATTAAATACAGCGAAAAGAATTTGATGGAACGTAAACGATACTTATAGTAGGTCTATCCATATTTTCGTGATTACGTCAACTTGTAATAGATGGCGCTACCAGTACAATGAGAAAGAATGTCATCATAATTTAAACTTTTAAAAATTAAATTACTTTACTTTTGACTAAAAATAATGGATTTAGATATTTGCACATATTTATTTAGTGCAATTAATGAACATGAATTCATTTATGTGCCTCATTATTGCTTAAAGATTAGAACATGGATATTTAAAGTAATTTTGTTTTCAAAACAATAAAACAAATAAAAATGCATCCGTAAGAGACTTGCTATGTGGTCAATAAAATAACAAAGTAGATAAGGTCATTTGTTATTTTTAAATAAGTAATAACTCTTTATTGTTTTATTCTTTTGATTTAGAAAATACCTAACATAGGTATATTTACTTTTGCTTATTTATGAATTTCTGTATGCCATGTTTTGATGTTTATAAATGTCCAATATTATATGCTAATGTCTACTACAATACTACATTAGGTTGGATAGGTATATGCATAGCAACTATGCTTTGATAGTATGACATTTATTTAGCATTTTAACAGATTAGAGCCGAACACAGTTCTATTTTGTGGACAGCCAGTTATGAACAAATTGCTATTATTATTCTGGATGTATATTGAGATAAATATGGTCACATTGTGATATTTCTGTTCGACTGACTTACAGATAAATATCATTCCACGGAATCATCATGGAGGAAATATTTCTGAATAGACTGTCTATATTTGCAAATAATATTAAAGACTTATCTGTTAATGCTCTCAGTTTGTGCTCATTCAGTTCATGGAATGACAATCAGCTAGAACAAGCTAGAATTACAATTTCGAAATTAACATCCATACTTCATAGATTTAACACCGAACTATATCAATACTTTAATAAGTCTGTCTGTCCAAATGCCGATGAAGTGTCAACTCTGACTTCCAAACAATTAGAAGGAGAAGAAGCATTAGCTGAACTCAACGCTCGAGTACAAGCCACCAAGGATCTTCAACCATCAGCTTCGAACTTTAGCAGCACTAGAGGCAAACTACCGGAATTACATTTACCCTCATTTAAAGGAGACGTTTTGGAATGGTACCAATTTTGGGATCAGTTCAGTTCGAACATTGATCAACGAAACCTTCGCGATGTTGACAAGGTTTTATACCTGAAAGCTTCTCTTAAGGGAGAAGCAAAGATGGTGATCGACGGTTTGGAGACAACAAATGAGAATTATAAGATTGCTGTGACAACTTTAAAGGAAAGGTTTGGAAAGGGAGTTCAAATCATTGATGCTCATTACTCCACGCTATACAAATTGAAGAGGGCTGAAAAATCGGAAGATTCCAGGAAAACATTAGATGAGATCGAGAGACATCTCAGAGTACTGCGGTCACTGGGAGAAAACACGGATCACAATCATCTGCGATTTTTGATAATGGAGAAGTTTCCTGAGGACATAATTTATGAAATGAAAATGAAGATGACTACGGACACTATAGAAGAGATGAGAAAGCAGCTTAATGTAATTATTTCAGCGAGAGAGGATGCAAAAAGAGCATTTAAAACAACAAGTGAGGAAATTAATTACACAGCTGAAACATTACATATAAGAGACTATAGCTCAAAGAAATTCATCAAAAGCTCCAGATTCAACAGAAATGGAAATAAAGGACCACAGAAATACAGGCCTAGCACCTCTACATTTAACAACACATCTATACCAAAAAAGAGGCAACACCAGCCGAAAATGGAGACTACTCATAGAACTTATAACAAGAGAATGAAGTTGTCTTGTGTATTCTGTAATGAAGCTCACTATAATGATAAATGTACAAATTTCAAGACTATGGCTGAAAGGAAATCTAAGTTGCAAGACCGATGCTACAATTGTTTTCTATTGGGTCACCGAGCAAAATTTTGCCAAAGGAAAGTAACTTGCCCACGCTGTGGTAAACATGGCCACCACAATAGGGCACTGTGCCCGAGAAATTTCCATAATAGTGAGGGATCTACAAAAGCACTACATGTCAGCAGTAAGAGTTCCACAGTTTTACAGACTGCAGTCGTTAAAGTGACAGGACAAGATGGAACCTCCAAGAAGTGTCGTCTTCTATTAGATTCTGGAAGCCAACGTAGCTATGTCACCCAGAAGATTGCAAAGGAGTTGAATTTAAGAATTGAAGAAGAAAATCACCTATTTGTTTTCACATTTGGATCCAAGAAGCCACAGGAACTGGATAGTCCACTGGTAAAATTGAATATTGGAACAAAGACCAACAAGATTAAAACATTGTTTGCCAATGTTGTGCCTTCAATAACTCACGGAATTTCTTATCCAGAACAAGAACTTGTGGAGTGGAATGATAAGGAGAGGTACATACTTGCCGATGATGGCTCATTATCAGACTGTGTCGACATTTTAGTTGGAAACGATTATTACTATTCTTTCATGTCTACAGAAAAGATACAGATCCAAGAAAACTTATACCTAGTAGACTCAGAGTTAGGGTGGATTCTTTCCGGCAAGATTGAAAACAAATCCAACGACGAATTGTCAGTTCTGACATATTTTCAATCATCTTGTGAATCCAAATTGAACGAACCAGACCCACCTTTAGATAACGGCAACGTGAAGCGTTTATGGGACCTTGAATCTATTGGGATTAATGATTCTCCTAAGATTAACCGAGATGAAGAAGCGATCAAACATTTTAACGAAAATACGAAATTCATACAAAACAGGTACAACGTAAGCTGGCCATGGCATGAATACCCACCACATCACCTACAAACTAACTTTGGGTTAGCTTATGGGCGGCTAATCAATTTACTGAAAAGATTGGATTCGAACTGTCCTAAAGATTTATCAGCTTACAGTCAAACAATAAATGACCAACTAAATAAGGGTGTAATCGAAAAGGTACCTGAAGATAAAGTTAATCACCCTATTCATTACTTACCCCACCATGGCGTTTCAACACCTGGAAAGGCACTCCGAATAGTATATGATGCTTCGGCAAAAACAAAGAATTCAAAAAGCCTAAATGAATGCTTATATCGCGGACCCATTATGCTGGAAGATTTAACAGGACTTTTAATCAAATTTAGATGTCATACGGTGGGATTAACAGCCGACGTGGAAAAGGCTTTCTTACAGATAGGACTTAACGAGAAGGATAGGGATGTCACCCGATTTTTATGGCTAAAAGATACAACTAAACCGGCTGCTGAGGATAACCTTTTACATTTAAGGTTCACACGTGTACCCTTCGGGATCATTTCTAGCCCATTTTTATTAAATGCTACCATTAAACACCATCTGCAAAAATCTGGGAGCGAAAATGTAAGAAAACTAATGAATGACATATATGTGGACAATGTTCTTACAGGCTCAAGTACTGTTCAGGAAGCTATGGACTTGTATAGAGAAAACAAAGCAGCGTTTCAAGAGATCTCTATGAACTTACGCGAATGGAGTTCCAACTCGAGAGAATTTATGCAGGCTATTCCAGACGCTTGTAATAACGACGTTGTAAAAGTTCTTGGATTGGATTGGAATATTAAAAGAGACACTCTTCGTTTAAGGTTCACGAATGAAGGCTTAGATTTAAACACCAAAAGAGGCGTCTTAAAAGTAATTGCGTCAGTATACGACCCTTGTGGTTATGCTGTACCACATATTCTGGCAGCTAAACTCTTCCTACAAGAGCTCTGGGAAAATAAGATCAAATGGGATACGCCCTTACCAAAGGAACTGACTGACAAGTGGATCAGTTAACAGGTGCTACATGAAAAATGAAAATAAAGACCACTACAAATTACATTGTTTTACGGATTCGTCACTTAAAGCATTTGCAGCTTCTATCTTCTTGGTAAACGGATCAAACAGATGTTTCATAATAGGTAAATCACGATTAGTACCAATAAAAGACAAAGACAATCTGAAAATACCTCGACTAGAACTGTTGGGTGTCCTTATAGGCAGCAGACTTATGAAGTTTGTTCTCAGATTTCTTCAACTAGATATAAAAAAGCAAACATTATAGACCGATAGTCAAATCGTAATAGACTGGTGTAAGTCTGACAAGTTGCTCCCGCCCTTTATAGCAAGAAGAATCGAAGAAATCAAGAAGAACCAGAAGTTGGACATAAGATATGTACCATCAGAGCTTAATCCAGCGGATCTTGGAACAAGGCCTACCTCCTCGAAGGAGGATAAGACAAAATGGCTTGAAGGCCCACAGTTTCTTTGTGAAAGCCATGATACATGGCCGACTAAACTTCACAATGAAGAGACTCATTCCTTTTCGACGGGGGAGGGTCTAACGAACAAACCTCAAAAGGAACTTTCAAATCAAACTACAGGGCTAGACAAAGCAAGACTGGATATGACAAACAGTTTTACTGACAAGGACGTGATCATGAATCCTGTTGCATCAAAAAGCACGGACCATACGAACATGAACTCGACTGTTGAAGAAATAAGAAATTTGCAATTGCAATCATTTCCAGGCGAAGTCCAGTGTAAGAAGACTCATCTAACCAGAAATCTTGGGTTATTTATTGACGTTGATGGATTACTTAGGTGTGGTGGTCGACTGACTCACTCAGAATTATCGTACGATGCAAAACATCCGATTCTGTTACCGAAAGATTGCAAATTTACAGCAAATATAATAAAGGAAGCTCATGAAAAACATTATCATGTTGGTGTAACACACACTTTAAACATCGTTCGACAACAATACTGGATACCTCAGGGAAGAGCACAAGTTCAGAAGGTGATAGGTAAATGCTCACAATGCGTAAAACATGGTGGTGGACCGTACACATTGCCTGATACTCCTGCTCTTCCAGCAGAAAGAGTGAAGTATACATCATCGTTTGCGTATGTAGGTGTAGACTACTTTGGCCCAATGCTTGTAACTTTCGATGATGGCAAAAAGAAGAGATGGGTTTGCTTATTTACCTGCCTTGTTGTACGAGCCATCCACCTTGAAATAGTAAAGGATTTGACTACTGACGAATGTCTACTCGCGTTTCGACGATTCATAGCGTGCAGAGGAGCACCAACGCTAATAGTGACTGACAATGCTCTACAGTTCAAGCTATTATCTGAAGTAATAGCTGGTGAAGGTTTGTGTACACAGAGAATAAGATGGAAGTTCATACCAAAACTGGCTCCCTGGCAGGGTGGTGTTTATGAGCGATTGGTGGCCGTTATTAAACACTGTCTGAAACGCACTTTACAGAAGCATCTACTTAGTGATAATCAACTACTGACTATCATTAAGGAAGTTGAATCCGTAGTCAACACAAGACCACTTACTTACGTTGGAACTGACTTAGAGCATGTACTGAAGCCTGCAGACTTTTTGTCGCCGGGAAAATGTCTAGCCATTCACATGTCAACAGATCAAGTCTTACCTTCAACTGCTACTGCTACTAAACAACAACTTATTGAAGGATGGAAACGTGGCGAGATAATAATGAATGAATACAAAGAGATGTTTATGAATCACTACTTATTAAGCCTAAGAGAACGTTATAGACACTCACCAAAACAACCCAGAGTCAAGGCCCATGATAATCCCAGTATAGGTGATATTGTACAGATAAAGGATGATTCTAAAAACAGGGAAAACTGGAAAGTGGGACGGATTGTTGAGCTAGTTAAGAGTGCAGACGGACTATGCAGAGTTGCGAAAGTGAAGATTGGTAATAATACGTTTATAAGATCCATCGGACATCTGTATCCCTTGGAAGTAGATGAAACTGAAACGCCTGAGAATTTATCTAGTAATAATAAAGAACCGACAAATACAAGATTTAATGAAATGGACGTTGAAGAGAACCTAGATGCACCAGTAGCGGTGATAGAAGAAGTGACAGAATTCCAGCCGAAGATAGTTAGAAATGGAACAGCTGATAGAATGGATGCAACAGAAATGAACACTGAGATGACACAGACCACGAATGAGACAAATATGAGCACAGATAAGACAAATGAAAATGAAATGGATAATTATTCTATTATGGGAGTCAATGAATCAGTATCAGAACAGTCTATGGAAGATAACCAAAAACGAGCTGCTGCGGTCCGAGCTCTGGACAAGATCAGAGTATGGACGCGCCACCTGATGACTACATTACTTTAGCTTGCCCGGCGGGTGTGTCGCGAAGAATCGCGAACTGTTAATAATTGTATATAGCAACATTATCTGAAGTCTCAAGTTCCCGCCATTTCTATCATTGACTATGGTAAGCTGTCATTTATTGTCACATTCTTTGCATAGTTTAAGTTTAGAATGTTTTCAATATAAAGTTAAACTGTTAACAAGTGTGTGGTGTCCAGACTCCTGAGCTGATCTAAAAGCTAAGTGATCCTAATTGGTTCTAAATGGTTCTGCACAAGTATTGCCTAAACGTATACTACATTATCATTACACAATTAAAGCCTAACTATCGCCCCTTGGGTCTAAGTATCATTCATGTGTATTACAGTTTTGTGTTGAAGCTAAGTTTCGTGGTATACTCTGCTCATACGTGCAGGAGTCCTGCATGTGATGTCTTAAGGCAGTACCTTGGTTTATACGTTTGAAACTGCTCATACATGTAGGAATCCTGCATGGGATGTTTTAAGGCAGTACATTGGTCTATATGTTCAAACTCTGCTCATACATGCAACATTGGTTGCATGGGATGTTTTAAGGCAGTACATTGGTCTATATGTTCAAACTCTGCTCATACATGCAACATTGGTTGCATGGGATGTTTAAGGCAGTACATTGGTTTATATGTTTGAAACTCTGCTCATACGTGCAAGAATAGCTTGCATGGGATGTTTAAGGCAGTACATTGGTTTATATGTTTGAAACTGCTCATACGTGCAAGAATAGCTTGCATGGGATGTTTAAGGCAGCCCAATGGTGTATATGGTTGGATGGCTTCGCCAACCATGCTAGGAAGCTTAGCATTTAATACTTTAATGATGATCAATGGCATTCTTGTGCGTGGCTTCAACTACAGTTGAAGTCATAGTGTTTATTTTTACAACAGGAGGTGGACATTTGGGGTAGCACATATCACCTGTGTGAGCACCAGGCCAGTACCTGGGTGAGATGTTAATAGCTGATGAGTGCGGACATCACAGGAGTTATATTAAGGTATGAGATCACAATATTACTATTGCAATTGCCATCGGTATTGATATTGATATAGATACATATAATGCTTCTAATAGGCCTTTGACCTGAACCCTGGCATTCATACTGTGGCGGCGTCATTAAGCAGCATAGCAGATACTCATAATCCCCATTATAAACTCTTTATACTCATGGTGAAGTTATAACTAAACTTGAGATACTTGATCATACCAATAACACAACTATAAATATAAATCGTCCCCACATCCAAGTCTCATCACATGTTACAATTATTATTATTTCTTCCTCTTTCCCTCGACTCATGTCCAAAAACTCTTCGCAACATTTGACACGCCTCTCCATGTCAAATGCAGTCAACATTCTGGGGACCCAACGTGCACTAACCTTGGACATGTTCAAATGCTCATGAATTATTTCATTGATTCGCTCTTTACTGACGCCCACATCTCTAGCTATCTCCCACTGCTTCACTCGTCGGTCCTCTAATATAATTTTTTTCACCCTGGCTACATTTTCATCGGTGACGGCCGAAACTGGTCTTCCGCTACGAGGATCATCTTCCAGGCTCTCACGACCTAACTTAAACTGCTTTGACCAAAACTTTATAACAAATTCGGAAGGACAAGAACTGCCAAACACACGTAACATACGCTGTCTGATCTCCGAAGGCGTATTCCCTTCTTTAGTCAAAAACTTAATCACCGCACGCTGCTCGATTTTATCCATTTTCACTTTTTCTACCGACATGTTTGAATCAATTGTAGGAGACAAATAAACGTGATGCAATAAACAAATGAATGTAATACATTTTGAAAATAGAATAATAAACGAATGTAAATCCATACCAGCCAGCATTATTTTTGTATATATTTCTGACCAAGGAGATTACTTATCAGCCGCCCCTCGTAAGCGCTTTTGTAACTCAGAAATAAGCTTGTAAGCGCTGGGACCCCATGGACCCAAAGTTTCAAACCCGACAGCAACAAAATTATAATTCGGACCGAGAGATTGATACTTAGATTTTTTTCTATTTTCGGCCGTTTCTGCCGCCGCACCAGCTTTTTGTGTGGTTCCCTGGAGATGTGAGGGTGCTACTGTATCGACACAGGTCGCATCCCAAACCAGAACCCTACCCATTCTCCAGGGAATCAGTGTTGGAATAATGGTTGATTATTTATTAACTAGTCTATGCTCTACATCACTATTACATTATCTGTGGTAGAGAGACTTTTGATTGTCTCTGCCTCTTTTTCTCAATGGCCGCCTAGCCGTAAGCAGCATAATTTTTATGTAATTTGTATTGTCTTGTGTCGTCCCCATTTACACGAATATTTTATTGATTTGAATAATTAAAGCATATTGTGGTGCGTTTGTGAATAAACGATCCGTTGTATGTGAGTCCTGTGGTTTCTATTTTGTCCGCATCTCAGCATTCGCCACGCCCGCTTCCACGACGTCCTTAACTCTCCAACAGGTTATGGCCACCAGGCTAGATTGCCCAGTGAAATACTATTAAAATACAGTAATTAATAGCACTGATTGGCGTGAGCGATTTATTTTGAGAATGCCTGAGTCGGATAACCACAGCAACGTCAGCAACCACCACATGGGACACACGTCAGACATAACCTCTCACACTTCGAATATGTCATCCATTGAAAAGTTAAATGGTTTGGATAATTGGATAAACTGGAAATTTGCCATCAAAATGGTGCTCACTTTGGAAGGATTGTGGACGTGCGTACTCGGCACCGACACAGACGAAACACGTGATGCACGTGCATTGGCTAGAATATGTTTATCGTGTCAACCAAGTTTGTACCAGATTGTATGCGATGCTAAGACAGCTAAGGAAGCTTGGAAACTGCTGTCGGATACTTTTGAGGACAAAGGGCTATACAGAAGAGTACTACTGCTTCGACAACTACATCGAGTCGAATATAGCCACTACTCGAACATGTCCGAGTATATTGAAAGCGTGTTAAAGCTAGTCACACAGCTATCCGACATTGGTAAAACAATTGACGACGAAGAAACTGCGGAAATTCTACTGTCAGGTTTGCCCGAGGAGTATAATGTCCTGGTATCCAGTCTCGAGACAGCGGGTTTGACTAACACCTTGTCCAGCGAAGTCGTCCGGACTCGACTGCTGCAAGAATATCATAGGCGTCACAACGGGAACAATTCGTCAGATAATTTAGCTTATGTAGCTAGTAGAAGAAAGAAATCTACACTATCATGCACATACTGCCAGAAGAATGGACATGCTGCTAGTCGCTGTTTCAAAAAGAAGCGAGATCAAGCCAAGAAGAAAGAAGAGGAACACACTATGTATGCATCTGCATATTCCGCTTCTCATTCGAAGGAGTTCATCGTTGACAGCGGCGCAACATCCCATATGTGTGGAGATCCCACCCTGGTAGAAGAGGCTTTGAAAAAGAAGTGTGTGATTTCTGTAGCCAATGGACAACAGTTGAATAGTGAATTAATTGGTAAGACTGTTATTTCTTCTAATGTATCTTTAGACAATGTTCTCTATGTCCCTAATTTGTCAAACAATTTAATGTCTGTCAGTGAGGTCACCAATAATGGTTATATTGTTATTTTTGCCAATAATGAATGTAGTATTTACAGTAATTGTCAAATCACAGGCAACAAAGTTTTAAGTATTGATAAACATAATGGGCTTTACAAGTTAAAAGTGCAAGCGCGACCTGACTCCCAATTAGGTCACTCTATATCCATGCAATCTAGGCAAGGAACCATGAGTGCCAATGCTGCGGCGTGTGCTCCTATGTCTGTTTGGCACAGACGTCTAGGTCACCTGAATCAACAAGGTATGTCACTACTTGGTGCTGGGAATAAGTGTGGTGTCGTTTTTCAGCATGAAGATGGCGTGCCCACTAGCTGCATCGCCTGCCTTACTGGGAAGATGTGTGAAACATCATTTCCTCAGTCAAGTGCGGGGCGTGCTGCTCATCCCCTGGACCTAATTCACAGCGACATTGCCGGACCAATTCAAGTACCCAGCTGGAGCGGAGCTCGCTACTTGCTCACCTTCACCGATGACCACACAAGGAAGACCTTTGGTTATCTTCTGAAGAATAAATCTGATGTAAGTTCCCATTTCATTAACTTTAAAACTATGGTTGAAAAACAAACTGGTCTGTGTATCAAAGTGCTACGCACTGACAATGGTACTGAGTACTGTAATAATAATTTATCCAATTACCTTAAAAGGGAAGGTATTATTCACCAAACATCCTGTCCTTTTAGCAGTGCGCAGAACGGGGTTAGTGAACGAGCAAATCGCACTATTTTTGAGAAAGCCAGAGCTATGTTACAGGAGTCACGTTTATCTGATCGCTACTGGGGCGAAGCTGTTATGACAGCTATTTACCTCAAAAATAGGTCGCCTACCAGGGCATTATCAAATAAAATCCCTGAGTGTGAGTGGACTGGATCTGATATTGATCTCAGTCATCTGCGCGTTTTTGGCTGTTTGGCATACTCACATGTACCTCATCAGAAAAGGCGTAAATTAGATGCTAAGGCTAAACAATATATTTTTGTTGGATATGGTGAAACCTGCAAGGGATACCGTCTAGTGGACCCTTCTAATCCCAAGAAAGTTATATTTTCTAGAAGTGTTGTTTTCCTTGAGGACAAATTTATTGAATTGCTTGCTGAGGCTAAGGAGAATAGAGCAGATTTTATTATTTTTGATCATTTTATTAATAATAATGATAATTTTAAAAATAATATTGATGATGATGATAACAATTCTCGCTGTGATAATATTTTAGATAACTGTGATAATAGTTTTAGTGGAAACTGTGATAGTAATCTTAATGTTAATAATATGAGCCATGATGACAATTTAAATGAAAAATCTAATCAGAATTCTTCTGTGGTTTCAGAGGTGGAGATGACGTCACCACTGTCTGACCTGTACCGCACTTCCGAAGATGTCTCCGAGGATGACGGCGAGGATGGCGTGCTGTCTGGCACCGTCAACCCTCTTCCGCCCTCTACATCTCAAGGAGGAGAGCAGATTACGCCGGAACCTACTGACGCGTCTATCTCTCGTCCCGTGCGTAGTACCAGAGGTATTTTCCCTGAGAGGTTTAACGATTATCATTTAACGTCACTATTGGCCGCAGCTTATTCATCTTTCGAACCACTAACGTTCCACGATGCCATGCAATCACCTGAACAGGATGATTGGTACGGCGCTATGGCGTGTGAGTTCAACTCCCTGATTAAAAATAATGCGTGGGAGTTAATTGATCGTCCGCATAATGTTAATGTTCTTAAAAACAAGTGGGTATTAAAGAAGAAGTATGATGCTACAGGTAAATTCACAAGATTTAAAGCTAGATTAGTTGCCTGTGGTTATAGTCAAAAAGCTGGTATAGACTACTCTGATACTTATTCACCCGTTGTTAGACATTCGACATTGCGTATTTTGTTTGCTATTGCAAATCAGTTGGATCTATGTATGGATCATATAGACGTTACCACAGCGTTTTTAAATGGCGCTTTAGATGAAAAGATCTACATGGAGCAGCCAACTGGTTTCAAATCTGATTGTAATAAAAAGAAGGTTTGTTTGCTCAAGAAAAGCATTTACGGCTTAAAACAAGCTAGTAGAATGTGGAACATTAAAATTCATACAGTTCTATCTCAAAATGGATTTAAACAGAGCAAATGTGAGCCTTGTGTTTATATTAAGAAAACCAATGATGAATACATAATCTTGGCATTATTCGTCGATGACTTTTATGTGTTTCACAATGGTTGTATAGAAACGGTTACATCATTGCTAAAACAGCACTTTGAAATACGTTACCTAGGAAAATTAAAAAATTGTTTAGGCATGAATGTGTCCAGAAACAATAATGTAACTGTTCTTGACCAGTCAGATTATATAAGGCGATTGTTGGAGAAATATAATATGTCAGATTGTAAACCAGTTTTAACACCATTGCCTGTTAATTGTAAGTTGGAAAAATCTGATAAAACTATAGATGATGATGTTTATCAATATAGACAACTACTAGGTTCCCTAATGTTTTTGTCTGTTTGTACCCGTCCAGACATTTCATATACCTGTAGTCAGTTAAGTCAGTTTAGCACCTGTTTTAACGTCAGTCATTGGCGCATTGCAAAGCGTGTATTAAGATACTTGGCGGGGACTGTAAATTATGGTCTCCATTTCGAAAAGCATAATAACTTTGAGATAAATGCCTATGCAGATGCTGATTGGGCCAATGACATAACAGACCGCAAGTCATATACTGGCTTTGTAGTAAAAATTGGTAATAATGTCATCAACTGGGAAGCTCGCAAGCAACGATGTGTAGCCTTATCGAGCACTGAAGCTGAATATCTCTCTATTAGCGATGTATGCAAAGATATCTGCTTTGTCAAGAATTTCTTGATGGAAATAATTGACAAACACTTTGATGTCAATGTATTTAATGACAATCAGAGTGCTCAGAAATTGTTGTTAGTCAAGGAATATTCCCATAGAAAAACTAAACATATTGACTTGCGGTATCACTTTGTAAAGGACTTGATACAGGAAGGAAAAATTAATGTGAAATACCTATGTACAGAGGAAATGATTGCTGATGTTCTTACAAAACCGTTGTGTATACAAAAGCATAGAAATTTTGTGGAATGTCTAAATTTGAAATCTCTGTTAGAAAATTATAAATAATTTTATGTGAAAGTAGGTAGAGTCGCTTTTATTCTATTGTAATTAAAATAATGTAGAGTCGTTCTTTTTCACTGTATAGAGTCATATGGTTGTGTGCTTAAATGATGTACAGCATAAGGAGGAGTGTTGGAATAATGGTTGATTATTTATTAACTAGTCTATGCTCTACATCACTATTACATTATCTGTGGTAGAGAGACTTTTGATTGTCTCTGCCTCTTTTTCTCAATGGCCGCCTAGCCGTAAGCAGCATAATTTTTATGTAATTTGTATTGTCTTGTGTCGTCCCCATTTACACGAATATTTTATTGATTTGAATAATTAAAGCATATTGTGGTGCGTTTGTGAATAAACGATCCGTTGTATGTGAGTCCTGTGGTTTCTATTTTGTCCGCATCTCAGCATTCGCCACGCCCGCTTCCACGACGTCCTTAACTCTCCAACAATCAGAGACATACCGTCCGGCCTTTTGCCATCGTCGCCGGCAATGCCGCTTGGCTCCGAAATGGCCGGCACGTTTGCAGAGGCAAGAGCCCGGCGGATTATGTCATTGAGCGCGGCTTGACGGGAGAAACGGCCGGCGCTCTTTTGACACGAAAGACCATAGTGTCCCGTTTCGTCCACATTGGTGCCACAGAGGCAACGGTGTGGAGAACACAGAGCAACACCCAGTCTTAGCCCGACTGCAATTCTCAGTGTTTCAGGCTCAAGAAAGGTTCCGGTGCTAACGGAAGGATAAGCATGAAGCCAGTCACCGGATTCATTTCTTGCCACAGCCAAAAGCCTTGCGCGGTCTGGGCCTGAACTGGAACTGAGAATATTAGAATAAGTTAATTTGGATAGTGTGTCATCCCAGCTCGGTTAGAAATTTGGATAAGAGGGAGGATTTTCACCCGGACAAGCCATAAGCCAAGCATTCCTACATAAGTACGCTTACTCTAATTAATCTCAGTGTTTTTAAAAGAGCTGTCAAAGTATATGTATTGTGCCACATGTTAATGTTTGATGATTTTTTTTCATCTTTTGTTATGTGTATGGAGTCCCACCCTCGAATTATTTATTTTTGTTATTTAACTATCAAACCTAAGTAGTGGTTTCTTCAAGACACATAAACTCTAAATTTCATTACATCTCGTATAGTGTTCGAGTAAAATGGCGGAGATGACTAAACTAACTTGACGTGACGTGTAAAGGTTCAGTTTTTTCCATTTTGACCACGGAACCCTAAAAAGGAAGTAGAATAATTTATCGAGATGTGCCTAAATGCAAAAGTGACGTTTCTGACGTTTACATTTTTTACTCCGTTTCACGCATAAATATTTCAGATCAAAGGGAGTAAGTACAAAAAAGTTTGGAATCTATTCATCAAACTACTAAAATTAGATGCATAAAAGGCATAAAAAATCCAGTAAGAAAAATCCTATATTTGCTCACTCTGTTTAACAATATAACAATAATAATGTAAAGGGAACAGTACGAAATGGAACGTCATTGATAAAGTACCAAGAAAATGACAAATTTCCATCTAATTTCAAAACATTGTGGGTATTTGATAATTAATAATCATGCTTTAATATAATGGAGCCCTGCTGTTAAGAACATTTACCTGATTTACCTTCTTAGGTGTAGTATAGAAGAAAATAAATTATATTCAATCAAAATCATGAGTTCATCACCGGACAGATCGGCGGACGGTAAGTAAACAAAATACCTGTTAAATGTTGTTTGCAAACACTAAAACTTATTTGCATAACGTACTCCACGGTCTGAAAGCAAAACCTTCACGTCTAAATTTATTGCAGTTTCAAGTGTCAGCCTTTCTACGTGGTTTTAAAAAGGAATAAACTTTCATTACAAAGTAATTTTAGTGAAAAACTTTCTGTTCATACATTTAACACTTAAGTAATTTAGGGTGAGAGATGAGATACAGTAATGATACGCATTTCGCTCCCAAAAATCCAGGACACTATTTTCCCTTGAATTGGTGCAATATACAAATAATACTTAATATTTTTTATTGAGTAGAATTAAATAAGTACCTACCTAGTTGTTAGTTTTAACATAAGTTATAATGTAAGTATTTATATGTGAGTGTAGAAACAAGTCAATTCGATGCAACGGGTAAAAAATAACTTTTCAACTGAATTATTTAGGCTTAATACTTATTAACTTAAAAATGTGTATTCAAGTAAAACCTTCTTTAAGTAGGTATTAGCAGGTTAGTAGGTAGATAAGACCGCCTATTGCCTACCCTGCCCTGTTTTTGTAATCTTACTGTGTGGGTTTATTCACATCATTGCAATGAACACCCTCTTTCTTTACCTCCTGGAGCAATAGAACATTCCAGTAGGACATGGGTGGCTGTCTCATCCACCTCCATGCAGGCTTTGCACAGGAATGTCTGAGTATAGGGTGTCCAGTGCTCGGATCACAAGTTTAGCTGTGGTCTCTCCAGTCCTTGAAGCTTAAGGTACAATCTGGGATTAATCGTCAGGTAAAGTAGGCAATAAAAGTGTGAATAATCCATCTAGTATCTAGTTTTTTTTATTATATGCACAGGCTTGCGTTTGACCACAATCACGCATGATGGTGAGCGAAGATGTGGTCTACGATGAAGCACGCTTGCCTAGCAAATGCCCGTTTACCCTAGACTTGAAAACTGCCAGATTATAATGTACATTGAACATAGATACAGGGGCGGCGGGGGTTAGTATACAGGGGCGGCGGGGGTTAGTATAAACATAATCTTGCTTTCTACAGACTATCTGGAGCATGAGCTGCTCCACTACTCGCAGCGCTTCCACTGGGACTGCGGCATGGCCTGTGTCATGATGCTGCTGGACGAGGGCCAGCGCCAGCATTTCAAGGACAACTTCGAGCAGATCTGCGATGAGGAGGGCTTCGGACGCATCACCTGGACCATCGACTTGTGCTACCTGCTGCATAGGTTTGGAAATACACTACACACACGTCCGAACATAATTGATCCCCAGACATTTTTAGGGTTCCGTGAGACGCACCCTGACGACCGGATAGCCTAGTGGTTAGACCCTGACTATGAAGCATGAAGTCCCAGTCAGGCAAATGTTTGTTCTCGGGTCTTGGGAGTTTAATATGTATTATAAGTATGTTTAACCGTTGTCTAGTACCCATAGTACAGGCTTTGCCTAGTTTGGGACTAGATAAATTTGGTGTCTATTGTTCTATGATATTTATATATAATTTTTTTTTTTAACAGAAAACTTATTAGCTATGAACATAAATCCAGCTATCCCATTGTTATAGATTCGGCGTTAAACACACCATGCACACCACGACGCTGGGCGTGAACGAGGCGCACCGCAAGCACAGCTACTACCACCACATACTAGACTATGTAATGCCCGTTTTCACCAACGACACTTAAGTCATCACCTAGTCAGGGGACCCCTATCCTAAGTGGCCCCTTATATCTATCTCTCCCTAACCTTCAAAATACCACGCTTGGTCACTTTCTTAGGTTCTTGTCACTTAGTCAATATTTTCTGAAAAACTGCTTAAAATGGGTCACGTAGTCGTAGTATAGGTGAGTTTAGTTTATTTACTCACTAAGCTAACCTAACCTAGCCGCTGTATAGACTAGCTGAAAAGTTCGATATTTCAAAAACGGGTGAACCGATTTTGATGAAACTTAGCTAAGAACCATCTCAATTAAAATAGCTTTCCACTGAAAAAAACCGCATCGAAATCGGCCCACCCGTTTGGGAGCTATGATGCTATGGGATGGATGCCACAGACAGATACACAGACCCACACATACACAGACACACATGTCAAACTTATAACACCCCTCTTTTTTGTCGGGGGTTAAAAAGAACAAATGGCAATGTTTGCGTGTGAAAATTAATCGATTGGAAAATATACGATTACAAAAATGGCGACTAGGGCTGATTACTTATTGTAATAAAAATCTATTCAAAAACAAATGCTAGTAGGGAAAAATACCACTGGGAATTTTGCTAAGCGGAACAATCAAGTTTGGGGAACTGATCTAGCTACTCGTGCTCCATAGGACGGGGTCCGCGTGACGAGCCGCTTCGCCGCGGCGGCGAGCGCGGGGCTGCAGCTGGTGCAGGGCGCGCTCAGCGTGGCCGACATCGCGGCGCACCTGCCGCGCGGGCCCGCCGTCGTGCTGGTGGACGCGGGCCTGCTGTGCTGCGACCTGTGCAAGCACAACAAGCTCAAGGTCGACTTCAGGTCAGTCCAGCGGTGCAACTGCGGGCCCCCCAGCGAATTAAACCGGCCAAGTGCGAGTCGGACTCGCGCACAGAGAGTTCTCTACGAAGATTTTCCCGCTTTTCCCCAGGGTTTCAAATTGTCTAGTGTTAGCAGACCCCTTCTCCTAAGCAAAATGATCGCAGTGTGGCGTCATTTTATATTGGTCTGTGATATACATATACAGACACACATAGAAATTTAAGATTAGAGATTTTTCTGAATGGTTGTACTATAGGAGCTACCTCCATACCAAATTTCAAGCTTCTAATGCCCGTTTTCACCAACGACACTTAAGTCATCACCTAGTCAGGGGACCCCTATCCTAAGTGGCCCCTTATATCTCTCCCTAACCTAATTTCGTTTTCACCATCTTAGGTAACGCCTTAATAGGGGTTACTTAACTAAGTGACGGTTTGTTTTAGCTATAGTGATTTCTAAAACCGGTTTTGTATCGATATTTTTTTTTTAAGAGAAATAACTTCAAAAATCGTCTGTAAAAAATTAAACCAACATTATAAAAACATAGAAAAACTGTACAGTACAGATATATAATTAATACTAAATTGACGTCTTATTTCTTATTTTTAAATGTTGACTAGGCTGTATGGCATTATCTTTGCCATCCAGAAAAATCAGAACAGTTTATAACTATCAAATTTTTTTCGAACTTTCATTGACTGAAACTGGAATGATTAGTTATCTGATAATTTATTCATGAACTGTACATATTTTCAAAGTATTGTGTTATTCGATTTCTTTGAAACCCGTATAATACAGAACAGACCAGAACCCGCGAGCGCGCATGTTAATTAATCGCTTCTCATGTCGTTCCTACATGCAGAAATGCCGTTGGGTTTTTAAAAAAACAGAAGTGGATTATTATTTTAAGTGTAAACGGATAGCGAAATCAATAATAAATTGACACAGTACGCGGCGTGCTATTATGATTGAACGCGGCTTCTGGTTTGTTTTGTATTCTGAGGGTCAAGAATAGACTGATGATGGATAATTAGTATTAGGCATTCGTCCAACTGCGATGAGGCCTTCCTTTATACAGAACTATTCTTCTTCTGTTTTGGGTTATTCTTATATTCCAAATACCTCTAATGTTAAATTTTTTCAAGTATGAAAAGCACGTTTTCTTTCGACATTCTACGAGTAGGTATATGTTATGAAAAATCTTTAGTACCTATCATACTTTGATAAATCATCTGATCTTCAGTCTGATCTAAATAACTTTGATGTGAATATTCAATCTATTTATTCAACAGCTTCCAAACTCTACAAAATCATTTAAATAGCCTTCCATTTTATATAAATATTATCAATCAAGTTAATTATTGCTTATCAAATGCACGATAACCTATAAAAATTAAAACGCATCTGCGACTGCGCGAACTGTCACTTAGCGCTAGGGGGTCAGTATTCGACCCCCTAAACTTACGGGACCCCCTAAGCAGTTAGGTGTTACTTAAGCGTTGGTGAAACGGAAATTGATCTTAGGTGTCCCCTAAAAGAGCTAAGGGATCCCTTAAATTTTAGGAGTCGTTGGTGAAAACGGGCATAAGCAGACAGAGACGAACAACAAAGTGATCCTATAAGGGTTCCGTTATTCTTTTTGAACCTTAAAAAAGGCGCACAAATCTGAGCTCGCGCCGCCCCCCCGCCCTGGCCCATGGCCCTAGGGTAAAACGCCCCAAGGTTAACTTAGTGGTTCCCCCCAGGCGCTGCTTCGGCGGGCGCTTCTCGGGGCATTTCATCGTGGTGGTGGGGCAGGCGCGCGGCAAGCTGCTGTACCGCGACCCGGCGCTGGGCGCGCGGCTGTGCGCGGCGCCGCCCGCCCGCCTGCACGCCGCGCGCGCGCCGCCCACGGACCTAGACGTCATCCTCGTGCACAAGGACTACCGGAAGTCTCAGGAGGCTGACACTTTGTTTGATATGGACTTGTGAGAGGTCTGACACGGCGAGCTGATGTTTCTCCAACCAACGTTTCACAACTGATTCGTTTCGCGAAATGAAACTGAACTGTAAAATATTTCAGGATTTTGGTAACCTATCTGAAACTCTAAAAACCGTTGACCGAGTTTCGCTTGTCCTAAATTTTCGTTTGCCCAATACATTTTTTTTTTTTCTGAAACTATAAATATTTCAGGAGTTGTATGAGAACCATCGTGTAGATTCCTTTGGATTATGTTAGGTTTGTTTTTATAAAAATCCTGAAAATTTAACAGTTTAAAAAAAGAAAGCATTGGGCAAACGAAAATTTCGGACAAATGAAATTCGGTCAATGTTTTTTAGAGTTTCAGATAGGTTTTACCTGGGATTTTTATAAAACAAACCTAACCTATAGTGTATGTACACGATGGTCCTGAAATAAATCCTGAAATACGTAATACAGTTTAAAAAAAATGGGGATTGTGAAATGATAATTTTGCGAAACGAATCAGTTGTGAAAAGTTTATCGGTGAAATGATCAAATACAGGTATGACACATTATAATGTAAAGTTAAAATTAACAAGAGGACTGCCAATCATAGTGAAATAAATGAATCACTCACGTATGTATGCAGTTTGCGTTTCGTTACCAGCGAAGCGTGTACTCCCAGTGGAGGGACTATACTCGACCGAAGCACGTGAGTAATCCGTTTATTTCACATTAAGAACTTCTTAACTCACATTAACACAACAGTACAGTATCCATAACAGTAGTTCATTGTAAAACCAGTGTTTCTAAGGGACATACTAAATGACATAACGTTTAAAAAGCATAATGGCCAAAATACTTAATGATCAAAACACATAATGCCAATTTTCTCTGAAACTATTAACTAGATAAATACTAGTTACTTTAGGTTAAGTTAGGTTTATTTTGTAACATTCCTGCAAAGTTGCCAATTTTTTATAAAATTGCATTACTTACCTATGTATTTCGATTATTATGCTTTTAAAACTTTGTTATGTTATACGTACCCGTTTCTGCTACTGCTACGGTACCTGCTATAGAATTTATTGACGTAAAAAAAAAACAGTTTTTTTTTTTAATTCTTTATTTTTGATATGAAACAAGGAAATACTTATTCAGCTTTATTTGGTAGCTAATTCTACTAAAATACGACGAACTAGCCATATGTTTGGAGAATTTGAATCGAATGAGAATGTGAAGATTACCAAAGTATCTAAAGAATTAACTTTGGGTTGTGATTTTATGCTAAGATTTTTATACAATACCTACATATACATATGTTCATTGTTGACAGCTGTTAAGGTAACCCTCTAAGGCTGACCTGTAGCGACCTTGGGTTAGAGACTACCCCGGGGTTAGCTTGATCTTTGTATCGTCTGTCGTAATATTAACTCTGGGTTTGTGCCTAACTTGGGTCGGTGCAAATCGGCCTGACACATACAATGGTTAAAGTTGTGACATTTCTTGTAATGTTAAGTACTACACTTTTTGACAAAAGCTTGCTAAAAGCAGGTAACTATAGTGATAAGGTGAAAATGTCTGAAATATTTTTTAAGTCTATCCTTTTTTATCAGTGTACAAAGCAAAATAATATAAGATGCCATTTTTAATGATAATAATAGTTGATTGCATGGTATGACTGTCCAACCAATAACCATATAAAATAACCATAATTATAACCATGACTTAGTCATATAAATTGCTATTACATGACAAAAACGTTATTAAATACAGGGAATAAAATGACAATGATTACTTTTAAAAGATTTTTATTTGTGGATATATTCGACCAAAAAATGCTCAACCAACTTAGAAAAGCTGGAAAACCCTCGACATTTTTAATTCATAGTTCAATATCTCAAAAACGGCTGAACCGATTTTTATAGAACTTATAGCTAAGACCCATCTCGGTTGTTCTAGCTTTCGATTAAAAAAGCCGCGTTCAAAGACGTTCAGTTTAGGAGCTACGATGCCACTGACCACAGATACACAGGTCAATCTTAAACACCCCTCTAATACCCACAGACCTAATAGCAAGTGGACCGGCGATACCTACAGAATTAGCGTGCATACCTACTAAAATTTGGCACGTAACATGGCTGCTTTTCCTAGGGTTGGGACTGTTAAGCTATAGTAGTTTATGCAACTGTTACATTACGAGTGTTTTAAGGCCTAATTATCTAGAGTAGCATACATTACTTTTATCTACACACATATTATAAGTACTCTAAGACACGTTCAGAAGCAGAAGGCATTATCATATCCATACCTGTCACGAATTTGACTGTTGTTTTTATCATAGATAAGTAAACATACCGAGCTGACGTTTCGTATCGACTGTTTTTTTATTGTGAATTATGTTGGTTTTTGCAGATATTTCACATTTTCTACGGTTTTTGAACGCATTATAGAGGAGTTATGACATGTGTGTATATGGGTTTGCAGATGTGTTGCCAACCTAGAGAGCTAAGATGGAATTCCTCTTGTGCCCGTAATTACACCGGCTGTCTTACTCTCCACACTGGGACACAACAGTGCAAGCACTGCTACTTAGCGGCAGGATTAGCGAGTAAGATGGTGGTAGTGATCGGGACGGACCTCGCACAAGGTCCTACTAACCACAAAAGTGAAAATAAAAAACATTTGCCTTAGGCATCTCCAAAGTTTTTATTCATTTTATTGGCGAGACTGAGCGCAGCGGTCCGCGTGTCGATTCGGAAAATGCTCGAAATAAAACTGTGAAGTACTTTCGATGCTCTTTTATTTTCCCATGAAATATCTTTCACAACATCGGCGTCAATAAATATGTAAATGCATTTGGATTTAAATTATATTGCAGGACGACACAAAAACAGACATGGCTTACGGGCTGAGGCTTATAAGAGAAGGGAGCGAAGTGACAGCTGTCAACAATACGTCACTCGTCTGGAGTAGAGCATAGATACATTAAACTTTTCTAACACTCCTCCTTATGCTCTACATTGGATAGATAGAGTGTACATAAACAAGAACATTCACCATCCTACCATGCATGACTCTACATTGCACCACAATCAATTATCATTAACTGAACAAATCAAACATAATATGTGAAACAAGGTTCTATCGAAACTATTTTACACTTTTCAGATTCAGTTCAGTTACACAGTTATGGTGTTTTATACTACACAAAGGCTTTGTTAATACATCCGCTACCATTTTTTCTGTTGGTAAGTATTTTACATTTATTAAACCCTTTTGTATAAGATCTTTTACAAAATGATAGCGTAGATCTATGTGCTTAGTTCTTTTATGCGAGTATTCTTTTACCAGTAATAACTTTTGAGCACTCTGGTTGTCATTGTATATTACAACATCAATTGTTTTGTCAATAATTTCCGACAAGAAATTTCGAACAAAACAGATATCTTTGCACACATCACTGATCGCCAGATATTCTGCTTCTGTACTGGACAAAGCTATGCAACGCTGTTTTCGGGCTTCCCAGTTAACAATGTTACCACCTAATTTAATGACAAAGCCCGTGTAAGACTTACGATCACATAGATCATTCGCCCAATCTGCGTCAGTATAGGCAGTCACATTTAAATTATTTCCTTTACAACAATAAAGTCCATAATTTATTGTTCCCCCCAAGTATCTTAGCACGCGTTTAGCTGAACGCCAATGATCCATGTCAAAGCAGGTACTATATTGACTAAGTTGGCTACAAGCATAGGATATGTCAGGACGAGTACAAACTGATAAGTACATTAAAGAGCCTAACAGTTGTCTATACTTGTAAATATTTTCATCTAAACATTTATCTGATTTATCAAGTTTAGAATTTACAGGTAATGGTGTAGATACAGGTTTACACTCGCTCATATTAAACTTAGCCAATAAACGTTTGACATAATCTGACTGATCTAAAATAATACAATCTTTTTGTCTAGTCACATTTATACCTAAACAATTTTTAAGATCTCCTAAATGTCGAATTTCAACATGTTTTCGTAACAAAGCTAGAACACCATCAATACAATTATTATGGAATACATAGAAGTCATCGACATAAAGGGATATTATGATATACTCATTTTTAGACCTTTTTACATAAACACAGGGCTCACATTTGCTTTGCTCATACCCGTTTGCACATAATATACTATTGATTTTAGAATTCCACATACGACTTGCTTGTTTCAAGCCATATATGCTTTTCCTCAGCATACATACTTTATTATTATAATTATTAAAGCCTTTAGGCTGTTCCATATAAATTAATTCATCTAGTTCACTATTCAAAAAAGCTGTAGTAACATCAATATGATCACATTTCAAATCAAGCTCTGTTGCTAGGGAAAACAAAATTCTTAAAGTAGAATGCCTAACAACTGGCGAAAAAGTGTCAAAGTAATCAATTCCCTCTTTTTGGGTAAAACCACGGGCAACCAGTCTAGCTTTAAACTTGTTAAATTCACCCGCGGCATCATATTTTCTTTTAAAGACCCACTTACACTTTATGATGTTACCTTGCTTTGGTCGATCAACTAACTCCCATACACGGTTTTTAAGAAGAGCATTATACTCACGTCTCATTGCCTCACACCACTCTTCTTTATCTGGTGAACTCATGGCCTCCTCATAGGTAGTAGGATCGTCCAGTGAACTAGCTTCAGCTAACATAGTAGATAAGTCGTAATCAGAAAGCTTCTTTGGCGTTTTACCTCTTGTACTACGTACAGGGCGATGAGAGCTAGACGCATTGGTGGTACCTTCCAATGTAGTCGACTCTCCTCCTCGACAAGCAGACTCCGGCTCCGGCAGAGAAGAAACTTCATCACCTTCATCGGTAGAACTGTCTTCGCCAGTACAGTACTGTTCGGACAGCGGTGACCACGCAGGTGGCGTTATATCCGCATCTGAAACATCAGAAGTATCAACATTAGACTTATCATTACACTTATTACTATTATCACAGTTGGTTTCTCTTAAATGATTATTAGGAATTTTATTATTAGATTTATCATTTAAAATTCCATTATCATTATTAAAGCTCTCATTAAAATTCAAACAGTCATAAAACATAAAATTATTATTACTATGACTATTGACATTCCCGAATTCAGCCATTTGTGTGTTCTTTGCATAAAACTCGCTTTCAATAAAGGAAACACTCCTTGAATAAATGACAACGCGAGGATCAGATGGATCACATAGCCGATATCCTTTACAAGTTTCAACATAACCTACAAAAATATAACCATTAGCCTTGGCATCGAGCTTACGTCGTTTTTGCTTAGGAATATGAGAATAAGCTACGCAGCCAAAGACGCGCAAATGACTGAGATCTACTACCGATCCAGTCCATATATACTCAGGAACTCTGTTCGACAACGCAGTGGTGGGGCTCCTATTCTTTAAATAAATTGCTGTCATAACAGCTTCTCCCCAAAAGCGATTCGACAAGCCAGACTCCTGCAGCATAGCGCGTGCCTTCTCAAATAATGTCCTATTGACGCGCTCAGCGACCGAATTTTGCTAAGGGCAGTAAGGCACGGTGGTTTGGTGTATTATACCTTCCTTTATAAGGAAACTTGAAAGATCGCTATTGCAATATTCTGTACCATTATCAGTACGAAGCTTTTTAATATGCAAACCTAACTGTTTCTCAACCATATTCTTAAAAGCAATAAAATGGGAACTTACTTCATTCTTCGATTTCATGAGGTAACCGAAGGTCTTCCTCGTACAGTCGTCGGTAAAGGTCAACAAGAAGCGGGCTCCGCCCCACGTGCTGACTTGCATCGGTCCCACGACATCGGAATGGACCAGCTCAAGTGGTGAAGCAGCACGCGTCGCGCTTGCCCGGGGAAACGATGCTTCATGCATCTTACTCGACAGGCAAGAGACGCAACTGCCCAGGCAGCCGTCTTGCTCCTGAAAAACGACACCTGAACACTGACTCCCTTCACCGAGTATACGCATACCTGCAACATGGAGGTGGGCTAGACGCTTATGCCATAAGCTTAATGGCATCCGTGCAGCTGTGTGAGCACTCACTGTCCCCTGCCTATAATGAAGGGGCTTGGAATGCTCCAGGGATAAGGACCTACCTTGCTGAATCCTAAATTTATAAAGTCCATTAACTTTGCTAGCTGAGAAAATCAGGTTGCCAGTAATTATGCCATTTTTATAAATATTACATCCATCTTTAGCAAAAATAACAACATAACCTTTTTCAGTAATCTGACTTACAGATATTAAATTATTAGAAAGACTAGGAACAACTAAAACATTATTCAAACAAACAGATGAAGAGAGAGGAACCTTACCAATAGATTTACTGCATATATTTTGGCCATTTGCCACAGAAATATTGCATGCACTGTCTTTGGCATCAATCACTAGCTTGTCATTCTTCACTATGTGGCACGACACACCGGAATCAATGATGAACTCCTCCGAAGCTGTAGCAGTCGCCGAGAAAGCAGTGGCAAACATGGTGTGCTCCTCCTGTCCTCGTTGATCGCCCTGCTCCCGCTTCCTTTTAAAGCAGCGCTTCACAATGTGCCCTGGCTTCTTACAATATGAACAGATGACGCTAGTACTCTTCTTCTTCCTGTTGTTATTGGCTACATAAGCCGTTGAATTGGAATTGTTACTCCGCCGGTGATCTTCCTGCAGCAATCGCGTTCTGACAGTCTCACTTGTAAGACTATTGGTTAAACATGCTGTTTCCAAGCTTGACACGATGACATCATATTCTTGAGGCAATCCAGACAATAAAATTTCTGCAACTTCTTCGTCTTCAATGCTCCTACCAATGTCGGCGAGTTGTTGGACTAAGCGCATGACACCGTCAATATAGTCAGACATGGACACAAATTGCCCATACTCAACGCGATGCAACTGGCGTAATAGAAGTACACGTCTATATAGGCCCTTGTCCTCAAAGCTGTCGGCGAGTTTCTGCCATGCATCCTTTGCCGTTGTGCTGCTCCTGACATATTGGTAAAGTGCAGGTTGTAGGCTAAGGCATATCCTGGCTAACGCCTTGCTGTCACGAACCGAGTCCGTATCCGTGCCTTCTACGCACTTCCAGAGACCTTCCAATACGAGTAACATTTTCATTGCAAACTTCCAATTAATATAATTCGACAGTCCCTCTAGTCGTTCAATTGAGGTTATGTTGCTTACTTGGTTAGTGCCGCCCATATTTGGTGCCGGTTGAAGATTTACGGTTTCAGGCATCTAGTGTATCTTAATATTTGTTAGTACTCACGAGAATCTTCAGTATTTCCAAATCCTTCTGGGCTTCAGAACCTATTGGCGAGACGGAGCGCAGCGGTCCGCGTGTCGATTCGGAAAATGCTCGAAATAAAACTGTGAAGTACTTTCGATGCTCTTTTATTTTCCCATGAAATATCTTTCACAACATCGGCGTCAATAAATATGTAAATGCATTTGGATTTAAATTATATTGCAGGACGACACAAAAACAGACATGGCTTACGGGCTGAGGCTTATAAGAGAAGGGAGCGAAGTGACAGCTGTCAACAATACGTCACTCGTCTGGAGTAGAGCATAGATACATTAAACTTTTCTAACACATTTCTAATAGTTTCTGAAAGACACTTTGTCACAACACTCACAACTTCTTTTTCCGTGATAGCGAAACCTCAAATCTATAATCATTTTGATTACAGACATTACCTTACCCTCATACTTGATGTACAAGGCAACACAGGTGACAGGCACGAGTAGACTGAAAAAGAAAAATATTAAGTATCTATAAGTTTATCTCTAGCCTGCTCCACGGACGTTTTTTCCAAATCTCAAATCTGGTTCAGCCTGTGCGTTGTGTGTCAGTCAGTAAGTCACGGTTTTATTTTATATGTTTAGATCTAATAATTACCTGAATTGCTCCGTCACGTCATCAATCTCGTCACATTAAGAATTCTGTTGAAGTCTGACATGTCGAAGTGCATCGAACAGACAAACCATGTCTATGTCGTGGGTTTATATTTTCAATTCCAATCCTTTTATTTTTGGCAGTTTCATTCACAGGAAATCTGACGAAAAAAAAAATTCCAACAATGTTTAGAATTTCATCGATACCTATGTCGATACTTAGCACCGCATAAGCTAATATGCCAAAATCATGCAAATTATTTCTATGTAAATAAATAAAATCATTGGAAAATAAAACAAATCGTACTTAAATAGACGTTCGTACTCATTTTATAAGATCATTATGTTACGATACATGCCAAAATATCTGTCTGACGCAGCATTAGGGCATGATTAGGACAATCAAAGACAGAGCTGCACACCATGATAACTCGTTTCTTAGAGTAATCCTCACAAAAACAGCAAATATATTCGGAGCCGGCTACCATTTGACAGCACATCTACCACGAAACTTGGCACGGAACATGGTGGCACCTGCCACGCTGTCGTAAACTCGTGACGTCACTTAGAGAGTGCTGCCAAATTTAGTAACCAACAAATACTGTTCGTCTCTCCTATTCTTATGCAGCTGTCAGTAAGTTAAAAAGAGATAAAATGCCGTTTGACATGTATGTGTCGATATGGCAGATATTTGTATAAGTCACGCTTCATATAGAAGAATATAGCGCCTCCACTTTCCTATCTCAATGCTAATACCGCACAACTACCTAGAATTGGCCTTTGTTTCAAAGCACTTCTACAATCATTTCTTTCAGTATACACTACCTATATTAAACTGGTATAATCACAATCACTTGATAATTCCATAATTCTAATTACTTAGTACTTACCCAATTAAATACCACACCACACAGTTTCAGTTCTTAAGTACTTCATACGTAATTAAGTAATTCGTAAGTATAAATGAAATATAACGAAATTGACTGTTGCTTGAAATGAGCACTATAGAGTCCATTACAAATAAGGAAATAAAATAAAATACGTATAAATAAGTAGCTATCATGGGAATCACTGCGCCTGCGCGGACATTAACGACAGCGCTGCGTTTATAGGACTCGTTGAAAGAACTTCATAGATCATAGATTATTGACCAAAAATGGATGTCGATGGAAAGTTGCCATTAGTACAAAAATCAATTTATCAAATTGTGTCCATATTTGTCAATAAAAAGTATTAAAAATAAGTATAATTACTATAATATTAATTATGGCCAGACTCGACTTACATACGCGAGTGATCCGTTTATTTCACTAGGTATTAAAAATGCATTGTTTGACAGAGCATTTATATCAGGTAGGTACTAACTTTAATGAAGTCATTAGTAGGTATTTTATATTATACAAATTGCCCTCTTTAAACCTGTAATAGTTTTGTTCTATTTTCGATGTGTCTATGGACGGGGGAATCCCCGCGGTTCTTCACAAAGATACGCATTGCGCGCCGCATATCCTTTGGCTTGTTGCATTAAGGCACATATTGATTTGTTGCAACTGAAAAGCGTATTGAAAATCAAATCTGTTTATCTCTGTTTTTGTAGGGCTGAGCGCCGATCGATAATTTAACGGGGAACTGTTTTTTTACTTTTAGATTGTTAAGTACAGCCGAGTTTTCCAATATCTGTACAGCCAACGGTTCATAAATATCTAAACACGGACCTTATGTAACTGGCAATAAGGTCTGTGTATAGATATTTTTGAACTGTTGACTGCATAGATATTGGAGAATTGTACGTAATCTGTACAGATGTGTAAAAGTAGTACCCATCTATGTACAATATCGATATATACTTAGTACGGAGGCAAAATTAAACGCCGGCGATTTTTTTCCTTGATTAATGTACTAATACTAAATGGTGATTAGCATGGTGAGACAACCTTTAGGTTCGATTGATGTCTTTATTCTCTAGTCCTTAATCTAGGGTTACACGTTTTATATAGTAGCATGGGAAGAGAGCATGTGTGTGTGGCGTGACACACACTATAGGACGTACCTAAATAGGCTGATGATGATGATGCGATTGCACACATAGGAAGGTTTGTGGCCCCTAATTCATCAGTGTTACAAATATCTGTTTACAACAACAATTCGATCTAGCTACATTTCATTCCTAATTTGAAGCGCGCTAGCTATTAACAACTGACATTTAGTCGGGGATAGTGCAATACCGCGTAACTAGCACTGGTAAATACTGCGTATCCGTAAACACCCATAGGGAAAATCCGCATAACTGGCATTGGTTAATACCGCGTATCTAACAAATGTAGCCAAACTAAGATTTCTCGCCAACGAACGTAAAATCCTGATTCGAATTATACCAGTTCAAACACCCGTTGCATGTTTTGTGTAAATACGCAGTATTTACCAGTGCTGGTTACGTGGTTTTGCACTATGGGTGTTGTGTAGATACGCAGTATTTACTAGTGCTGGTTAAGTGGCTTTGCACTATGGGTGTTGTGTAGATACGCAGTATTTACCAGTGCTGGTTACGTGGTTTTGCACTATGGGTGTTGTGTAGATACGCAGTATTTACTAGTGCTGGTTACGTGGCTTTGCACTATGGGTGTTGTGTAGATACGCAGTATTTACCAGTGCTGGTTACGTGGCTTTGCACTATGGGTGTTGTGTAGATACGCAGTATTTACCAGTGCTGGTTACGTGGTTTTGCACTATGGGTGTTGTGTAGATACGCAGTATTTACCAGTGCTGGTTACGTGGTTTTGCACTATGGGTGTTGTGTAGATACGCAGTATTTACTAGTGCTGGTTACGTGGCTTTGCACTATGGGTGTTGTGTAGATACGCAGTATTTACCAGTGCTGGTTACGTGGCTTTGCACTATGGGTGTTGTGTAGATACGCAGTATTTACTAGTTCTGGTTACGTGGCTTTGCACTATGGATGTTGTGTAGATACGCAGTATTTACCAGTGCTAGTTACGCGATTGCACTATCCCCGGCATTTTGTAATTAAGTTGAAATAGGGGGGCCGCGTTTCGTTCGAGTTTTGGTCAATTGGCCATTCCGTCTTCGTCGCTCTAAGGAAGAGACAAACGTGTAAGACGTTATTTTATTACAACACTGCTATAAATCCGCGTCGAAACGCGTGTTCTTTGTCCAGTGCGTCATTTAAATCTACCTACCTACCGTAACACAACAGTAGTATTCAGCAGTCTCTGTGTATTTTTGATCGGGGATTTCTGCAAATTATCAGTGATTTGATTTGATTGATTTCAGAACGCAGGCGTGTGTTAGTATAAAAGCTTGACGTTTAGCTTTTTAATTCCATTATTTCCATTTCTCCTTGTCAAGTGGGTGAGTAGAGTAGCACTTGTGATTTTATAAAGATTATTATAAAGGGGACACGGAAAGAACGTGATGTCTATTCCTTAGCAACTTTTTGAGTTATCGCGATTTGAAAATTTGGAACATCCATACATTTAATTTTCGCATAGCTAAGCGCATGTTCTTTTAAAGTGATGAAATAGACAAGTTACGTAAATACCTATTTGTATCTATAACTGAGTGGTAACTTTAGTCTATTATTGAGTGCTCTACATTTTCCTTCAAAAAAAACGTAAAATAATCCACTAAAATAATGATAAATAAATAAGATAAAATAAAATGCGTTTATTTCGGACAACAGAAACTAAAGCCTAAAGTTTTATGGCCTAGCACTAAGCAGCAGATATATGAAGTCGGTGCGGTGCGAGCGGAATATTCTTTGAATGAAGCACCTGACTTCATATATCTGCTGCTTAGTGCTAGGCCATAAAACTTTAGGCTTTAGTTTCTGTTGTCCGAAATAAACGCATTTTATTTTATTTTTTTTATTTATCATTATTTTAGAGGATTATTTTACGTTTTTTTTGGAAGGTTTTTTTTTGAAGGCGGTTTTACTTTTTTGTTAAAAGATTTTTATTTCACAATTTTACGTTGATTTAACATTTTCAGAATTATCCTCCAACTCCTAACCGTTAAGGAATTGTACCTTCCATCATCAGCTCATCAACATAAGATGATGACTACCGGACGCAAATACTTGAATAGCCTTAGAAAATATATGAAACACCTGATACGTGCCTATAAAATTTGAGGGTTGCCCTCGATTTCCCTGAGATCCCATCATCAGATCATGACTTGATAACAGTGGGACCACCTCATGATTATACCCTTTCAAATAAAATAAAAAAATTAAAATCGGTCCACAATTGACGGAGTAATCGATGAACATACTCGAACATACATGAAAAAAAAGGAATACATACAGTGGAACGTAGAACCTCCTCCTTTTTTTGAAGTCGGTTAAAAAAGTATGTAGACGTATTGTTCTTTCCGTGTACATGACAGGCCCTTTATTTAAGAGACACCACAGAACTATTAGGTATGTAGTTCTATCATAGCCTGTAGTGTAATCATCGACCAAAAATAACTGTTAATGTGCTCATAGTTGGTAATTAATGAGCGCCTAGTGTAATCAACAGGCCAAGAAATAAGTCTCGATCGCATTCACGTTTAACAATTCTCATATACTGTTTGACACTTTAACGCAAGAAACGCGATCGAGACGTATTTTATGCTTTTTGATTACACTAAGGGCACATAGAGCGCTTAGTGTAATCAACGGCCAAAAATACGTCTCGATAGCGTTTGCATTACGGGTATCAAATAGTGTGAGAACTGTTTGCTGTCGACACGTGCCACTGGGCGCTGCTAATGTACCCATAGTATTTCTGAGGGTCGAGCACGACTTTACGAATGCTGCGTAACGTTACGGTTATCGTATCGAGATCGAGAAACCTCATACTAAATTTTAGTTCCAAATACGCTCACGGGCGGGCGCTGTTCCAAACGTCATACAAACTCGATAACGTTTACTATTCGACTTTACGTTACGCAGCATTCGTAAAGTCTGAGCGCCTAGTGTAATCGCCAACCAGGCCAAGAAATACGTCTCGATCGCGTTCGCGTTTAACAATTCTCATACTATTTGACACTTTAGCGCAAACGCGATCGAGACTTATTTTGTGCTTTTTGATTATACACTAAGGGCACTGCTCGACCCTCAGACGTAAACGCGAACGCGATCGAGACTTTTTTTTGGCCGCGGTGCGTTTGCCGGCGTTTGTCAAACAGTGGATCGGGCACAAAACCTTGGAGCTTGTGGACGCGTCAAGCGTATAAGTAGCATCAGATTTTTATGCAGTCTGTTTATACCTATGCTTTATAATTTGTGCGCCAGGTCAAAGCCCGTTATCAGCTCCGATAAGCAGTTGTTTATCAATCACTGAAGACGCCACACCTAACGGCTTCTTCTCCTTACGTTTTTGGGATTTTAAGCCATCGTGATTGAGCTAAAGACTCTCAAGGTATGTTGTTTCTAACCCCCTACTCCATCTGTGCCTGCCTGTCTGTGGCGTCGGTATTGTCTATTTGAAAATACTTGGGTAAACATTATCTAAAACTATTCCATATTTCAAGTCGATGGTAAGTATTAGTAGTTCCTTAGATAAACAGCTGTAACAGGCAGACAGACAGACGGACTAAGTCCAGGTTCCTTTTAAAATCGGACGCGTCGGTTACGTCTCGTCGGCGTCGGCCCGTGTGGTCACGTTCGTAATGCCGACTCCACACGTTTGCCGCATTAAAAAACACAGAGGATGCAGTCATATGTAAGAAAAAAGACGTGTGGAGTCGGCAGTCGGCAAGAACGGTTTCCTGTATCAACAGTGACCGTGACCGCATGTTCTTACTTACGCCAAATACCTTAAAAATACAGTTACTGTTCACGTGGAGCGAAGTAGGTAAGTGAATTAAGAAACCATTAAGTACATGCATTTGTTTTTTCCATTTAGCTTTTTAGCCGCATATTGTTGTGAAGTTGTAACATTAAATACCTAATATTCCAGTGTTTACAGCCGCACCGTGCCGCGATAACATACAAACAGTCGTATAATATATCATCGTAATCGCTATCACATGATCTCAGCAGCTCGACGTAAGCGAACGTCATTAATTAAGTAAAGTATAAATTAAGTATGTTCTTTAGTTTTGTCTGTGAAACCCATAAAGCAGACTGACGGGAGGCGCCTTAACACGCACACAATCAACAGACCCTGATCATTTTGATCAGACTGAATGTTAGAGGGGAAAAAAAATATCTCCATTCCTTTCCTGCTCTAAGGTGAAACAGAACCGGCGACGCCCTGCCGTTTTGTCTTAGGACATGAGATTAGACAGTAGATTTACATTATGGAGTTTTACAGAGTTAGTGACCTTTGCTCAGGTGAACAAAAATAAAAAACAAGCGCTATTTCAACGCTGACGCGTAATAAAAGACTGTGCATGGGTACATTTCGTTCATAGCGTCGAAAAGAGGCACATTGTTTTTGTGCAGGTTTAAAGATATTCTTAAGGATAAGTATGTAAGTACCCAATTGGAATGACTTAATTTTATAGACTACTAGCTGTTGCCCGCGACTTCGTCCGCGTAGATTTATCGCTATCCCGCGGAACTATAAAATTTTCCCGAATAAAAAGTAGCCTATGTTATTCCTCAATATCCAAACTATCGTCTTACCAAATTTCATCTAGATTGGTGCAGCGGTTTTCCCGTGAAGAGGTAATTAACAAACAGACAAACAGAGAGACAGCGAGTTACATTCGCATTTATAATATTAGTTAGGATAGCGGTAAAAAAATGGAATTTCGTCGGGAAATATTAACTCGTCGTTGAATATTAACTGATTTTGTAGCTTCGAAACTAGGAGGACTCCTCCCCCTCCTTTACTCTATAAGGCGTGTAATATAGTATGAATATCGACGACCGGTTAGCGACCCTGACTATGAAGCTTGAGGTCCCGGGTTCGAATCCCGGTCAGGGCAGATGTTTGTATGATGAATACAAATGTTTGTATGTATGTATGTATGATGTAAATCCTTTATTGCACATAATATTACAAGACAATTACAATAAATATACCAAAACAAAAATGTAGTACAAAGGCGAGCTTATCCCTAGCTTAGCTTATCTCTTCCAGCTAACCTGGTAAGTAAGGAAAACTTGGCAAACAATTAGGCAAACAGTCAAATTACGCGCAAGAAAAAAAAAAAAAGTAATAGTAATAAATAACCTGGTCTTTGACTGAGGCTCAAAAGTCCAAACTCAAGGTTTGCCAGCGAGCTATGGAGCGCAGTATCCTAGGTGTTCGAAGGACTGATAGCATCAGAAACACCGAACTGCGCTCCAGAACTCAAATTGTCGATGTAGGGACAAAGACTGCCAAACTGAAGTGGGACTGGGCGGGACATGTCTGCCGAATGCATCCGGATCGCTGGACCAGAATTACTACCGACTGGGTTCCATGCGATGGATACCGGAGCAGAGGCAGACCAAGAAGGAGATGGCGGGACGATGTGGAGCGTTTTTGGCCGGACTGGCGAGATTTGGCTGAAACCAGAGACGAGTGGAAGAAGAAAGGGGAGGCCTTTTCCCAGCAGTGGGACACCGTATAGGCTATTGAAAAAAAGTAATAAATAAAAATATACATCATAATAAATATATATACATATAACAATAACTATGATAAATACAACAACATATCCAAACAGCACAACAATGTACACAGATCTACACATACACACAAACGCATACAACACTGTAACCATCATCTCAGGAGTCTTTACCAAGCCACAGTTTCTTCAACCCATCCCTAAATGGTGCCACAGACGGGGACTCTCTAAGGGATAGAGGCAGTTCGTTCCACAGCTTAACGCAGTTTGTTCTCGGGTCTTGGATGTTTGATATGTATATAAGTATGTATTTATCTATATAAGTATGTTTATCCGTTGTCTAGTACCCATAGTACAGGCTTTGCCTAGTTTGGGACTAGGTCAATTGGTGTCAATTTGTCCCATGATATTTATTATTTATATTTATTCATTATTATTAATATAATAATAATAATCCTCCTGGCCGATTCTGGCTACGGCGACCGCTTCACCGATCGTATGCCCTCATGTGGCTCTCGTAGCCAATCTTCCTCAAGAAGGTCCGTGCGCACAGCGAGCACGTGAGGACACCATTACTGTAATAGTATGAATGTATGTGTTTGTTTGTTTGTCAACAGAGCACCATGGCAAAGCGGACGGTGGTCAACGAGGTGTACAAGGGTCTGGTGGAGTCCCGGGCCATCCCGGCAGAGATCCACGAGCGGGACGGCAGGAGGTTCGCGACGTTCGGCTCCGCAGTGCCCATCCACTGCTGCACCGAGGAAGAGGTGAGGGCGGGAGGCGCTTAGTTGACGAGCAGTGGATACGGATACACGCGAAATGTATGACTCGAACCACAGAATACATTAGTACAAGTATCGAACATCGAAAGTATGTCATGTCACTATATAGTAGCTAAATAGGTACGGTGACGTCATCAGATGGGCGTCACTAACTTATTCTTATTACGGCTTGGCAGTCCTTACAGTTATAGAGATGCTCGATGACAGACAGAGATGTCAGACCCATGGACTTCCAGTGGTCGGATTGACTTTGAAATTTTATATGGTTATGTAAAGTTGGATGACAATACAAGGTCTACATTCAGCACGGGATATTGACCGCGTTTACCTTACCAGGTTTGTTGAGCTCCCAATATTATATACGCTTACATGCATCATGATCACGGGTAGACGAGAATACAAGTATAGTGAACAAAAAACCGGACAAGTGCGAGTCGGACATGCGCACGAGGGTTCCGTAGAAAGATTTTAACGCTTTTCCCCAGTGTTAGCAGAGCCCTGCTCCTAAGCAAAATGTACGCAGTGTGGGGTCAACTTATATCTACTAATAACTTAATCTACAGTCAGACATACAAATTTTAGATTTTGAGAGTTTTCTGAGTGGTTGTGCTATAAGAGCTACCTTCATAACAAATTTTAAGTTTCTAGGACAACTGGAAGTACCCTTTAGGTTTTCACAGTAGGTACGGCAATTTGTATGGAAACAACCTTTTTAATGACTGATCTTTTGATTGCGTTAACTTGGAAGTTTGATTTTTTCACAGCTTCAAGGGACTGCAGGCTTGAGTATTTGATACTAATTTCACCCAGCTACGTCCAAGCGTTCCAGAGAAAAAGGGTCTTGACAGACAGATAGACAGACAGACAGACAACAAAGTGATCCTATAAGGGTTCCATTTTTTTCTTTCGAGGTACGGAACCCTAAAAAGTACTTATTATAAACGATTTTTTTATCAAATGTTGTTATCAGGTGGTCGAGCGGGCGCAGAAGACGCACCACTACTGCGGCGTGTTCTCCGAGGAGACGCTGGCGCCGCTCGGGGAGCTCGCCTACGTCCGGGTCGACGAGCACACCGCCGAGAAGGTCAGGCCTTCACCAGCTTTACAATCGTCAGTTTTCAATGACAATTCGGTGTCAACTGCTGACTTGAAGAGCTTTTGTTTTAGCGCGCTTCATATTGGCAAAGAAATGTAGTTCGAATTGTCATATAAAACTGACAATTGTAAAAATGGTGAAATAGGCGCCAGGCCTCTAACACCCGTCGCCAATCTATGCCTATAAAACAGTACCGTGACTGACTGACTGACTGACAGACAACGCACAGCCTGAACCACTGAACCCAGAGACTTGAAATGTAGCAAACAGTACCAGTATCCTAGAGGTGCACTAAGAAGGGATTTTTCGAAATTCCCACGGGATAGGGAACTAGCCCTTTTTGAAATATTTCACGGGGGCAAAGCCGCGGGGCATGAGCTAGTATTCAATATACATTATCTGTGTTTTGATCTACTGACGATAAATACATATATCTGTCTATTCCGCGGAAAGTACGTGACGCCAATGAAATTAGGCGTCAACCTAATTTCAACCGTGATAGTGGATGGTCGGAAGACTGTTGGAAGTTGGAAGACTGTGCTAATACTGCGTCAACGATGAGTGAGAACGAGCCTTTACAGAGTGATGTGATCAGTGTAGTGTGCTACCCTACATTTGACAATGGGCCAATCAACTTTTTATTGCCACTCATTGCCACGGTAATGTCCCCTGGGTAACTCGTCTAAAATAGAAATTTCTAAGGCACCACTTCATCAAACCTTAGGATTTTCGACAGTTACATTGGCATGTAATGCATCCCTTCATGCTTCATCTCCTAAGCATGCAAAGCCTGACTTTCGGGGGAGTGGTGTCTTAGAACTTCTTATTTTAGTCGAGTTAATTACTTGGGGACATCTCCATGGCAACGAGTGGCAATAAAAAGTTGAATGAAAATAATCGATTTATTGATTATTTTTGTTTTTATTTTTATGAAACATAGAATGAAATTCAACATACAATGACAATGCAAAGAAGAATCCGTTAAGCAGCTGGACTTGAACCAGCAACATCGATAATCCGTACCACGCTCCACCAATTAAACTATACTTAACGTTGGTGTATCGATTATTTTCATTGATTCAGAAAATAGTTCCATCTCTTGCCACTAATGCGTAACTGTAGAAGTTCCGTAGTGGGTGAGCCGTTTGATTAAGCTACTCATAGATGGCGCTGAGGAGAGATCTTCCGAATAAAAATATGACACAAGGCATTAAAAAATTCGTTAGGTACACCAACGTTAGTATTGCTTAATTGGTGGAGCGTGGTATGGATTACCCAGGTTGCTGGTTCAAGTCCAGCTGCTTAACGGATTTTTCATTGCATTGTCATTGTATGTTGAATAAAAAGTTGATCGACTCCAATAATAAAAATGACGATGAAAATGAAGGTAGTTGTGTGCCGTTGTCAGCTGAGGGTCGAGCACGACTTTACGAATGCTGCGTAACGTAAAATCGAATAGTAAACGTTATCGAGTTTGCATGACGTTTGGAACAGCGCCCGCCCGTGAGCGTCTTTGGAACTAAAATTTTGTATGAGGTTTCTCGATCTCGATACGATAACCGTAACGTTACGCAGCATTCGTAAAGTCGTGCTCGACCCTCTGCGCCTAGTAGTCGCGCGCGCAGTGTGCGTCTCAGCGCTCCCAGAGGACTACGAATTATTCCGAAACATGTCCGGCTATACTCGACTGACATACTTACGTGTGTGATCCGTTTATTTCACCACCTGTACAGTGTTTTATAAAGCTACAAGTTACAATGTACAAGCGGAAGTCTCATTCTATCACCTTTTGTTAGAAAGAGACTTGTAAATTACAACTTGTAGCTTTATAAAACACGACCCTGCACGTTGTTGGCAGGTGTTCGTAAACCGCGTGAAGCGCATGCTGCTGCGCTCGAGCGACGGCGTGCTGGCGCAGTGGCGGTGCGCGCCGAGCTTCGAGTCCGCCAACCGGTACCTCGCCGGCGCGCCCATCGTCAACCAGGTACCCTTGCCAACCAGGTACCCTCGCCAACCAGGTACCCTCGCCAACCAGGTACCCTCGCCAACCAGGTACCCTCGCCAACCAGGTACCCTCGCCAACCAGGTACCCTCGCCAACCAGGTACCCTCGCCAACCAGGTACCCTCGCCAACCAGGTACCCTCGCCAACCAGGTACCCTCGCCAACCAGGTACCCTCGCCAACCAGGTACCCTCGCCAACCAGGTACCCTCGCCAACCAGGTACCCTCGCCAACCAGGTACCCTCGCCAACCAGGTACCCTCGTCAACCACGTACCCTCGTCAACCAGGTACCCTCGCCAACCAGGTACCCTCGCCAACCAGGTACCCTCGCCAACCAGGTACCCTCGCCAACCAGGTACCCTCGCCAACCAGGTACCCTCGCCAACCAGGTACCCTCGCCAACCAGGTACCCTCGTCAACCAGGTACCCTCGTCGATCAGTCAATCACCATCATCATCATATCAGCCGAAAGACCACTGCTGGACATAGGCCTCCCCCAAGGCTTGTTTTATAAGAGATAGAGCAAATGAGTCACTTGATATGGTAAGTGATCACCACTGCCCATAGACACCGGTAACCCCGGGGAGTTTGCTGATGCGTTGCAAACCTAGAGTTCCGATCCGAACGGACCTCGTACAAGGTCCTAACCACCCGCAAAAAGGCTCTCAACTCAGACCGGTCTTGTGCTTTACGCATTCCTCATCCACCGCGATCCCGCGACCTTTACCAGGTCGTCGCTATCTTAATTATAATTACATTACTTTAGACATAGGTACTTATTCAATACGGGATAATATTAACAGGTTTAGAAGAGCTCCTGTTATTCGACGCAGTATATTTATTATTTATTTCTCAGGACGGTGCACTTATTTCTGTCGTCACTGCGAGGAAGGGAAACCACTACGCTATCTCTACTTTTGAGGTAGGTACTGTGCCGCGAGTATTCGAATCCTACGTAAAGTAATCGAGCACGTTATCGCCTACCAAAGTGTCTAAACAATATTGCACTTGACAATTATGCTATTTTAAGTAAGTAGGTGTAGGTACTTACATAATGTTGGCCACCTTGTTAGTCAATTTCATTGTTCACCTTAACCCACTGACATTTTCAACAGTGCAAAACAATGCAAAATACTTCAGTCCAACCTAACACTTAACTGTAATGTCAACTTTATGCGATGAGCCATCACGTTGGTCCACCGCGGCAGCTCGGATCTTTAATCACGTGAGGCTCGAGGGGGGAGGGGGCACTTTGGAAAAATCACGAAATATCACAAGGGAGGTGGGGTGTTGTGAGATATCAATAACCTAACCAACTTATTACGCTTATACGCTAGAAAAGTTGTCAACCCCCGACATTGTCATTTCAAAGTTCAATATTTCGAAAACGGGTGAATCGATTTTAATGAAAGATGGTGAATTAGGGGCCGGGACTTGTACTATTATGTGTTGTGTGCCAGGGCGAAGGCGGCTACTTCGAGAGCCCGCTGCCGTGGAAGGTGGTGGAGTCCCCGGGCGCGGTGTATGGCGAGCGCAGCTTCCCGTCGCGCGCCGCGCTGCGCGAGCACGTGGCCGCGCTGCCGCCCGCCGGCAGCGGAGCCCCCGGCCCCGCCACGCCCGTGCTGCACAAGGCCCAGGTATTGTCGGCTGTGTTCACCATGAGCCTATTTCACCAACGTTACAACCTACGTTACCTTTTTTAAATACTCACTGAAACATGAATACACAGAAAAAAATAGAAATGCCAATCACGGGAATCGAATCCGAATCCTCGATATTCCGCGCCGAAAAAAAATTGGGGAAAAAAACAAAAAGATACTCCAATTGAGTTCATGAATGTAACAAACGTCAGTTTACTTACATTTACAATGTCAATTCAATGTAAATTCAATGTAAATTCAATGTAAATTCAATGTAAATTGCTGACTTGAGGTGTTTTTGTTTTAACGTGCTTTTATTGGCAGTGACATGTAGAATGTCCTTTCGAAACTAGGTACGCAACGTGGCGTCCGAAACGTCGAGGTAAGTATTTAAATAATACATATCTTTACGCGATTAAGTCCCGAGTGTCATGATAATGATGAAAGTAGATTGAATTTACATTACAAATTGAGACTCTGTAGCGTTGTTGAAATAAGTGGCAGGGCATGGATTTTACAGTACACATCTGTGAAAATGCCAGTGTAACTTGGTGCAATCTGTGTATCGTGAGACTCAATCATAAACGGACCACTCACGTCTGTCAGTCAAGTTTAGCTAGACACGTTTTGGGCTAATTTGTAGACCTTCCTATGGGAACGACTACTTACCAGACTCTGCTCACACGATCCGTATATTTCACTATGATCGAGTCTCAAGGCCAAGTGTTGGTAGGCCTCTCGCAAGGTGAACGGACGGTCTGGTAAAGATCGCGGGAAGCCATTGGCTGCGGGTAGTACAAGAGCCGGCGTCGCGGAGATCCTTGGGAAGGCCGCCGGCCAGCAGTGGACGTCTTCCGGCTGACCTGATGATGATGATGATGAGCTCTCCTATTGTCCAGGTGCCGAGGATTGTGCTGGTGGCAGCCAACGGGCGGCAGGTGGCGCACATGTACCTTCAGGGGGTCATATATGACGTTGAGTATTTGTAAGAATGACAAACGATAATTACGCAGGCATCGAGTTGTATGGGCACCACAAAACTAATAATAACCTAACCAACTTAGAACAGTTGAAAAACCCCCGACATTGTCATTTCAAAGTTCAATATTTCAAAAAGGGGTGAACTTTTTGAAACTTAGCTAAGAACCATCTCGATTTAACTAGCTTTCGATTAAAAAAAACCACATCGAAATCGGTCCACCCGTTTGGGATCTATTATACACAGATACACAGACAGGTCTTTTTCGTCGGGGGTTAAAAAGTGGACAGAAATGTTATCGTTCGTATTATCTTCCAGCCCCTAAACTACGAAATTCGAAAATCGAAGTTCGTGTCGTATCGTCCCGCTCACTCTCGTGTTAAATAATATTAGCTTGAGAGAGACGGCACGATACGAAGTTCGAATTTTGCACTTCGTATTCGGGGGGCAGAACTAACGTCGCCGCTTTTCCCCCTCCACTTGCTATTAATGCGCTCACGAAAAAGCACAACGCAAACACGCACACAATTACTAGTGTAATTGCACACTGTGGATGAGTTTCCGCAATTACAAATGCTGCGAAACATCATCGAGCAATACTGAGTCAAAATAAATTCGCCTCACAGGCGCGGCACGCGACCACGCCACTTCGATGCTCTATTTATTCGTTTTGTGGATCTTAGGGTGCGTATTTACTAGAGATGCAACGGATATCCGGCCTCTATCCGGTATCCGGCCACATTTTACTGTCCGGCCGGATACCGGATAGTAATTTAGTACCTAAGTAATTATAAGAAGAAATTTTGAGTAACATGAATATTGAACCACAAAGTAAGTAATCAAAAATTGCCTACAACGGCTACAACATGCCTACAAGTAGAAACACGTCGCACCTTGCACCGCCCATCGCCCCCGCGCCGTCGAATTTCCTCCATTTAGGTATTTTAGCTACCTAACCACTCAATTACTTTTGGTAACTAGAGCTACCTGTCAACGCTCATATTTTTAACCGACTTCAAAAAAGGAGGAGGTTCTACGTTCCACTGTATTTTTTTTTTTTTTTTTATGTATGTACATCGATTACTCCGCCAATTGTAGACCGATTTTCAAAATTCTTTTTTTGTTCGAAAGGGTATACTCCTGAGGTGGTCCCATTGTCACCAAATCATGATCTGATGATGGGATCCTAGGGGAATCGAGGGCAACCCTCAAATTTTTTAGGCACGTATTATGTGTTTCATATATTTTCTAAAGCTATTCAAGTATTTGCGTCTGGTAGTCATCATCTCATGTTGATGAGCTGATGATGGAAGGTACAACTCCTTAACGGTTAGGAGTTGGAGGATAATTCTTAAAATGTTAAATCATTATTCGAAAGGGTATACTTTTGGGGTGGTCCCATTGTCACCAAGTCGTGATCTGATGATGGGATCCCAGGAAAATGAGGGCAACCCTCAAATTTTATAGGCACTTATTATGTGTTTCATATATTTTCTAAGGCTATTCATGTTATAAATAGAGTTCAACTCAAAATTCAAAGCGAGTGGCTAAATAAGTTTCGGCCGGGTACCGGTATCCGGCCAAACTACTATCCGTTGCACCTCTAGTATTTACTGATGCGGAGCTGGGCGGAGCGGAGCGGACCGTGCTTTGGCCAAACACGTGTTACCACGTACCACTGACGCGGAGGGGAGATTGGGATTGTCCATTAATCACGTGAGAGCCGAAACCGGGGGAGGGGTTCGGGAAAATCACGAATTGTCACAAGGCGGTGAGGGGGGCGGGGGTGTGCAGTGAGATTATGCCACGTGTATTTATTTTGTCTGAATTAAAGTTGCTAAAATATCACGTGATTAATGGACGCCACCTTATGTTCACATACAGAGTGTTCTTCATTCTGTATTTTATGTTAAAATTGGTTATTATTCATTTGTTTCCGTAATACTAAAATTAATAATAAAACATATTCAGTAACTCATTTGTTTATTTCATAAACCTTGAACTTTAAAACTAGATAACATTTCATTTTAAACCTTATCCCATCACATAAAGTCTTAATACACTAAAATACATCAGTCTTCAATAATAATTAAAAAAAAACCATGATTTACACATCCCATGACGTCGTCTACAGATAATTCGATAATCGTTATCCCACTGGAAGTATGTTTATCTAGTAGTATTATAGTACCTATACTAGTAGCATAAGAGGCCCGCGTGGGACGGGAACTAACCTACTGGGTGAAATTTCATTAATGATACTAATTATTTTAATGTGATTCAGTATCGTTAATAGCTCACGAGTCAAGATTTTGAGTAGTCCGGGTGTCCCAACGAATAATAAATATCTATGGGAGCGAACTTAGCCCAGAAAATGGCTCCACCACATAGGTACCATGACAGGCGTGGAAAAATATATGAACTTCCCCGTGCGTCAGACAGGCGTGACAATCGTGCAGTGCGGGCTTGTGTCACGGGAGTTTCGATTGTGAATATTATTATATTTTGCGCAATTTAATATTTTGTAATTGTGCCATTGTGTCGTGAAGTGGTGTAGAAACCATACTGATATGAAAATCAACTAAAATTACCTTTCTTATGTAAGTAAATATGCATTTTAAAAACCCATCACGCCGCATGCGCATTGACTATCACGCCGTCCTCGCTAAGCAGGATAGCTGGACGATTCGACCGAACAATGCCGAGAAATGCCGAGCGCAGCCGACGCGGCATTCCACGAGGCCATTACGAACTATGCATTCATGCATTCATTCATGCATTTGGTGTTGCATGGAAACATACATTTGCCGCACAGATACAACTATTTCACTTGTGGTCGCGGGTGAGCAAAGTAAGTAATTGTTTACAGTTCATAAATATGGACCTCCGCAAAGTGACGCCTGATTCAATAAATTACAATAACTTGTATCATTAATAAAGTGTCACCCAGCATACGTACGCGGGGGTTATGGTCAGTCGATGTACATGCGCACGAGCGCGTGCTCTGCGGCGGGCAGGCCGCTGACCGGGCAGGCGCCGCGCGCGCGCAGGCGCCGCGAGATGCACGAGTAGCAGAATATCAACCTGCAGGGGAAGGGACAGAACTTTGATAAAAAGGTAGTGCCTCGTTGGTCAAGTCAACAACATTTTTAGGATTCCGTACCTCAAAAGGAAAAACGGAACCCTTATAGGATCACTTTGTTGTCCGTTTGTCTGTCTGTCTGTCAAGACCCTTTTTCTCCGGAACGCGTGGAGGTAGCATGCTGAGATTAATATCAAATAATCAAACTCCTAAGTCAACGCAATCAAAAGATATAGTCATTAAAAAGGTTGTTTCCATACAAATTGGCGTGCCCTGAAAACCTAAAGGGTACTTCCAGTTGTCCTAGAAACTTGAAATTTGGTATGAAGGTAGCTCTTATAGCACAACCACTCAGAAAATTCTCAAAATCTTGAATTTTGATGTCTGCCTGTATATTTTACAGACAAATATACACAATACCCCACACTGCGTACATTTTGCTTAGGAGCAGGGCTCTACCAACACTGGACAACTTAAAACACTGGGGAAAAGCGTTAAAATCTTTGTACGGAACCCTCGTGAGCGAGTCCAACTCGCACTCGTCCGGTTTTCAAATGTCAAGACGATCGTTGATTATAAAAATTGTATTGGATTACTAAACTATGACCAGTGACATCATAATCTTCGGGGATCAAACGAGTCTTATAACCGGAGCCCCTTGAATAGTCGACAAACGTTTCATAACTGTTTAATTTCATCGCATTTTCAATTCAGCCAAAGCTATTTTCTGCTAAAATCAGGATAATTTCAGGATAATTTTATTGTTATTTATAAAAATTACGTAAATAAACACGGACGTTAGCGTTAATTCAAACAATTATAAAGAAACATTTAAACGTCCAGAAAGTATTTCCTATCGAACAGAAATACTTTCCAGAAATAAAAAGCTTCTCTTTTTTACGTCGGATAGTAAATAATGGTAGTTACCCGGACACTGGCAGCGCGGCGGGCGTCTTCCACGGCTGCAGGCAGATCGGGCACTTGTTCTGGTAGCGCGCCCCCGCCGCGTCGCGCTGGGACAACAGTTGAATCAGTTATTTGGCATCAAACCTTATCTCATGGCCTTTACCGACGTTACGGTCGTCGTGGAACATTTTAGGCCGTATCGCTAACAAGAGATTTTGCTTGCTTTTATGCTGTATTGCTAACAGGACGTTTTGCTAGCGTAGTGTCACAGTGGTGATCTTAGAGCGACGGTGTCACAGGGGTGATCTTAGAGCGACGGTGTCACAGGGGTGATCTTAGAGCGACGGTGTCACAGGGGTAATATTAGAGTAACGGTGTCACAGGGGTAATATTAAAGTAACTGTGTCACAGGGGTGATCTTAGAGCGACGGTGTTACAGGGGTGATCTTAGAGCGACGGTGTCACAGGGGTGATCTTAGAGCGACGGTGTCACAGGGGTGATCTTAGAGCGACGGTGTCACAGGGGTGATCTTAGAGCGACGGTGTCACAGGGGTGATCTTAGAGTGACTCTAGCGCAGCGCATTACAAGTGGTGCGTACGCGGCGTACCTGCGGCGGGGCGGGGCAGGGCGCGGCGGCGGTGACGGGAGCCCGGGCCTCCCACCAGCGCAGGAACTGCACGGCGAAGGCCCCGTACTCCGCGCAGCGCAGCGCCAGCCCGCCAAGCATCGGGAACGACACTACGGCGCTCCTGCGACAGAAAACATGCTCATTTAACTGTCACCAAAGTCCTGACCCATCCCCATACCCATCTTTCAATTTTGACACACAATAATTCAACCAAACATGTCACTAGCACTATCAATATTCGAGATACGAGAGAACATACAACGTTAATAACTTAGAAAAGTCGAAAAAATCCCAACATTTCAATTTAAAATTATAAAATATTTATTTACACAACAAAAGCAATTAATTTAGAATGACTAAATCCAAGCTAAAACGAATTAAACTAAAACTTAGAACTAAATTAAATCTAAATAAGGCCCCCGTGGCATGGTGCCCAAAAGGCTGGCAGTGTTTCCTCGCTGAATAGCGATCCTTATTCTTTGAGAGCGAACACTGCCAGCTCTATGGTCACAAGTTGCATCGCCCAAGCGCTTTTGTGACTTTGAAATTAAAAGTTTAATTCAAAAGTTCAAGATCTCAAAAACGGCTTAATCTATTTCGATGAAACTTAGCTAAGAACCATCTCGATTAAACTAGCTTTCGTTAATCATTTCATCCTAACTATGATGCCACAGACAGATACACTCTTGCACAGGACACATATATCATTTATGACACCCCTCTTTACGTCGGGGGTTAAAAATAAAATGAATAAATAAATTATAGATACCTAAATACATATTAAACATGCAAGACCCGAGAGCAAACATTCTTATTCATCATACAAACATCTGCCTCGACCGGGGATCGAACCATAAGCTCAAGTCAAGTCAGGGTCTCTAACTACTAGGCTATCCGGTCGTCAATCTCACCCGAACTGTCCCGTGGCCACGGCTGTGAGCAGGTCCCGCCAGGTGTCGTCGGGGTGCTGCGGCGGCGCGTCCCGAAGCGTGAGGCCGAGCGCCGCCAGCGCGGGCGTGGGCGCCGCCGCGCCGCGCAGGTATGCCGCCAGCTGCGCCAGCCGCGCCGCGCAGCCCAGCACGTGCGCCGCCGAGTGCAGCCGGACGGCGGCGCGCCGCGCGCCCCCCCTGTACCCCTGGGGACCAGACAACTGGTTACGGAGCAGCCGCGGCCGTCCGCGTGCTGCGGGATGCTAACCCACCTGCCCTAGCGATGGGCGAGTCGAGTTGTCTGATTTTAATGATTCGAATCAGACGCTAAACGAATTGATTCAAATCAAGTTCCTTCGCAACTCGAATCAACTCGACTTGCCGGCTCTACTCGGCGGTTCGAATCGCGCAACCGTAACACGCACCCAACTCGATCGACTCGGCTTGATACGAATGCGAGTGCGAGGTTGGCGACTCGTATACGGGCCGAGCCATGCCAACTCGAAAACGCGCAACTCGACTTGACTCGCCGACTCGCGGTTGATGAGAGTCGAGTCAACTCGTATTCTGATTCGAATCAACGTTCCGAATCAACTCGAGTTATCCGAATTGGAAAAGGGTCGACTCGTAACCTCCCTACCTGCCCTAGGGCGCCGTCGGCCGCCCGCGTCCGCCAGCCGTCCGCGGCGCGCGCGGCGCGGTCCCGCAGGTACGGCAGCAGCGCCAGCGCCGCCAGCGAGCCCAGCTCGAGCGCGCGCGGCAGCCGCGGCCCGCCCGCGAACTCCCCGCCGGCGCGCACCGGCACTCGCACCAGCCCGTAGAAACTCTCGGAGAATGACGCCGCTGGGGGAAGGTATACTTTGGTTGTAGTTGTGAAGTGGGATCAAGACCAAAATTCTTTTCAGGAAACAGGCAGTTAAATGCTCTTTTACAGGTAATTTTTCTGTGCCTACCAGCGCTTTCGGAAAGACCATGACCAGATCATTCTAATATTGGTGGACTTTTACTGAACTACAAAATTAAATAAATAAATAAACACATAGGAATTCATCATTGTTGCTCATCACAGGTATCTTGATTAAAAAACAAAACTTTCTCCTTAGAATGAGGATTCAGTAGGTAAATTTTGAGAAATAAATACAATAAAACTACAAAAAACAAGGGCACCATTATAAATAACATATTTGTTCAATCCTCACCATAATGCTTGAGGTAGTGGTACTGCAGACAGCAGTCAAACAGCAGAAACAGCTCGTCGTACCAGCGCAGGCACCACCCGCACTTGTCGGGGTACACATCAGCCAGGTACTGGTGTTGAAAACATTGACAGAAGGAATATTATGTCAGATGATGACGATTTTAGTTTATAAATAAGCTTGTTAAGGCAGACGGGCCAGTGAATTTTGACCCAATCAGTTTTTAAACACTTCCGCAGTCCCTGAATAAATTTCATTTTAACAATGTTAAATAGGATCAAGCTAGCTTAGTGTGCTGTGTGTGACTACATCTCAGAAGCACTCGAGAGAATTGGTATACCGTGTTAACATTCAGCCCATAGCTGCTATTGAAGCTGCCACTAGACTGCCAAAGCTGCAGCCATAATAGAATCAGCAAACGCAAGTAGCACACTAGCAGCAGCGGGGGTATAAGAGGTGAAGTGTTTATACACTAGTGCTGCCCACTCTGTTGCCATTACCCTGCCTCAGCGGAGATCAGACCATTGTAAATGAGGACAATTAACACCATTGACCTAGCCTTTAATTAATTAAATTAATTAATTATTAATTAACCTAGCCTTTAATTAATTAAATTAATTAATGCTTTGCTTAAGCAAAGCTTGTGTTGATCGACAAGTCTACGGTGACCATGGCTTACCTCAACAAGTTTCCTGAAGGCCGGCTTGACCGTGGCCCCGAGGGCCTCCTGCGCGGCCACCTGGAACACCGACGGCGTGCCCTGCAGCGTGCGCGTCAGGTGAGCCGCGTACACAGCCATCACTGATCACTTATATACTACAATGTACGGCTAAGGTTAAAGCCAATAGGAGAATAGTCGGTCACTTTAAGCGTCGCGATGCTAAATCGTGATTCATTATTAGAACTGTTAGTTGTTCTTTAGTTTCAGTAGCTACTCAGGATGTATCTTAATATTATTTTGAACTATCGCCACTTATTTACACTTTGGACTACAGTTTTTGAGGTTATGTTCACAGATTAGGGAGACTATGTTTATCTCAAGAAACGTCATACTTCATAGTGCTGTCAAATGCGTTTAGTTCGTCTCACTTCACTTCATTTTTAGTCAATATTGTGATTCTTTTCTTTCATGAGATTGTCTTTTTCTACCTACGAGCAACTGTCCCTATAATACATATAATAATATAATAAATGCTCTTAATTTAGGTATAACTCATTACAATAATCATGTTTAAGTATATAAAAATAAAAATAAAATAATTAAACAATAAAAAGCACAGCGATTCTGTCAACTAGCTGCGGTGCGGGGGGAGTTGTGAAAGTACTCCTAAGTATCCTTTAGAAGGTATTCTGAACCCGATCGCTAGGGGGCGTGTGTTGTAATGGCTTAATGCTTTCTATCGATATCGATAAAAGGTTTTGCATTTTTCTATGCTTGCTTTTATATCAGTAACTAGCTTAAGCCTGTGACTTTAACTAAGACATGCAATTTTCAATGACCAGGACCGTGTTTTATAAAGCTACAAGTTACAATTTACAAGCGGAAGTCTCATTCTATCACCTTTTGTTAGAAAGAGACTTTCGCTTGTAAATTAGAACTTGTAGCTTTATAAAACACGGCCCTGGTATAGGTGAAAAACTTAAGTAAAGGACCTTTATCTACACACATATCATAAGTCCTCTATAATGGGTTCAGAAACCGTAGAAAATGACCAGCATTGCAGCACGACGACGCCTTCTCGCCGACAGCGCCATCCAACCACCACCAGGGTCGTGTTTTATAAAGCTACAAGTTGTAATTTACAAGCGGAAGTCTCTTTCTAACAAAAGGTGATAGAATGAGACTTCCGCTTGTAAATTGTAACTTGTAGCTTTATAAAACACGGTCCAGCAGTAAAGTAATATCGAATTCGATATTTCGAATAGGAAAACCAACGTAATTTACAATCATACTGAAATAAAACGGATCACTCACATACATAAGTCGAGTTCAGTCCGACATGTATAAATAATAATGTGATAATTTACAATAGAAAAAAACAGTTTACGAAACGTCAGCTCGGTATGTTTGCCTATGATTAAAAAAACAGTCAAATTCGTGACAGGTATGGGTATGATATGCCTTCTTCTTCTGAACCCATCTTAGAGTACCTATAATATGTGTGTAGATAAAGTAATGTATGCAACTCCACATAATTAGGCCTTAAAACACTCGTGTGATCCTATTATGAAACTCAACTTCGCTTCGTTTCATAAAAACGCTGTCGTGTTTTAAGGACTCTCATTATGTAGCAGTTGCATAAACTATTATTTGTTGTATGTTGAGTAATGCGTGCGAATAGAAGTTTGTAATATAACGTATAGTTTGCAAACTCATTATTTGTGTATCTTTCAAGTTTATTATTCCTGTCCACTTATGATTCTATTGTCATGATACGATATATATTTATAAATAGTTGTCAATGTCGAATTGTTTCGTATTTTTTGCGTTGTTCATTAATAAACAATACAATACAGTTTACCACAGAAATAAATTTAAAAATTTCGAATTTGAATTCAGCTAGGTAAATGAATATGCCACCAATTCCTAAAGTTGTAAGAGGACGACGACTGCATATCCAAACGATTTTTTTTTGTTGAATTTGTACAAATATTTCCAAGAGGTTAGCGATAAATACTCAAATAGTTTATCAACACCAAAACTATTTATTACTACACTTATGAGTTTTTGCAAACTGCACACAACTACAACACAACTACACGCAATAGGTGCTTTAGTAACGTCTAGAAGTAGTATACTCAGGTAAAAATATTGACACCAATTTTGAATCGTTTTTAAGCTTAAACTAAACGAGTTAAAAATATATATTTTAGTGATTTGTTGAACTTCAGAGGATCTACTTTCATAAAGGAAGGTCCGTACGGTAAGAGATACGCAAGATAGTTCGGCTCGAGGTCAACGCACTACGGGGCACGGGTGGATAAGTTGGATTGAAATGGGAAAACAAGATTTTCGCATTTATTTATAATAATTCAGTATGACTTTTTTTTGTACGATAGTTTACTTCTATTCCTCAACCTATTATTAAATGATTTATTAAATAAAATGCTCAATTAACAATCAATTTAAAATTACAAAAGTTGAAAAACCCCCAACAATGTAATTTCAAAGTTCAATACTTCAAAAACGGGTGAACCGATTTTAATGAAACTTAGCTAAGAACCATCTCGATTAAGCTTTCGATAAAAAAAAACACATCGAAATAGGTCCATCCGTTTGGGAGCTATGATGTCACAGACAGATACAAAGGTCAAACTTATAGCACCCATCTTTTTCATCGGGGGTTAAACACATCCGTACCTTCCTATTTGTCTTCTCGTCCCTCGAATTCTGATAGAGACTGCTTTAATGTTCTTTATTTTACAATGTGCTTCTGTTCATTCTTACGAAACTCCGACTTTATTTTGGGTTTTTTAATTATAGCTATAATTGAGGTAAAATGTGAAAATCTATACCACAAGAAGCATTTCTGTGCTTTAGACTTTAAATAATTCAATTAGTATATGTTTTACAGGACATCGTTTTTTTTTTTCATCAAGACGGAGTTTAGAAATTTCGTAACGGAGTTAAGCTATCGCATTCATTTTCATATGAAAGCAAAATATAATGATTGAAAAATTAATAAGCCCTTTGTATCTTCAATAATTAGCGTGCCAAGTAAAAATATACATAATTATACTCAAAAAAACGTAACCGTAAAATATAATACAGTCGGCATGAAATAATCGATGCTTATATAAATACACTGAGATTTTCGTTTAATTTTCTAAACTCCAACCAGAAAATACGATGGAGTTTAGTCGACGAGCTTAGGGAGAAAGCCATTTTGGATTTTTTATTTATATATACCCGCATCTCAGGGAATTGCAGTTAATACATCGTAAACATCGGTTTCGGTTTAAAGACATTTATTATTATTATTAAATAGTGATGTGATTTATGATTTTGTAACCATTGATGGATTTTAGATCCATGTTCGCTCGCGCGAGAAAAAAATCATATTTATGTAGGTAATGCCTTACCGCTATTATTAATGTAACAAAACTATGGTCCAACTAGTTGCGTTGAATAATAAAACACTTAATTTATTTATTTGTTCATAACAAATTTGTACCTTAACAGCTAAAGCCAAAACGAGACAAATTTACATAGGTAGGTATACAGAATTTATACATCTAAACAAGAAGTGAAATTGTTTTAAATTATAGAGCTTGTTAATGTTCGCTACCACTAGTTTTTATAAGTTCTTCAATAATTTTCTTCAAGGAGGCTACTTTTTTATTTAAATATCTGTTTTTTTCTCTTAAATTTTTTAACTGTTTGTTTTTATGGTTAAGTTTTTCAGACATCTCTAAAATGTGTCTGCGTAGTCTTTTTTTAACTGGCGAATTCAATTGGGAAGATGTATGAGTAAGCCCCGCTCGCTGAATTTCCTCAAGTGAGTTTGAAGCAACTTCTGACGCATTTTCTTGAAGTAAGTTTGAAGCTACTTCGTTTGGTGTATCCATCTGAAAGGTTGAAAATACCTACGATAAAATATCTTAAATAACAATAACAACCAACTATTCATTATAAAAATGTATAGGTACTTATTTCACAAAGCAACTTCAATTTCTAAATAAGGGTATATTATGATGTCGGTTACGTGAATTGCACTAAACTATACCTATACTTATATGGAGCATTGAGGTATCACTGAAAATAAATATAATAGCATCGCAATAGCATTATAAAAAATAAGAGGGTAGAGTAAATAAATGGTGTAGACCCAATTTGTGACAAGAACACTGCGTCAAGTAAATTACACTATCTGTGGACTGGCCTATTAGTTTTGGTATATTTTTATGTGTGCAATAAAGTGTTAAAAATCTAATCTTTTTTCTTTATAATATTTTAGTATAGGTTAGATAACTGCACCGTAAAAAAAAAAGATTTTTCCTCGTAATATTACTTTAATTATTAATCTATACCTACAATAAAACAGTACCGTGGCTGCCTGACAGACAACGTACAACCTAAACCACTAGACCTAGAGACTTGAAATATGGCAAACATTATACCTTGAGTATCCTAGAGGTGCACTAAGAAGGGATTTTTCGAAATTCCCACGGGATAGGGAACTAGCCTATTTTGAAATATGTCACGGGGGCAAAGCCGCGGCGCATGCTATTATTAAGTAAATGTGTATTCGTTTGAACTTATTTCATGTCTAAACATAAACCAGACTCATCAGTGACATGATGGCATCGAGATTAGGCATTAGGCAGTTACCTACATAATTTTATTGTTACTAACCGTTATCGGCAAGCACAGCGTAGGTACTGCACTCTTCATTAGTCGCCGCTTGTCGTTTGTCTTCAAAAAACAATCCTCAGTAAAATGTTTAGAGCACATGACGCTATGTTTTAATGGAAACCAATTTTCTCTTTTTGTAACGTTAATCCATTTGTTTTTCATATCACCGTCTTTTGGAAATCTGTAGGAAAAAAACAATAAAAAGTAATAAAATAAATTTTCTAGGCCTGGTCCTTTAATTATGAATTATGCTAACTTTTGCGCAGTCGGGTGCCGTCTTTTTGTATTTGTAGGCCCTCCGTCGGTACGGCACCCGTCTGCGCAAAAGTTACCATAGTTCCTAAGTAAAAGACCAGGCCCATAAATTTTATTTTATTAGGTACCTTTTATAGGTTTTTTATATCGGGGGCTTTTCAATTTTTTTTTTTGTCACTTTTTACATTGATTTACTTTCCATGATATCAAGGGTCTCTCAATTTTGGGATGGGCCTTAAGAATGCAAGCATGCAAGTAAGCAAGCAAGTATTTTGCACGCATGCGAACATGAAAGCAACCAAGCGTGCAAGCTAGCATACAAGCGTTCATGCAAGCAAGTATGCAAGTAAGCTTGCCATCAAGAATGCAAGCAAAAGTGCAATCAAGCATGTAGTGCTAATGTTAGTAAATAAAATCCACAAAAAAATCGATATAATGACAATTTTAGTGGATAGTTATCGACAATACCAAATAAATGCACTGCACCGCTCTAGGCATTGGCGTCATAAAGGTAATTAGTAATTACGATAATAAGAGATAGACATACATGTTTACAGTAAGGGCAAAAAGGACGGGGAGTGGACACGTGACGGACCTGTCCAGTTTAACTTGACCCGCGTTGCGTTAATCACATTTAAAAAAATATTTTGGTAAAATAAAGAAATGGACTTACCGATGAAAAGTGATGTTGTTTCTAGTTACGCTACATGTTTTGCTGTTATTTCCGCACCATTTAACGGCACAACAGGACATGATGATGTAAATTGACGGTGATTTATATTTTAAACACAGACTACTAAGAGATACTACGTATTTTGATTTTAAATGTCAAACTGTCTTCGGTTCTAGTTTTTGGTCGAAACCAAAGAGTATAGTAATGTATGGTCGAAACTGACGGAAAGCAATAATTGTGTTGAAATATATCAGTGACTAATCACTGACCGAGTGACCGACTGCGACTGGACTGATCACTTGACAACAAATGACAGAGTTTGACATCGATGTCAACATCGATTCAAGAGTATCGATATACGATATATAACGAAAGAAAAACATCGATGTTTTATCTAGCAAAATAAAAAGGTATTTTAACTATTGTTTTATATATTTAAATGTATTTAATACACAAACTAGAAAAGATCATTGTCTCTCATTGGTATAGAAAGACAGATAGACAGACCTGACTCGATACTAGCAACCTTCGCGGATTTTTGACTCGCGATAGCCTCCATTAATTTACTAAATGAACAAGACAACAAGTCAGCGAAATGCTAGTAGTTTATCTAATTCACGCTGGGTGGCCTAGCATAATATCGAAGTTCCGATATTTCTCTTAACATCGATGTGTCAATGTTTTCGAGGACGTAATATCGATGTTTTATATCGAGCATCCTTAGTCCGGTCGGTCGCCTTATAAATCTTATAATTATTATTACGTCTCTTTATTAAGGTTATGCGGTTGTGCTCGTAGTTTTTGTTTTCTACATACTTACCTAGATTTTTTTTTTAGTCTTCGTAAATAAAATTCCGAGGCCGTTAGTGTCTTCTATTTAGTTTGTGCTCAAGGACACGGAAAATGGAGCGCAATGGGGATGTCCATAAAATAAGCTGCATACGTGGGAAGGAAAAAAAATACTCGAAATAATAACATCGATAGTGAATATAAACCGACCACTCACGTAGGCCCTTAGTCTTGGTGCGCGCGACATGCCGGCAACTCGACTTATGTACCTACGCGATTGATGTTTATTTTCAGTATGATAGTTTCGTTGAGGTAATCCCTATCATTAGGAAGCATGAAACGATTGTATTATTTAACTAGGTACTTCCGTAAAGTAAGTATACTGCGACCAAATATTTTTGTTGACACATTTCTGCGGTATACGGTAAGTACTTATATCTTCTCAGTTAATATATAAAAACTGGCAATGGCTGATAATTTTACTCAACTAGGTAGTTAACTAGGTACTTTTTAACCGACTTCAAATAAGGAGGAGTTTCTCAATTCTATATTTTTTAACAATTACATAGGTTACAAGGGGAAAGAAAAACAGAAAATGTATTCAAAATACTTTATTATTATTAATCATTTACACTTAAATATAAAGGCAACAAACAGCACCTGAGTAACCGAAGCCCTATTTACAACGAAGCTGCGCCGCGGCAGCCCCCGTGGGTCAACAACAAAATGTAGGTATGCATTTGATCCACTATCTGAACCTTTGAACCGCCAAAATCTTACAAATAAATACGACAAGTGTTACTCTCTAAGCGAAGGTGACAACAGTGTCAAAATTTTCGATCGGTGCAGTCAGCAGCAGAAGTAGTTATAAAGCAACGAAAGCACTCACAATGATCTAAGCACGGCTCTATTGTTATAGACATAAGAACTTGTGCTGATCAGTGACGGGTTGTTTAGCTACTTCTGCTGCTGACTGTACTATTTTAAAATTAGAAATTTAACGGTCAAATTCACACATTTTTAAGTAAAACCAAGATTTTTTTTTAAATGTGTTAATTAAGTAACTTGTGTGAGGAAAACATAAGAGATACCGCTAATAAATGTTTCACATTATTTTTTTCCTAATTTGTCTTCGTATTTCCCAAAAACGTGTGATAGTTTGACCGTTAAAGAATAACACCCTAGTAGGTACAGTCAAGGGCGTCGATATGTATCCACACAAACTTGCAAAAATATGTAACATACATCAACCGTATTGCAACGGTAATAAAATCTGTATACATATTTATGAGACTTTGTGGTATATTGGTGCTCCTGACCGTAAGAGTCATACATAAGGCGGCCCATCCACCGGAGCAGTGCAGGGTAGTTAAGCAGTGGGCGAGAAAAAAATCTACCAACAGCATTACACATTGATGGATTTTTTCATATATCTGGTGGATGTGCCGCCTCAGTGCTATATTTTGATCTACACTTGATATACATGTGGAGGTCAAACCTCAAAGAAAATTAAAACAAAGCAAAGCAAGTGATAGGTAATTTGGCGTTGTGGTTGGTTTTATTTAAATAATTTACTTGTAAGGATATAATAAAAACCCATAGTTTCACATAAGTTTAATGACTCGCTACATATGGCTTTCACTCTAGGAACGATTATTAGGGTGCGTTTTTAGTGATGACTCGCCTCATTGAAGCGCACCCTTAGCACTGGCATTAGGTACCTATGTGTCACTTCCGACACTTGTTGGCACTTCGTGTTCGTGACACTGCACCATCTCTATTTTTGGTCGAGAAATGTTACGAACATTGCAAAGCAACTACACGCAGATAAATAAATACTGGTTTTAGATTCTAAATATCTCGCTCAATATTTGAAATAAACGCCTTGACACGTTCGCCGGCAGTAGGCGGCTGTAGCCGTTATAACAATAGAAATTATACTGTGCCTGGTTTACCGTCGGCGAAAGCTATGTATGTACATACCCCCAAAGATAAAAATATGATTGTAAACAAAATCTTTGATAAAAATATTTTTAAAGTTAGGCCTGCCTCGGCACTTTTAATAATTATTGGAAAAGTAATTAAGTATTGGTTCTTCTTTTTTGGGTAGACAAAAATCAAACCAATGCTTTATTTTCTTGCCCAGAGAAATTTTAAACGCTTTAGCGCTTAACGCTTTTGAGCGCATTTTGTCTAGCCCTCTCTATTAAAACACGCGTTACTGGATAGTGTCGTCCCGCTTGAGTAAATATACTCCTCCCACTCCTCCCCAAAACGTATCGCCGATACTTAAGATCTTATGCCATTATTCATAAACGTCACTCAAGCCTCCATTAGTTAAAATACGTTTTGTCTTCTTCTTACTAACGGAAATGTCAATGTGACAAAAAAGGACGAACGAACTTTAACAGAATTTTTGTTAAAATAGGTTTATGAATAATAGGGTTATTCTTTTTATGCCATGCGTTGTTCATAACACCTCCGACAATACACCTACTTACAAACAACTGCTAAGCCGCTAACTTCTGCCCAAATGGAATCGTCTCTTGAGCAAACTATCTATGTACAATTATCGATATGACTATCATTCATATTAGCCCACAAATTCCAGAACTGTGAGAGCTAGCTAAGCGATGCGCGACGAAAATACACCAATGGAAAGATTAATAGTATCTATTTGGAGACCTACTTAAGTCGTTCATTGAATCGCATTTGACCGGAAGTGCATTTTACCTGATTCGTATTTGGTCAAAACGTATCATGTCATGACAACAGTCAATTGTCCATAAACTTGAACAACTCATAAAAACAGGTCGGAGGCTCGGATGCCCTATTGCGTAATCATTTTGACGATATAATGAACACGATGGCGATTGCGAGCCAGTTAGAAAATAAGCATGCAGGTTAGTGCTACTTTAACAACGCGGAATAGGATTTTGGGAATGCCACAATAGAGAGATCTCTCTCCAGGTAGATGTTATGCCTGGGGACCGAAGTCCGAAGGAAGAGAGTTGGAAGTTGTATTTATGCAACCGACTTGAGAAACTTCGTTAGCGCGATGTAGAACAATGACGTAGAACAGTGACGTCACTCGCGTGTGGCGCTAGGGTCGCTACACCAGCCCCCCTTTTTAGACCGGAGGTCAGTGTGGGAGCGCAGTCTGTGCGTCGTGAGGGCGCTTGCAAGGGCCAATTGCGAGGTTTGCTCAGCCTCGTTGGCGAGCGATGAGTTGCTACGCTGTGCTGGCGGAAGCGATGAGTTGTTCCGCTGTGCTGGCGGGAGCGATGAGTTGCTCCGCTGTGCTGGCGGAAACGATGAGTTGTTCCGCTGTGCTGGTGGGAGCGATGAGTTGCTGCTAGTCTGGATCCTCGTCGGAGTGTGTAGCAGCGTAGGAGAGGGTTGCACACTGTAGACACCAGGCATGGAGATATAGCAACATGCTAGTGGTGCACAGTGTGGTAGTCTGGCGTTGCTGTGAGACTGCGTCATTGTCTTGGAAGGTTGCGTTTTTTGTCCAATGTCGAGGGTCACCAGTTTTGGGAGGACCGCAATAGAGAGATCTCTCTCCAGGCAGATGTTATGCCGGGGGACCGAAGTCCGGAGGAAGAGAGTTGGAAGTTGTATTTATGCAACCGACTTGAGAAACTTCGTTAGCGCGATGTAGAACAGTGACGTCACTCGCGTGTGGCGCTAGGGTCGCTACAGGATCTCCGCCTCATGTCTCATGTTATAATATAATTGACGATGCAAACCTGGTGAACCATGATTCTGTCCAAATACTTAAAACCCAATAGAGTAGCCGCGCCGAGCGAGGCTTGGAAATTAAATTAATCGTATTGGTGGATTTTTCCTTCGCGTACCGCTCAGCTACCTCGCTCAGCTCTGGTGGATGCGCAGCCTTATGCCAAACCTACAGATCCAATTTAAAATTTGGTATAAATGAGAACTTTTCAAATGTGTTTTTAAAACTAAAAACTCGACTTAACCTGACGATCTTATAATGTAGTAATATCAGTAATCGAATATAAAAGCAAAAGGTGCTGTAAATTTGCCACAAAACAAATGTAAACACATTGTTTTAAAAATAAGCGACCGCTTTCGCTGGAGGTAACTCGCACACAATAAAAGTTTTATTGTGACAGCTATACCTTTTACCGCCGGCGAACATGTTAATAATGCGGGTACGTCCCATATATTATGTTCTAAAGCAGCGTTTCTTAACCTCTTGTCAGCCACGGACACATACGAAATCAAGTGCAATTTTTAAGGTTCCTTTTAAAAAACAGTAATACATTTCGGACCACTTATTTTAGTACTACACGTACAAAAAAAACTTATTGCTATGAAAAATACTTTTGATGGCATTAAGAAACACTGTTTTATAGAACTGAGAACCCGCGAAGAAATAGAGCTGAAAACTGATTTTTTATCAGTTCTATGGAAAAAAAGTGACGTACCCAAAAGTACTAGAATCAAGCCATACTCTAAAATGCCTTCTTATATGGAATAGTACATAATTTAGATTACAAATAATTAATACCACTAGCGAACGATAAAATATTGACTGGCGAGTGTGATCACTATCACCTGAGCTGTAGGTATGTACTTTTAACCGACTTCAAAAAAGGAGGAGGTTCTCAATTCGTTGGAATATTTTTTTTATTATTATCTCTCTGTCAGTATTACTAACAATACATTAAATACCTAGTAAGTGCTCAACAGGGTACTGAATTTTAATGAGAATAATAATTTAACATGGTTATCGTATCACGGGCGATACGGGAATCACGAACGGGGTTCTTATCGCCCTTAATACACAATGTACGTACGTATTCCCAATTTTTTCTAGTCGCATATCCATAAGATTAATTGTAATCATAAATAGGTCGTAGCATATAAATAGGTTTGGACCATGTTTAATATCAAACAGCCCCGCGAAATATGAGGAAGGAGATTTCAATTGTACGAAAACAGACACCCTAGCCTACTATCCTTTATAAAGCATTTGTCGCTCTCGCACTTGCATATTTGTTAGAAAGTGTCGAATGCTTTATCGTGGGTAAAATTTACGGATATCGCTACATCCGTCAGATACGATTTTGGTCAGATGGCGATTTTTGTCAGATTCCTTAATCGTCAGATCCTTTGTTTATCAGATGCGTTCTTCGTCGGACCAGTTTACCGTCAGATTAGTTTTTCGTCAAATCATTTATAAGCAATAAGAAACGTAATTGAGAAGCAACAAGTAGAATGAAGTATTTGACGAAAATCAAATCTGACAATAAATGGTTCCGACGAAGAATGCTCTGACCAAAATCGTATCTGACGGACATATTGATATCCTATTTTACCGTGTCAGGGCGACAGGATCGCCAAGGAACACCGACGCCTTTGAAAACAAAATACATCTAGAAAATGTGCTACGTACATAAACGACTTGTAGCAACGAACCGATTCCAATTGCGGCGCCCAACGGCCCACTCTCGACTCGCCGCCGCCCGGGCCCGCAGCGCACCGCTGCCGCCGCTGCGCCCAGCTGTCAGTGCTATTTGGCTGAATTGTTGTACTGCGGGCGGCCCGCGAGCTCTAGCAAGTACCGGTCGGGGTGTTCTATCCAGTCCGCTGCTGACAGCTTCACCTGTAAAGTCAGAGGCAAACATTTTATTCCATACTAGCTGTTGCCCGCAACTTCGTCCGCATAGATTTCGGTTATCGCTATCCCGCGGGAACTATATAATTTTCCCTAATAAAAAGTAGCCTATGTTATTTCTCAATATTCAAACTATCTTCTTACCAAATTTCATCTAGATTTATGCAGCGGTTTGCCCGTGAAGAGGTAAGAAAATTAATAATGGTACATGCATGAAAATAACTTTACATTAAAGAGAATTTTAATATCATACGATATAAAATCTTAAATATTACATACAACGTAAATTGAAAAAAAAAAAAAAAAAAATTAAAATGCTCGGATTTGGTAATAAATTCAAATCACGCTTGTATTACTTGTGCTTTATTCTCGCTTTTGATTTCAATTTGTTAAATCAAAATGATAAAAGGCAGTCATTGCCGTCTTTCACGGTCATTATTGAATTACTGTCACGTCGCTAACACAAGAGGAATGTACACGTATCGTCACCATGCTGTAAGAAGGCAGAAGTCAGAGAAGTACAGCGAGAGTAACAGGCGTGTCACTTTCTACGGTGCAGAGAGTCGTCCAACGTTACCGAGAAACTGGGCTAAACATAAAAAGACCAGGAACCGCAGACCGAGATGTACTACGACTCGAGAGGGCCGATTTATTGTTACGAACATGCTCCGAAATCGGCACCTCACGGCACTTGAAGTAACAAATCAACTTCGAGAGACCCGAAGAGACGACATAAGCGATAGGACTGTGAGGCGGCGGCTCCAAGAATAGCTTCTTGGATTTGACCCCACGTAGACCTGCAAATGGCCCAAAACTTGAAAGGGAACATCGAGTAGCAAGATTACGTTACGCCCGCGAACATGCACAATGGGGAGACGAAGAATGGGCAAGAGTAATGTTTTCTGACGAATCCAGATTTATGCTCTGTGCACATGATGGGCGGCGAAGAGTCTACCGACGGCCATGGGAACGTTTTATTCCAGCTTGTTTTGAGGAAAAAGTATCTTTCGACGATGGATCTGTTATGGTTTGGGCTGGATAATCTTTAGAGTCGCACGGAGTTAGTGCTGAGAGACAATGGTACGCTAAATAATGTAAGATATGTAGAAGAGATCCTTACTGAGCATGTTGGCCTATACTTAGTGATTATGAGTGAATATTCCATATTCATGTATGAAAATGCTAGGCCACATACAGCTCAAATCGTAAATGAGTATTTTCAAGACGTTGGCATCAATTGCATGGACTGGCCCTCGAGAAGCCCTTACTTAAATCCGATTGAGCAGGCTTGGGACGAGCTTGGGAGGTGCATAAGAAAACAGAACCCCACCCCAGCTACACTTAGAGACCTGAAACATGCGTTAGTGGAAGAATGGACCAATATCCTGCAACATCGCATAAGAAACTTATAAACAGCATGCCTAATCATCTCACAGCTGTAAGTGCGTGGAGGCAATACGAAGTATTAATTTGGCTTTAAAGTTTGTTTTTGTGCGGTATGTGAGGGACCGTCTTTTAATTTTTGATGAAAAATTGATGACATTTTGTTTCTTATGTAATTTTAATAAACAAACGAATAACGTTTTCAACATTTAATGTTGTTGTATTAACTATCAAATTATCTACAACATACAGTTTAATTCATGCCGCTAGCTCTATTACTTTAGGAGATATTCTAGTTTTTTGTAGTGACCCGTATTATTTGACCGCGAGTGTAGCTATCTTATTTTTTACCCTTTATTTCGCAGAACTAAAAAGAGAAATAATGAATTCCAATCTCTTCTGATTTTATATCTACCAAAAATGTGTAGTAAAATAAAAATACAAAAAGACCGCTAATAGATACCGCGTAATGAAATTTTTAGGCATCGCGAGGTACAGTCGAGCCATTTGATTCCTGACCCACTGTAGAACGTTCTCACAGTGTCATAATGATTTTCCTTGCCAGGCAATGCGATGTCACCATGACATTTTCTACGAAACGGTCTCACAGTGGGTCACGATTCAGGTGGTTCGATAGTACATACACACTTTCCTTATAGTTCTGTGACTAAAACAATGTACAGACATAGTAGAAACATCTTTTTAACGGGCCAGCCAAAAATCAATCTTATGATTATGACAATGTCATAAACTTTTTGACAGGGGAACGCTTCACTTTAACTATAGTTAGTTACCTGTCGCTGCCGCTCGGCCTCCTTGACCTGCCACTTCTTGACCTCCATCTGGTTCTCGCGCGACGCCTGGTCGCCGCAGCCCCACACCTGCGCATGCAACAACACTGAGCACGCGGGGCCACTAGTACCGTCAAACGTACCCCAATCACAAGGGGCAAGTCCATACCTGAACGTGACTAGGGGCACAACTGAACATGTTGGGGCAACTGATAATGTTATCCTTGCATGGATCACAAGGGGCAGAAGTCTATGTCTGAACGTGACTAGGGGCACAATTGAACATCTGGGGGCAACTAATGCTGTTATCCATAGCCATACCCTAATCACAAGGGGCAGAGTGAAGTCTATATTCGAACGTGACTAGGGGCGCAACTGGACTGTCGGGGCAATTAATACAGTTATTCTTGCCCGAATCTTAAGGACTAGGAGTAAAACTAAACACTACAAACTTTTTTTTAAACTCTGCAGGATTAAAAAGTATTAAAAAAGAAATTATACACATTTTATTCATTGACCTCACTCTTAAAAAAAACTAATGCGACTGTAAATAAAAAAAAATCAAAACAGCAAGAATTTCTAGAGCTACTTTGCAAAAAAAAAGTTACGTCTTTTCAAGTCAAGTTTTAAACACTTAAGGCAATTTTTTTACTTATAAAAGGGGCAAAAGAAGAGGAACAACACTGATGTCACAATTTGCGTAGTTTTATTAATGAAGGTTATCGCACGCATATTAACGCAGCACCGGATTGGCAACGCCTCAACTCGAGCCGTTTAGGATTCTTTGTATAAAACTCTGTACGAATACTGTAACCGAACGCCATCGCCACTACTTATGTAAGGTAAGTAGCTATGTAGAAAACGGCGAGGCGTGGCCGACCCGGTGCCGCGTCGATATGTGTGCGATAGCTTTAAAAAGCTTACCTCGATAGCTCTTAACGTGTACGGCACTCCGTTGAACGTAAACTTGTCAAAGTCTTCTTCTATACAAAGCAGTGGTTTGCGCGGATCGCTACCAGCGCGGAGCCCTTTGGGGTAGCCCCGGATAGAGGTGTTCAGGTACAACATCTTGGGCGCCTGCTCCACTATCGCGAACCTGGGGCAGAACCGTACAGCGGGATAGAGCTGCAGTTGGGGCAAATGGGGCTTTTTGAGGGGCACAGTGGCAAGATACTACTATAGATTTGATCACCGATCATAAACTAAATGCAGTGCAGTTGAATAGTCGATTGATCAAGTGTGGGGCCATGTGATACAATTCGTGGGGTAAGATGACCGAAACGTTGTGAAGGGTTAGAATGGTCATTAGGGGGAAAGTCAGGTCAGACTGAGGAAGAAGAGAACTGAAGATCGAACTCGGGGCTCTTAAAAGAGGTTTTATTCTCTCATTTCTTTACTTTCTCTTGCATTTGATGGCTTAAGTGTACTACTGACGTGGGGAAGAGCTGGAACAGAGCGCAGTCCGGGCCGCCCCAGTAGGCGTGCGTCTCGCGCCACTCCTGCGGGCTGGCCACCACCAGCAGCACGTCGTCGCCGCCGCCCGCCGCCACCACCACCAGCGTCGGGCCTCTACACGACAATGCCACAAGTTAATCCAATTATTTTAATACTTGCTGAAACATTAGCCCTGTTATTCATAAACCTGTATTAACTAAAATGCCGTTAAAGTTCGTTTGTCCTTTTTTGTTACATTGACATTTCCGTTAGTAGAAAGAAGACAAAACCTATTTTAGCTAATAGAGGCTTGAGTGACGTTTATGAATAAGGCCATAATACACGTAGCACCACACGATTATAGCTTTATTCTCGGGAATCAAACCCGGAGGGTTGACATTTCTGGTCACTTAGTCATACACTAAAGCAAGTACATAATAATTACTAACGGAAATAATTACAAATGGAACGTATCAGACGCACAGATACACAATTACGCACGTTACGCCCGCAAAAACACTCATCTCGTTACTTGGAGGTGGGTTAAAAAAAAGTGGTGATCTGTCTGTCGGTGGTTCCTTACCGGTAGTTGAGCGTGTGGTGCAGGAAGCGGTTGGCGCCCAGGCCGTGGTCCCGCGAGGCGTACAGCGGCGCCCAGTGCGACGGCAGCGCGCACACCATGCGCGCCAGCCACGCCGCCGACGCCAGCGCGCCGCCTGCGACACACTTACTTTAGCGGCGTCGGTTGTGATATCGCCCAGTTGCTTAAAAGGTACAAATTGAGCCATTTAGAAAAATATAAACTAAGTGGACACTAAAAGTTGGAACGGGGAAGCGACGGCTAAGGATGGCACGCGCGATGCGGCGTCTAATCGCACCCTAGCACCTGTAACCCCACCAGAGATATGCGTAGGTTTATTAATTGGCCGTTATAATGCGTCTGATGCAGGCAGCCCGGGTGTTGTGTCACGTACCGTGTGCGGGCGGCGCGGGCGGCAGCAGCGGCAGGCTGTAGAGCAACGGCGCAGTGCCGGCCAGCAGCCAGGCGCCGGACGCGGGCAGCAGGTCGCCGCCGGCGCGCGCGCGCTCCAGCACGGGCGTGGCCAGCTCGAGGCCGGCGCCGGACCCGTCCGACTCCACGTGTGCCGAGATGTCGCGGTGCCGCGTCGCCAGCATGTGCACGCAGTACCTGCGCAACAACAAGACCCGTCAGTGAAACATCAATCTATATGTTTAAGAGCTATGATACCACCCAGAGATACACAGATAAACAAAAACACGTCAAAGTCATAGCACCCCTCTTTGTGCGTCTGGGGTTACCCGCCCGGCACAGGAAGTATTAGGTACAAAGACAATTCACAACAAGAATCATTATTATTACGCTTTCTTCCAACATTAATGCAAAAATGATACTTTTCTCGACGTTTCAATTACTTAGTAATTTATGGAGAACAATGCCGAAAATTCTTAAAAATATATAAAATTGCTGAGCAGCAAAATCAAAACCGTCATTGTGAGGCAGTGGGGCAAACTTATTCACACCGTGGGGCAATTCCATTCATTTCTTGGGTACTTCGTAACCATATAAGTGTAACATGGGGCAGTAAAATACAACGCGTTCAGGGCAATGACCTAGCCTGCTGTACTTTTAAAGACATTGGGGCCCTTGAAGATACCCAGGTCCCGAGTCATTGATACGGTAGGTACGCCCCTAGTCAAGAGGTTTGGTTCGTGCGTGTTCGTAGATGTACGCACGAGTAAAATTAGTACGAAAACGAGTCCAAACTGCGCACGGCCTAACAGTACCTTTCCTCGGACGCGGAGCTATTTGGCCAATCACGCTGATACTGAGTGGAGATTTCGAGCACTGTGATTGGTCCGTATCAGTGGAAGCGTTCCGTTAAGAAAAACAAAAGGTACTAACGAGTGAGAGCGCGGCAGATGGTAGTTTCAGTGCGCGCAGTCACCGCGCAAGAATGCGGGTAGACAGAGCCCGCTCTACATAACATTAGCAATCCACCCTGATGGTTGATGGTGGATAATTGATGCATGTAACTGAGTCCAAATATCGGGAGTTTATCTAAACCTAGTAAGTAAAGTAATCGCGGTCAATATCCCGTTTTAAATATGTAGTCTGATGTAATTAACCGCGAATCATTTAAAACCGTTGTTACAGCAATACCGACCTGTGGACGGGGAATATGAGCCGGTGGCAGTGCTGCTCGAGCCAGCGCACCACGAAGCCCACCGAGTGCGAGTCTTTCTTGTTGAAGCAGCCATTCACTACGGAGTTCAGCACTTTATTTATCTGGAAACGTACAGTTCTTTAAATAAGTAAAGGGAGCTAATCATACCTCGCTGTTCAACATGGCACAGTCGAAGTTGTCATTCTATAAACCATCCCATATCCCATAGCCACAATTTCAGACGAGTAATCAGAAACTAGGAAACTACTGTGAGACTCAATCATAGTGGAATAAACGGATCACTCAAATTAGTCAGACACATGTTGAGCTAAACTCGAGTGTGTGACTAAATAAATAAATAAATATCATGGGACAAATTGACACCAATCGTCCTAGTCCCAAGCTAGGCAAAGCCTGTACTATGGGTACTAGACAACGGATAAACATACTTATATAGATAAATACATACTTATATACATATTAAACATCCAAGACCCGAGAACAAACATTCGTATTCATCATACAAACATTTGCCCCGACCGGGATTCGAACCCGGGGCCTCAAGCTTCATAGTCAGGGTCGCTAACCACAACTAACCTGTACGCGACTAATCTGTATATTTGAGTAAGATTGAACTGGTTTTTTAGAAAAAAATACTTCATGCCAAAATTCTTGGTATTTCTGACTAAACAAATTGGAAACCTTGAATTTTTGAAGTACAAGTATTTTTTCAATACGTGAGACCGCGACCTGAGCTAGACACTTTCCCGGGGATGACGTAGCGTCAGATGATACAAGTACGTCAAGTTAACCCCGGGTTAGTCTGCAAGTGCGGTTACCGCGAGGCAGGTCTGCGGCCCGTCGGGGTAGTGGTCCATGCTGAGCTTGTAGCTGGTGTAGAGCAGCGCGCGCAGCGCCGCCGCCGACACGCTGCCCTCCTCCTCCTCCGCGGAGAACATCCTGCACACACAACACGCTGCGATCACCACACACACACACAACTCTTCATATCAACACCTTGGAAGGTGGGACTCGGAACCTAAGAGCCTGTCCAGATGAGGCGTTCTGCGCGCGAGTCCACTCGCTCGTAGACACTCGCGCGTTCTCAGGATACTGGAGCTACATAGCAGAGCTACTCAAAATTTTTGTTCCATTTGCGTATTTCCCTATTTCATCAGAAATCAGAATCAGAGGTTTAGGGTTCTAGTTTAGGCCAGCAGGCTCACCTGACGTAGGTCTCGATGATAGCCACGTCGTAGAACATGGCCAGCACTCGCTCGCACTGCGTGCGGAACACCGCCAGCGGGATGTGCTGGTTCTTGCACTTGCCCACGCGGTGCACGTGCGCGTAGAACTGGTACGCCAGCTCCGGGTACATCGGGAACAGGTATTTCTGCAACATAAAACCAACCAACCAACCAATTAATGCTATCGGTCACCAATGAAACCGCTACACAGCAATCAGCACGCGTACATAGCGGGGAAATCAACAGAGACGGCTCTGCACCACCTAACTATTAAAGTGGAGAGAGCTCTAGAAGCTAAACAATACATATTAGGATGCTTCTTTGATGTAGAAGGAGCATTCGACGAAGCGACGCACACGGCGGTTGAAGACAGTCTCGAGAAAGAGGGGATCAACCCGACCATAGGAAGGTGGATAACCAAGATGCTCAGGGAAAGGGTTATAACAGCTCAACTGGGCGGAACCACGAAGAGCATCAGACCCAGAAGGGGATTCCCGCAGGGGGGATGTTTGTCCCCCCTTATGTGGTGCCTACTACTGGATTCTCTGATAAGAAAATTAAATAAAGGAGGAATCTACATGCAAGCTTACTCTGACGATGGGGTAATATTAGTCCAGGGCACGGTCCTGAACATTGTCAGAGGGATCATGAGTAGAGGAATCGCACAGACATTAGAATGGTGCAGGGGTAGAGGACTAGACCTCAACCCGGCAAAAACGAAGGTGGTGCTATTTACCAACAAAAGGAAGATAGAGAAGATGACACCAATTAGCATTCACGGTGAGAACCTTGAAGTACTGAAAGAGATAAAATATCTGGGGGTGACACTGGACAATACCCTCAGATATAAGAAACACATTAAAGAACAAGCTGCAAAAGCTATTAGGACACTGTGTCAATGCAAAAGGGCAGTGGGAAGGAGATGGGGCCTCAAACCGTTAATGGTAAATTGGATATACAAAGCGGTCATACTGCCAAGAGTGCTCTATGGAGCTATAGTGTGGTGGCACAGGGCCCGAATCAAAGAGTATCAAAAAGAGCTGAACAAGGTGCAGACTAGCTGTACAATACAGGTACATAAGAAAACTTTTTGTGATACTTGACAGCGTTTTGACAGGCCCTTACGTCGTTATATCATGAAGCAGTGCAGACGTGTATATTTGTAAAGGCAAAATAAATTTTCTCATGTGATAAAAGAACCCTTTTATTTGGTTCTCCAAACTAGCATGCCTCATGATAACTGGGGCGATGAGAACCACCCCCACGAAAGCAATGGAGGTTATGCTGGGTCTCAAGGCCTTACACTTAGAGATAGAAAAGAGAGCCATGGAACAGTGGTATAGAATGAATGCATGCGGGGAGTGGAAAGGAAACCACACCGATAAGAGGCATGTACTCATACAGAAGGAGGTGGCAACAAAGTTAGGAATGATGACTGGAAACAATGACCTCATTAAGAAACAGAAGACCTTCGACAAGAAGTATCGTGTACATATTGGAGAAAGAGAGAGCTGGAAGGTAGAGGTCGAACACCCGACAACTATCTGTTTCACGGATGGTTCAAGAAGGAAAACGACCCAACTAGCCGGAGCGGGTGTAATTATACCCAAACTAAGAGTAAGAGCGTCTTCACCACTAGGCAAATACGCCAGTGTCTTCCAGGCAGAAATATATGCGGTGACAAAATGCACCCATATGATACAAAAAGCCTAAGGGAGGAACGGGATGTGGGATCGGTGGTGATATACTCGGACAGTCAGGCAGCATTAAAAGCGCTGGAGAAACCAACAATTAGCTCCTCACTGGTAAGGGAATGCAGAGAGGCGCTTAATGGACTGAGTGACCGAACAAAGGTTACGGTGGCCTGGGTACCGGGACATCATGGAGTAATGGGCAACGAGAATGCAGACGAACTCGCCAGGGAGGGAGCTGGAATGGAATTTATAGGCCCAGAACCAGTACTTCCACGCACGAGCACGAGAGTACCACTCACACGATCACTTCGTCTCGCCCTTTTGCGCGAAGATCACTTCGCCACTTGCTGATAAAGTCTGGTAAAGGCTGACCATTATTTTTTGAGTGCGGCCATGTTGCGGAATTTCTATGGAACTAATTTATTACACTGATACTCACTGTGAAAGATTTTTCCGTAACGCCATTGACTCCATCTTCCTTTTGAGATCTTTGCGCCAGCAACTGTAGACAAAAGGATAAAATTGATACCTTGAATAATATCTTAAATTATATCATAGCTATTCCCAAGTAATAAACTATCTTACTTGCAACAACTTGCAAGCTTAGCTAATGCCATACATAATAATTATCAAGGCTCTCGAGCCTCGATTTCGCAAATGATAAACCAAAGTACTAACTTTAGTTATAGCCGCAGTCAATTGTTATTCGTGTGAACTCCGTAAAATACGCAACCGGCAATTAAATTGCCTAATATACTGATGCATAATGTATGACGGAGTATTAACTAGAAACTAAAAGTAATTTAAAAATCTTAAACTAAAAACTCCAAAAATCATAAATAAGTCAATGGAACCGATTCGCACCAAATATTCCATTTAGAAAATCGGTGTGAAGCAACAGGATCCTTGTTGAGTTTCATTCAGTACTTAAGTGATGAGAGTGCCGGAAGCCCGATCCCCCCTCCCTTTCCTCTATCTCTTTTCCTCCTAAGACCGGCAACGGACTAGTGAGTCTCTTAGGGGTTGCTACCATCAGCTGACCCGCTTGCTCGTTTTCCTCCCTCTTTTTATAAAAAAAAAAACTCAGATGTAAGTACTTATGCGGTATGCGGTAGATCAATTTGTTGACTATTACAATCGTATCTTATAAATTTACGTAGAGTGAAAACATGGCAAATACATAACGTCATACATGATTGACAAGAAGTGTCTAAAATGGTAGGTAGTTATTTCAGAGACATAGTCTGTCTCTATATAATTTCAAGCTTGTCATTCTGGCACTGAATTACAAATAGCCCGGCAAGGCTGTCCGCTAATTATCTGCTGGAACTAAATCATGATTGATTCGCGTATCGGACGATGGGCGTGACCATGTGGTCTAGATACATGACTCGAGCCTTGAACAGAGTCTCGTCTCCTATATTATAGTGACCGCAGGCTTTGCGGTTAGGCCTAAACGTTGGGGTAAACGGAAGAACGGAACATCTATTTAGGTACAGTTGGCCGCTACGATTCATAATTACATAATTAGGTATGTTGTAGGTAATTGCGTAATCGAGACTAAGAGCTTTGAACTCAAAATAATGTTAAGCACTGGACTCGCGTGGGAACTATAGCGTAAGCGCTCTCATTGTGAAAGGAGGCCTATGCCCAGTAGTGAGACGTACCTAAATAGGCTGATGATGATGAATGTAAATCAACACATTGTGTCAATTCCAAGATTTTAGCTTAAAATATATCTCGTCGCAATGGCAATGATCGCATATAACGTTTCGACCGTAATCTGTTATCCGAGAAAGACAGTGATTTAATAAAGTACCTAGACACTAGCTGTTGCCCGTAACTTCGTCTGCGTCTCGCGGAAACTTTGCACTTCCCCAGGATAAAATCAGCTTTTATTAATCAGGGACAGTATAGCTTTTCATAGAAATTGCTCAATTTCGGCAATGTTCCTTAAATATGATGTCACGATCACACTAAGCGATTTCTATTGAAGAAGATGGATACTATGAAAGATGGATGGGATAACTATGGAGCAATTAAAACCAATACTGCCACATTTCTCCACTAATTAGTCCTTTACAGTAGTGTTCACTGGCAATTATTACTCAAAAAATTGCCCTGAAATTGCACTTTTAGTGGAACGCACCTACGAAAAAAAAAAACATCTATTTATTATTATCAGGTAGTACAGAATAGGAAAAGCCGCACCTTACACGTAGACGCCGCCGACTGCCTCTTCTTGATCCTGCTCACTTGAATGCCGACTATCGTGAACCTCAGATCCTTTCGCAGCTTTCTCCAGTTGTCCATTTACTTAACTTATTTATTAATATAGGCCAGGCAACGAAAAGGTATAGAGGGAAATGCTTGGAACACAATTTTGGACTTCTTAACTTTGTTTGAATTAGTTAGGAGGTGAACATATCAAAATATAACTGATTATATTTACAAAGAACAGAGAACTTAAGCGTAGTAAATTTTTTGTCAAAAAACAGAATAAAACGGGTGGTTTTACGAATGAAATAAATTATTAAGTATCTCTCCAGTTAGTAGGTATCATAATTGTTGAATTATCATCGGATTGACGATTGCGTCAATCCGATGATTTTCGATAATACAACTTTTTATTGTACAATTTTGCCCCAGTTTTGTTAGGGGCTATTGGCATCAACATGCCCCTAACTAAACAAAGCAAGAGATCGAAAAAGATTTACAAAATATTTCAAACATTGTTAACTAATTTTAAATTTCTAAACCCCAAATCGTATTCTAAATGCTCTAACTGTAGGTACTTATTCAGCGGCACAAAATGTACTGACGGCTGCATCAAGCTTAGGCAATTCATGCAATTCTGAACTCTAAATGTATGAGAAAGTTTCACTACGGCGGTTGTAGCGCGGTTCGCTGCTTCGGTGTGTAAACGGCGTTATATACAAAACATTCATTGAACAAAATAAGTCACGCAAAAAAAATTGATTAATAGTGCTGGTGAGTATTATATTGCCTTTTATAAGCTGACGCGCCATCACGTGACGATCAAGGTTTGCGAGAACGCAACGCCATTGATAGTAAACATATAATACTTATCACAGTATCAACAAAGCGTGTGCCATCACTTCACAGTCAAATGCACTCAAAACCAAAACAACACACTGTGCCACACTGTGTAATACACTGTGTGAGGTTTTACCATGAACCTAACATTATTGTATAACCCATTTTAACCAAGCGAACGCAAAAAAAATATACGCTTCATTCAAGGGTGCGTTTTCACGGAGGCAGACCTGGACTGAGTGTAATTTGACCAATCACCAGTGCTCAAAATACATATCCGCTAGTCTACGCTCCGCCTATCTCCGTGTCGATGGAAACGCACCCTTAAGCTAGCATTGCACTTCTCAATAAAATTAATAAATAAAATAAATACCACGCCTAATTCTCAGTTCATTTAACACTTTCACATACAAATCACAATAGCGCGGCGGTCGCTTGTCGGGTGACAAGTAATCCGTGGATAAGGGCCAATGTGATAATATTAACATTTGTTCTTGAGCCTGACAGATTAGCAGATAATCCAAGTAATTAACGCCTTTTACTTTCAAAGAGTTGACTGCATACACATTTATATTTATAAGTAGTTGTAGGTATGTATTATCAAGATATTTTTAGTTATTGAGATTTTGAAGAACTGTACAAACTCAATTCAAGGCACAGAGGTATGTATGCATAGTGCTTTTCACAAACATGCAATAAAATAAAAATATGAACAAATCAATATTTAATTTGTAAGTCAACTAAAACTAAACTAGACCAGTTATTCTAGTTAGTTATTCTAGTAGAACAAATGGTAGCATGTTGAATGTTCTTGTGGCAGTGGCGGGGGGAGGTGTGGCAAGAAAGCAAATTTTGCTGTTCTAATAATTACACTTGTTTCTGAAATGCGTTTTTTTTTTCTCTTAATCTTTTAATGACAGAGTGAGGTTTCTTTGTGTGATTTGTCTGTGGTTGCGTATTGTAAGAGCTAATGTAACTTGTTTTTAGAAAAAATGACTTTGTGCCAAGTTTCTTGCGGCGCATTCTTCTTGGCAATCATGGTCTTTCCGAAAGCGCTGGTAGACTCAAAACAATGACGTGTAAAAGAGCATTCAACTGCCTATTTGCTGAATAAAATTTTGATTTTGATTTGATTTTGAAACATTTGTCACATAGACATAGCTATCTTACATGTGTGGTCGCAGGTAAGCAAATTAATTATGATCATTTCTATATGTATACTATTATAAATAAATGGAGATAGATGGTGGAGTAATTACTTTGAAGTAAATAAAGGGAAAAAAATATGCTTTGTATAAAAGAAGCAGAATACTGCAAGTCATGGATGATCAACACCCTTTCTCATTTAATTTCAAACCAAAAAGAGGATTAAAAATCAAAATTACTTACCTTTTTTTCAAGCCAGATGAAAGCTCACAGCAGGACACCCTTAGATGGTAATTTATCTTAATTTTTTAGAGTATGTAACCCTTTAAATGTAAATAGTAGGTAAGTGTGTATGTCTGTCAGAAAGAGACACATTTTGATTCATTATAACAATATTCTGAGATGGTACTGAAACTTGAATGTTTATGTTTTTGTAAATATCTGCAGAATAACAATGGCTTATAGTCACTATTAAACATACAGTTCTAAATTGTTGATACACTGCTCTTGTACCATTGTATTAGAGTTCTATATCAATTGAACAGAATGGAGCATTATGTCATGGACAGTAGTGTTAATTGGCAGAACATTAAGGTGCTTGTTGTGGCTTCTTATGAATACAAACCATCTGATTTGTTTAAATGATGTAACCACATTAATTTAATTTTTTTAAATCTTTCTTTTACATAAGAAAATTAACATAATGATCAATTTAATAAGTATCACGAGCTTTTCAATAAAATAGGATCATACTTACTTAGTTTTATTACTAAATTCACTTTAATTTATAAGTTTCCAATACAGGTATAACAAGTCATATTAACAATCTTATCAAGATTCTTGCTTGTTTACAAACAATTCATTGAATAACACTGCAAATAGACTAGACAGGACGAAATGGTTTATCAGCACTTATCAACGTCTACTTTTGATGACATACTAGATACTAGATTATCAGTATTTTTGGAAACACTATTTTAAAACATGACAAGTTTTTTTTAAAGTCTGATTTAGCCAATCACGCTAACGACGGACTTTAATAAATTGGTCGCGGACACTCGACAAACTTAGCAAGGACGTTGGCTCAATACAACCAAAGCAAACAAATCGGCCTCCGTCACGAGGCGACGCCGCAACCCTGACGCAGTTTTCCGCACCGCGGAGCAGGCTTACCTTGCCGAGCTTCTCCACGGCCACCATCGAGGGCTGGGGCTTCTCGGGCTCTTGTATGTCAGCCCCGGAGCCCGAGCGAGGCACCGACGTGATCGTCCCCCGTCTGGAACCCCCTCGCGGCGTGCTCAGACCGCTCCCGCTGCCCCCTCCCTGCTTCTCCTCTTTCCCACTCTCGTGGCTGTGGTGAGCCCCCATCGCGCACTACACTCGCTAATAGTTATATAACTTAAGGTCACAACTGGACTCCACTTCAGTCCTTATTTGCAAAACTAGTGCCAAAGTGCCAATGCTGGCCTTTTGTTTGTTTGTTATTTAATTCATCCCATAAGGGATAGGCAAAGGAACTGAGTCCATACAGCCACGTCTGATGTGTTTTGTAAATTTCTGTATATTAAAGTCCTGTCATCGTCAGAGTTGTGTCAGTCCGTCCCATTGAGATAGGAAAGTGGAGGCGCTAGATTCTTCTATATGAAGCGTGACGCGCACAAGGTACTACTTTTGTGGGTAGTAGGACCTTGTGCGAGGTCCGTCCCGATCACTACCACCATCTTACTCGCTAATCCTGCCGCTAAGTAGCAGGTCTTGCACTGTTGTATCCCGGTGTGGAGAGTAAGACAGCCGGTGTAATTACGGGCACAAGAGGAATTCCATCTTAGCTCTCTAGGTTGGCAACGCATCTCCAAACCCATATACACACATGTCATAACTCCTCTATAATGCGTTCAAAAACCGTAGAAAATATGAAATATCTGCAAAAACCAACATAATTCACAATAAAAAAACAGTCGATACGAAACGTCAGCTCGGTATGTTTACTTATCTATGATAAAAAAACAACAGTCAAATTCGTGACAGGTATGGATATGATAATGCCTTCTGCTTCTGAACGTGTCTTAGAGTACTTATAATATGTGTGTAAATAGAAGTAATGTATGCAACTCTAGATAATTAGGCCTTAAAACACTCGTAATGTAACAGTTGCATAAACTACTATAGCGTAGATTTTATCGATATCGATATCTGCATACGTTTAACAGTCCCAACAATAGGAAAAGCAGCCATGTTACGTGCCAAGTTTTAGTAGGTAGCACGCTAATTCTGTAGGTATCGCCGGTCCAATTGCTATTAGGTCAGTGGTCTGTCCTAGTCACGTCCTGTCAACTGCTCATGCCTTCCGTAAAGCGATAGTGTATTTTACGGCAAAGACTACAATAGTATATACTTTACGGCGAGCTACGGCGAGCAGCAGCCGGCGGATATTTGGGGGTCACAAACAGAGGGAATACGCGTTTTCACTTGAATTCTTCATTTGCTGGGCACTTTCACGTCAATTTTTGTATAACACACTATCTTTATTATCCACCAAACAACATTAAGCACAGAAACTAAAATTCAATTAACGACACGATCCACTCTCATCGGTTTCCCGCCAAATTCCTCCCCTGCCTGCCTGGGCCGTGTTTTATAAAGCTACAAGTTACAATTTACAAGCGGAAGTCTCATTCTATCACCTTTTATTAGAAAGAGACTTCCGCTTGTAAATTGTAACTTGTAGCTTTATAAAACACGGCGCTGGACGTTCGTGACAGATGCGTGATGTGACAGCTGCCAGTTGCTGAGGAAACGTCAGGCGTTTTTCAGTTTTAAACGCAAACAGACAACTTATTTTCGAAAACATATTTCAATGGAATGGTCCCTCACCATCACATATTTTTAACACCGGATAAGAGCTTCATTCCTAATATTTACTTTGTACAACACCAAACAACACTAAACAACACTGTTAAAAGAATATACCTACCTAAGTAATACGAGCTTTTCTGCGGCTTCTGTGGATTTCTTTTTACTGAAAATCCGAAATAAAGTGATCATTGAACTTTCATCTGTTAGTGGAATGATTGTCACTAAAGGTTCTCTATCTTTCTTTTTTGTTTCCCTAAAATAAAATCAAAGTCAGTCATGTTAATCTGTAACGCCTACATAATTTAAACAATGTCCTTTCGCGGTACTGCCGTTGCCTTTTGTTTTATGTAGGCGTTTAAAACGTCTTAGACTTTCTAAACTAAATTACCTGTTTATTTATTTAAAGTTGGCCTTCGATCACAGGATGTTTTAAGAAACATTTGGTAATAAACCGTATTTCAGATCAGTGTTTGAGCGGCGTGCGGTTGTAGTTGTACAACACGAGGGCAGTGTGTCAGCACTCGGCGTCGGTTGCGTCACCAGCGGTTGCGACCGCGCAAACTGGTCTATTGACCTAGGTCGGGCGAGCCAATGGCCGGCTCTCCGCTGTCCCACACCTACTGTATAGAGAAGAAAGTGACAACGAGAATGGCTTTCGAGTTGATTTGGCGGAAATTCGCCCTTAATTAAATAAACTAGATTTCCAATCGTTTAGGATCTACCTACCATGCCACAGACATTGTCGGCCCTTACTGTAAGATGTATGTATGAAGTACTAAATATTGGGTTCACATACAGCGTAAGGACGACATGAGGGTACATATAAAAATACACATTGATCATGATAGTGGAAAGATGAGTCGACCAAAGTTATTCCACTCTTATTGCACTTATGTTTATACTATCAATATTAGGTCTTGCCTCCCGCTTGTGGCTGTGCCACTTCTATTTCTATACATGATTCGGTTTACCTGGTGCCTTTCCATCTCTTAGTTATCTCTGCATGGTTGCTAACCCATGTACATTAATAAAGGCATCTCATAGCTGATATTTGTTTGCGGTATACCGCCTTCCAATGGCTATGCACCTCCGTTACCTAGTTGGGCATCGGTCGACTTGCTCCGGTCTAGACAGGGTACACCCTGGTGACTGTTATCGTATTATGCATTTAGTCACTAAGCCGGACGGGAAGGCTTTGCCCCCCCGGAGGCCTCCACCATCCCCAATAGCCTCGCCACGGTTGCTCCAACTTCAGTAGACCGTGCCAGTGTGTTCGCAGGTCACACTTCAAAGATACGGGAGCTCCAGGCTTCCCTGTCCAATGTCCTTGGCTACCAATTGTGCTTTGCATTACAAGATTGGACCACACAGAATGGAAAGAATAATATGCTAAGTTTCCTCATCCTTCCACTTATCATGCACTTATAGGTCAACATAAGATGTATAACAAAGTAAACACTCACCCGGGGAGTTCCAGTAGAGTATGGGCCTCCTAGAAGCTCGTGGCTCCTCACTGGTCATATAACCACAATTTTCAATCTGCTCACCTCTCTCAACTTATGTTATTCATCACCGCCATTCTCCTATCCCCGTACCAACATACAGGTTCGTCCAAAAACAGAGTGGTGTTACCACACAACATAATATAGATTGACAGTACTAGTGTTGATACATACCGATTATGTGCGCGACAGACATATAGACACACGGATAAACACGTCGAACTTATGACACCCCCCTTTTTGGGTAAGGGGTTACAATGAACAACGATTCCAAATAAATCATAGTCACATCCTTCCCAAACTAGGCAAAGCCTGTACTATGCGTACGACAACGGTAAAGCATACTTAAAAGGATAAATACATACTTATATACATATTAAACATCCAAGTCCCGAGAACAAACATTCGTATTCATCATACAAACATCTGCCCGACCGGGGATCGAACCCGGGACCTCAAACTTAATTATCAAGGTCTCTAACCACTAGGCTATCGGGTCGTTAAAAATATTAGTATGGATATGGATTGTAAAGGTTTTACCTACTTATTTAACCGGGTAAGTATATAATGAAGTAGAAAACTATCCACATTACAGTCATTACAGACCTTTCCCAACGATTAAGCTGTCATGTCGGGTGTGTGCAACAAGCAGACACGCGGTGCCCATGCGCCGGCGCCGCTCGCTGCGCTCATTGCTGTGTTTACTGAACCAATCCAACGGGCACACACGTTGCTATTCGGATTTCAAATATTGAAATTAGTTAATGAGCCGTGACAGCCTAGGGTTTGACCTATGGCCTCTCAAGCAGAGTTGTATGGGTTCAAATCCCGGCTCGTACCTCTGAGTTTTTCGGAATTTATGTGCGGATTTTTTCTAATTTTATCATGAGCTTTTCGGCGAAGGAAAACATGGTGAGGAAACCTGCACACTCCTGCGAAGCAATTCAATTATGTGTATGAAGTTCCCAATCCGCACTGGGCCCGCGTGTGAAATGTAGCCCAAGCCCTTTTATTCTGAGAGGTCTGTGCCCGGCAGTGAGACGTAAAAAAGGCTGATGATGATGATGAATCACTGCCGGTTACACTTTTCTGTGCATTTATGTGACTCTACGTATATGACTCTAACCCATTGATCTCTTTTTCTCAGCATATATACATGTATTTTCTGAGAGTAAGTGTCAAATTATCTGTCCACAGGCAGATGCAAGGAATCCCGTCAGTCTGACGAAAGGTGCTTTTCCACTAACGGCTAAGCGAGACGACAATCGCAATTCGTAAGGCAAAATTTCAAATCCTCACTCGCTTAAATTATTTTTGGTGGATGGTATGGATTAATCCTCATCCCAATTGGCGAGGATGTGCAGAGGGTCGAGCACGACTTTTCGAAACTTGCGTCAAGTAAAATCGAATAGTAAACGTTGTCTAGTTTGTATGACGTTTGGAACAGCGCCCGCCCGTGAGCGTATTTGGAACTTAAATTTAGTATGAGGTTTCTCGATCTCGATACGATAACCGTAACGTTACGCAGCATTCGTAGAGTCCTGCTCGGCCCTCTGAAGTCTGAACAGGCATTGAAATAAGCGTTACTGTAGGTAATAATGAAACTGTATTGCCACGTAGGTCATAAATAATGAATTTGTATTGGAACCGAGTGCGTAGGTAAATACTTAAGTATATATTTATGTAGAGAGAAGAGAGAATTAAGTAGTAGAAATCGCTCTGTAGCGATAAGGCCGCCCATCACTACCTCGCATTTTCTTTGTGCCTTTTTTTCTGTTTTACTCGTTATGTGATGTTCAATAAAGAGTTATTGTATTTTTAACCGACTTCAAAAAAGGAGGAGGTTCTACGTTCCACTGTTTTTTTTTTTATGTATGTACATCGATTACTCCGTCAATTGCAGACCGATTTTCAAAATTATTTTTTATTCGAAAGGGTATACTCCTGAGGTGGTCCCATTGTCACCAAGTCATGATCTGATTATGGGATCCCAGGGAAATCGAGGGCAACCCCCAAATTTTACAGGCACGTACTATGTGTTTCATATATCTTCTAAGGTTATTCAAGTATTTGCGTCTGGTAGTCATCATCTTATGATGATGAGCTGATGATGGAAGGTACAACTCCCTAGCGGTTAGGAGTTGGAGGATAATTCTGAAAATGTTAAATCATTATTCGAAAGGGTATACTCCTGAGGTGGTCCCACTGTCACCAAGTCATGATCTGATGATGGGATCTCAGGGAAATCGAGGGCAACCCTCAAATTTTATAGGCACGTATCATGTGTTTCATATATTTTCTAAGTATTTGCGTCCGATAGTCATCGTCTCATGTTGATGAGCTGATAATGGAAGGTACAACTCCTTAACGGCTTCATTCAAAGAATATTCCGCTCGCACCGCACCGACTTCATATTTCTGCTCCTTAGTGCTAGGCCATAAAACTTTAGGCTTTAGTTTCTGTTGTCCGAAATAAACGCATTTTATTTTATTTTATTTATTTATCATTATTTTAGAGGATTATTTTACGTTTTTTTTTCTAAGGTTTTTTTTTGAAGGCGGTTTTACTTTTTTGTTAAAAGATTTTGTTTTTAAAAATTGACGTCGCACGCGAATAGCGGTCGGCCCTTCGGTTCTCAGCCCCTCTTTTCGGAACGGTACGCACACTCTTTCCTTCTATCCTGATATCAGGATATCACAGACGGTTCTGATGGAAAATCAGCGCTCTGCAGCCGTCTAACGCCTCAGCATAATGCTGAGTCAGCGACCGTTTCACTTTTGAATGAATGAATGAATCGTTTATTCACAGAAAATATGGTACAAATACGATGTTTACATAGTATTATTTAGTGATCCATGATTGTTTAATTCTTTCTTTCTGTATACGTAGTTCTGTGGTCTCGGATTTTTGGCGGAGCCATGGGCTGGCGCGATTTCAATTCTCGCACTACGTCTCGCCTAGCTAGTGGTAGAGCACCTTTACACTGATGCATCCGCTGCAATAGTTAGTACGATTATCCACTGCTAATCCGTAAGGGTGGTGATGCCTACCACAGCACTGCAGCGAAAGGCCGCCAGTCGCCGCCATGCCGCCGATCGCGCTCGCCGCGCTGTTCGCGCTCTGCGCACGCGCCTCTGCGCTCGGCGCGCACGACCTCTCCGGTAGTGTTACACCTTTATGGATTGTTTAGCTTTTAAGATTACCTAAGTTTAGTTTAGGGGGAATAATTATAGTGAAATAAATGGGTCACTCACGTGTGTCAGTCGAGTATAGCCCGACATGGTTTTTTCGCTACCGTCGAAGCGTGTGCTCCTAGAGGAAGGACTACGGATTAGTCCGAAACATGCCGGGCTATACTCAACTGACATAAACATAACACAGTTAAGTGAGTGATCCGTTTATTTCTCACGGTAGAGTCATCTTAAAGAAGTTTGCACTGTTTTAGCATTAAAGTTTTGGGTCTTTGTCTGCTTTGCCATCAGACAAAGACCACTGATGAAATAACATAATTTATTAAATAACATAATTTATTAAATAACATAATTTATTAAATAACATAATTTATTAAATAACATAATTTATTAAATGGTAGGTATTTTGGAGAGAATTTGACGCTAAGACTCAGCTCAGAGCTGTAGAGCTTACAGGAGAGGATGTTGCAAAATCAGTCATTAAAATTATTTTTAAAATCGAATAATCGTCAGCAAAATTAACTCAGATACTTACAATAGGTAATTAAAAGATTTTAATTTTTTTGTTTTCTTAGGTTGAATAAGAATAAGAATAAGAAATATTTATTTCGCAACAACAATATAGTAATATACAGTTAACTTGAAATTAAATAACATGATGAATCTTTTGTTGAACTCTCAGTCAAGAAATTTGTAAAATTTCAGCCACGCTAAAGAGAGTACTAATAATAAAATGCACGGCAAACAACTTTAATCGGTCATGTCGAATAGACAAAAAAATGGCATAGTACGCAATTAATTAACTATACAGAATCCTGACGTTGAAAGTGTTCATAGTGGTATCAAGTGGTGTCGTGGAGTGCAGTGCGGGATGTGCACAAACGCAGGTTTGGTAGGATAAGTGGAGATGCAAGTTTATACGTGAGAAATTGAGAATTTGATAAGTTACCCAAAAATGCATTTATAAGTATTTAGCTGTCGTAAACATTATTCCATTATATAATTTTGACTTTTCACGTACCTAAGCTAAGACGTGACTTCAAATGGATAAAGTTATAATACAGAAAATGCTGCGATTAAATTTAACGCAAAGTCTAAAAACCTGGTTTCTATATTGTATAATGTATTAAGTACCTATAATGAGGATTGCTACAAAATCATAAGTTTCATTATAGGTTTCTACCATTTGATTTAGGTACTAACACCATGGACTTTGGGTCTAGCACCTTGTGATATCTATAGAATACTATAGTATGTTACAAAATTCGCGAAAAATATGTCCCAGTGCAACACGGCATTTTTCGATGACAGCCGTACGTCATAGAGCTGTCGTTCGACCAAACTGAGACTGGCTGACGATTGATTGTGATCTTTTTTTGCAAATTAGTGGTCGGTTTTGGTTGGTATTAAAGCGCTACCCCGAAGTCCATGGCGTTAGTAAAAGTCGATAGTTTCTACGAAATAAAGTAGCCATATACTAATTACTCTATACTCTACTACTCTACCCATTTTGTTTTTAATTCTACACATGATTTCTCTATCTTCGAGGGTTATTTTTACAAACGTGTTTTCAAAAATCGGCCATCTTAAATACCCGTTACATAAAAATGTAGAGTCGTTTTACAGATACTTATTTCCCAGTATCTCCCGAAAGCGCTGGTAGACTCGAAAAATGACGTGTAAAAGAGCATTCAACTGCCTATTTGCTGAATAAAATTTTGAATTTTAATCCGAATTTTGAACTTACTCGCTCCGATGTCTTTAATGACAACTACAAATTAATTAAAACGGCAAGCTAGGCATTTAGTTCTGGGTAAATATTGGTCAGCTTCATATGAACGAAATATTTACTCGTCCTAGAGATAGTAGATGTGGTCAGCCAGGCTCGGTCGGTCGCGTTACGAAACCCAGCTTAGCAAAGTTGCGGAATACATTCTCTAAAAGGGAATGTTCTGAAGCTGCGAAGTTTCCCGAAACTTATTTATACTAGCTTGGTTTTAAGAACGATATTGCAAGTGTCTCAGAGGGACCATATTAGAGTAGTTTTCAAACATTGACAAGGAATATATCAGGATTCTAACATAAAATGTGTGCAATTTTAATGTGTGTAATGCCGGCAGCACACGCTGAGTCGGCGCCTTTTCGCGGCTATGCCGTGACAAATTTCCGTGTGTGTATAGCTTGTAAGATATTTTGTCTTGCTGCATTTGTCATAGTCATGGTTGTCGAATAAAGTTTGTTATCTATCTACATATCTATCAATTTTCTTGAGAACATTCAATTCAATACATTTGTATCTCTCACTCGTTGGGTTCCCCTGCGCTTAGTAAACGTCGTAACAATCTTCCTATTCAAGCAATGTGATGTCCACACCCCGTTATCAGTGTTGCAGATTCAATTGATTGATTCCTAACCCATTGTAGAACGTTCTCACTTGGTTCTCACAGTAAAAGTGTCATATTGATTTTCCTCGTCAGGCAACGCGATGACACTATGACATTTTCTGCGAAAAGGTTCCCCAGTGGGTCACGATTCGTTGGTTCGATAATACATTGGTTCCAACAACGGTTGGTCAATTCTTTTTAAATCTGCAATTTGGCTCTACCTAAACTTTCATGAGAAAATATGCACAAGGAAAATAAAAAAAAAATCTTACTTATAACGGCAAATTCTATGACTACCCTTTCGACGTATTGAACTTGACCGAGTAACATTTGTGATTCAGAGACATCACAACAACTTATACTTAACTTTGTTGCCGAGCCTTTTTATTACATCGTTGTCTGAGTTATGAGATATACATTTTTACCACAGTACAGTTTGAGTTATGTTATGAAGTAGAGCACGGCTTCCTTTTGTGATTCTGAGCAGGAGAAAGTACTCGTCGAATCCCGGAAGTAAAACAAACTCTGTATTCAAGTCTCTTCTATTGGGTTAAAAAATTATAAAGAGTCCATTTACAATATTTGAATCACTGAAACAAAAAGTATATTTTTTTCATGCAATATGCAAACCTTTACTAACCCTAATTTTTTTATTTTGTAACACGTTGTATTGCAAATAAGTATTAATTTCGAAGATCGAAAAAAAAAATACGAAAGATAGGTAGGTAAGTACCTATACTTAGCTTTGACTTGACGACCCGATATCGTTTGTTTGTTTGTTTGCCGGTTTACACTTATCTAATACTTATCTACGAATTTAACTGCGGATATAATAATTATGTAGAGACACATTGGTGACACCCTATAAGATGTAACGCGATTGTTACTATACCTATTAAACCAACTGAATCGTGACCCACTGTGGAACCTCTTCGTAGAAAATGTCATGGTGACATCGCATTGCCTGGCGAGGTAATCGTTATGCTGACACTTTACTGTGAGAACGTTTTAAGTACGTGGGTCAGAGGGTCGAGCACGACTTTTCGAATGCTGCGTAACGTGAAATCGAATAGTAAACGTTGTCGAGTTTGTATGACGTTAGGAACAGCGCCCGCCCGTGAGCGTATTTGGAACTAAAATTTAGTATGAGGTTTCTCGATCTCGATACGATAACCGTAACGTTACGCAGCTTTCGCAAAGTCGTGCTCGACCCTCGGGAATCAAATGGTTCGACCGCTTTTTGCTAAATACTTTTAGGTAAGTACTATTATATCTTATATATTTATTTATTATTATTTATCTCTGTGCCATAATGATATGAAACTACTTCATAGACCTTTCATCTGATCGTAGAACCTTTAGGGTACCTAACCTAAGCATGTTTTCATCTGTTTTTTCTACCCAATGATCTGCATAACTACGTACAGAGGTAAACAGATATTTGAATAACATTTTTAATTACGATATTAAAAAGATCACCGAACAGTGTTGACGATTATTATTGTCAGTTACCCCATTTTTCTCCGGCAGCTAAGAATTCCTTTGTGCGATATATGTATGTACTTATGTATGTTATATCTTTTTATCGTAAGTGTATTGGGCCGTGGCCCTACAAATAATGTATAATGGCCAAAACAAAAGCGTGTAAGCATTACCAAACAATATCTGACCTAGAAAACGCAGAATGCGTAACAATGTAGCAATAATAAACATATGTATTACGGGAAACAAGATGTGCAATCTTCGCTCGTAACTTATTAAATTAAGCAAATTAACCCAGAAAACTGAAGCCCCCCAAATCTATAAATGTATTTCGATGTAACTGCTATAGTAGTTTATGCAACTGCCACATAATGAGGGTCCTTAAAACACGAGTGTGTTTTTATGAAACGAGGCGAAGCTGAGTTTCATAATAGGATCACACGAGTGTTTTAAGGCCTAATTATGTGGAGTTGCATACATTACTTTATCTACACACATATTATAAGTACTCTAAGATGCAGATGGGTTCAGAAGCCGAAGGCATATATCATACCCATACCTGTCATGAATTTGATTGGTTTTTTTTTAAATCATAGACAAACATACCGAGCTGACGTTTCGGAAACTGTTTTTTTTTTGTAAAAAAAAAAAATCACATTATTAATTATACATGTCGGACTGAACTCGACTTATATACGTGAGTGATCCGTTTTATTTCACTATGATTGTAAATTACGTTGGTCGTCAAATTCGAAAAATCGAATTCGATATCGAAAAGTCATTACGACATGACTATTACTTTACTGCTGGACCTGCTGGTCGTGGTGAGGCGACAATGTACTGCAATGCTGGTCATTTTCTACGGTTTCTAAACGCGTTATAAAGGACTTACGATACGTGTGTAGATAAAAGGTGTTTTTGGTACTTTTCAAGGTTTCGCCCTTCTAAATACTTCATTATGGGCATAAGATTCATTGCAACCGACCGTATTATATCGAATGAGTGGCGAATCTATTTATTATGCAAGTGCCTGCAATAATATCGTTACACGACCGACATGTAAGAAACTAAACCTCCTGCGACATACCATCAAACCGCACTCAATAACGAATTGGCTCATAGGTACCTATTCAGTGGTATTGTGGTACAACTTTCGTAGAATGTACGGTTCAATCAACTTTTCATTGCCACTCGCTGCCATGGAGATGTCCCCTGGGTAACTCATCTAAAATAAGATTTTTCCCCTCGCTACCTCGGAAAGCCGTCTTTTAATCCTTTAATACAAGCGGGTAAAATCGCATTTTATCCACTAGTATGGAAAGTAATTTGACCTTGGAGTGGAGCGAGTTTAAGTAGCTTTTGACAGATAACAAAACCTAAAACGCTCATAATAATGGTCCGTTCGATATTAATTATCATTAAATAAATGATAAATGGTTTGAGAATTTAATAAAAAATACCAAATTTAGCTTCAATAAAAATAACCGATTTATTGATTATTTTTGTTTTTATTTTTATGAAACATTCATAGTGTGAAATTCAACATACAATGACAATGCAAAGAAAAATCCGTTAAGCAGCTGGGCTTGAACCAGCAACCTCGGTAATCCGTACCACATCCGTATCATAGATGGCGCTGAGGAGAGATCTTCCAAATAAAAATATGACACAAGGCATTGAAAAATTCGTTAGGTACACCAACGTTAAGTATAGCTTAATTGGTGGAGCGTGGTACGGATTACCGAGGTTGCTGGTTCAAGTTCAGCTGTTTAACGGATTTTTCTTTGCATTGTGATTGTATGTTAAATTTAGCTTCATTTAACGGTCTTAAAATTCTATAAGAAATATTTTGTTTGTTTTTTTTTTATAATGATGTTGAATATAATTCTGAACGCACAAGTTGAGTCGATGCAATTTCAAAACGCATCGTCAGAAATGTCAACATTGTCAACAAAAATTTTCTCACCGACTCCGACTCGCGTAAAAATACACAACTTCCAGAGTTTTCTGTTATAATATCGTAAAAAATATAGTGATTCCAGTGATGAACATTATTTTAATGAGCTGTTTTTTGCATGTTGCGCTTTCCTCGCTACAGTGAGGTGAAAAGTTTTGTGTTACACACGGGGGCAAATGTATTTTACTTCTCGTGTGTTGAAACACTCGCTACGCTCAGGGTTCTATTTCTATTCAACTATAGAATCCTTTCGCTTGCTTGTGTTTCAATTCCACACTCGCGGGTAAAATACAACTTTGCACCCTTGTATAACAAATAACTATTATAATGCACTCCATCAAGCGTTAGGATGTTACAACAGTTACCTAAATTATGCCAATTCCTTCATGCTTCATCTCCTAAGCATGCAATCCCTGACTTTCGGGGGAATGATGCCTTAAATTGTAAAATCCAAAATTTCTATTTAAGGAATATTTGCCTGACTTAATGTACCGTTCTTGTTTGTTTATTGTTACATCTACTATAAGTATGACCTTTAGGTCTTTTTACAAATAACGTTTTTCTAACCATGCTTGTAAATGACTGTACTTTTGTGTTCTGAATTTAAATAAACAAAATAAAAAAATAAAGTAAATCAAAATTAAAAAATCTTGTTTTAGACGAGTTACCCAGGGGACATCTCCATTTCAACGAGTGGCAAATAAAAGATTATTGACCTTTTTACCGATACTACAACCGGTAACAATAGATACCGGTATTGATACCGGGAATATACCTACCTCTACCGACCAAAAACCGTTTGAGAAGAAGTTCTCAAGTGGTACAGTCAACGTACGAGAGACGAGAGTTGAGTACACGCGGCGGAAAGCGAAGTTTTCGAGTAAGAAAGGCTTAATTACTGGAGCAACAGGCATTTGAATTTATCTCTCTAGGTTGGCAATGCATCTGCTAAACCCCCGGTGATGCGGGTGTCTACAGGCAGTGGCTTGTTCATTTGACTTCGTATAAAAAAGATGTCGAATCCAAACGTAAACGAAATTCACAGAGCAAATGTATGAAAAAAGCATCAGTTCGTTACTAATATAGGTTGTTTAACACTGATGACGATGACCAGCGAAGTGTAATCCCGTGGAAGAATTGGGATTTTCGATAAAACCGTCCATAGGTATCCCTTGCCTAAATACAGTCGAGGTCAAAGATATATTTATACTTGAGAGTTCCAAAAACATCTTTGTTTACAATTAAATAAGTTTACAAATAGTGACTAATACTTGCTTACACAGCATGTAAAAGTTTTATCTTTTCACTTAATGCACCAGTCGTGTTAGCAATCTTTCTTCCATAGAAAAATTATCACACATTGTGACAAATATCTATGCAAATTTTTAGCTTTCTAAATCCAAGGGATTGGGCTGGCCATTGATAAGTTAGTTAGTCAGTCAGTCATGTCTTGATAGTGAAAAATTGTATCAAATAAAATAAAATTCCTGCAAACAGAAGTGGCAGAAGTGATTTCAATATATGAATGGGTGTTGAGCGGCGCAGGCGCAGATCGGGGCCGCCCGCTTGCGCAACGTGCTAGCAACCGGATTATTGTAACCAAAACGCTAAATATAACATTAACGTTTACTTACCTAAGTAGCTTTAAATTTTGAAATCAATCAGAGGACGTGGGAACGTAAACAAAAAAAAAACTAGGTCCTTAACAATTAATTTCGCGGCGCCAATAAAATAAATATAAATCCTAGTCCCAAAGTAAGCACACCTTGTGTTATGGGTACTTGACAACTGATAAACATACTTACATAAATACAAGAACAAACATTTGTATTCATCATACATACATCTGCCCCAACCGGGGATCGAACCCGGGACCTCAAGCTTCGTAGTCAGGTTAGAAAAGCTGAAAACCCCCCGACATTTTAATTTCAAAGTTCAATATCTCAAAAACGGCTCTACCGATTTTATGAAACCTCTAGATTAAACTAGCTTTCGATTAAAAAAGCCGCTTCCTAATCCGTTCCTCCGTTTCACCCATACACAGGTCAAACTCATCCCATTCCTCGTGTCTTTTTGCGTTAGGGGTTAAAATATGGCACAGCAGACACGGCGTAACACTAACACTACAGCAAAACCTCTCCTAAAATGGAGAACCTAATGGGAACTTACGATAAGGATTACATCATCCACTTATCCCTTGTAAAGTACCCAGGGAGTGTTCAGCCCACTTAGAAGCTAGGGCCCATTGCAGCACGGTAGACTGGTTAGTGACATAACCGAGCTAAATGCGTCTACGCACTTTCTAACGCGGCCGGCCACTTTGCAGCTCTTCCTGCTTCCCAGCCAGCCTCAGAGCGGCGGCATGAGGCGGTGACTTGTCGTTGGACAGTCGAGGATATTAATTCCTAACCCACTATGGAACCTTTTCACAGTAAACGTCATAGAGACATCGCATAGCTTGACATGGAAAATCGTTATGACGTTTACTACGAAAATGTTCTATGGTGGGTCAGGAATTAATTTCCTCGACTGTACATGAATGTAAATAAAAATATTTGGAGTGTACAATTATCATATTCATGTTACCCAAAAATTTTGTTCTTCATTATTTTTTTGTTCCATTCGCGGTGTTTTTCCCCATTTTGTTATTTTACCAATCGTATGTTTTAGTGTAATCTATACCTATAAAACAGTACCGTGACTGACTGACTGACTAGCAGACAACGCACAGCCTAAACCACTGGACCTAGAGACTTGAAATTTGGCAAACATATATCTTGAGTATCCTAGAGGTGCACTAAGAAGGGATTTTTCGAAATTCCCACGGGATAGGGAACTAGCCCATTTTGAAATATTTCACGGGGGCAAAGCCGCGGGGCATAAGCTAGTGCTTAATAAAACTTAGCTACTTAAGAACCATCTCGATTAAAATAGCTTTCGATTAAAAAAACCTGCATCTAAATCGGTCCATCCGCTTGGGAGCTACAATGCCATAGGATACATACACCCATACACAACCAACCCTATCTATGCGTTTATACACGCACTGCTCACACGTGCCATTACAAGGTCACCAGCGCGCGAATTACACCGACACGACAGTGACGTGCCTGTGATTCCGTGATGTGTGTCCGGGCACTCTCAAAAAGATGCTATTCTCAGGCATAACGATCGAGGAGTAAAATATTGGAACATAGCGCGCGATCGCCCGCGCTCGCTGGCAAGCCCCGCCCACCTTCACGCGCACCTCACCCCCTCAGCAGAAGCAAAGCGCTGGGGTCACGTCGCCTTAACCAAAAAGCTCTTGTTCTATAATGCTTACTATACTTAATTATGCAAGACTGCGTTAAGACAAATATTTCGTCACATTACTTAATTATGAGCGGATCGATCTGTGCGTGACGCAACAAGTGAGCCAAGTTCAGCTCAAGTTCGGCGCGCGCGCATGCTGCGGACAACTTTTATTTTTATTATGCCGTTAGATTTGGGGTCTCGCGTGTTGCCACACCTACGGTCTTGGGCGATCAATTTGTGGAAAAATACACGTAAAATTTGTTAGTCCTAATGCAACGTTTGGTAGAATTATTTTTTGGTAGAATATTGCCAGCACTGAAAATATTTATTAAGTGAGTCAAAGTAACCTTGTTTAATAAGTTTTTACGATCTCCACCCATAAAACGCACTGCACTCTACTGAAAAATTCACACAAAAAAAAATCTCCCGGTACATTCGTTACCTCAGCTGGTTGACATTTTTTTTTATTTATTGAAAAAAAAACCTAACAGGGGTGCTCACTTAGACTTTAGACTTACTCAACTCTGGCTGACCTCCCGACTCCCGGCACCCGAGTAGCTAGCCTGACCAACACCTCTCGACGTCTACTCGTTGTCAACAGTTGGTCACCGAGTGGTCGCAGCGGTCAACGAGTGGACATCACGTGCTCCACCGAATTGCCGAGCGGATAAACTCGCCATCAGCGAGGAGGTGATCTCTAGATATTTACGCAATTGACGTGCTTATAGTGAGAGTAGAATACTAGAGACCACTAGAGCGAGATGAAGGCAGTAAGGGTGTCGGGTGTTACAAAGAGCTATGTGACCTTTATTCGGCATGGTTGGCGTTATAGGAATTTCAGAATAGATTTACCTAGACAGTTTTATGTTTAGCCTATCTTTATTTAAAGGCTTTGGACCTGAGGGGTAACGCGACCGAAGTCTGAAATTCAAAGTTCGTAGTTAGGGTTCTGTGCTAACAGTGGGATCTCTGTTCTAGTGGAGGAGTACTACTCGATGCCACGTCTGTTCGATCTGGACGAGTACGAGGGGTGCCTGGCGGGGAGGGGGGTCTACTGCCTCGGGAGCTTCGAGCTGTCCCCCGGCGACCGAGGTTCTCCCATATACGACTTGATGCAGGCAAGTACCGACACCAACAACCTATACCCCGAGCACGAATAATCGAATCCTACGTAACTTAATTGAAAAGTAATGTTTACATACCACAGAGATATGCTCACGGGGGGCGCTGTTCCAAACGCCACACTTTTCGATGGCGATACGATAACGTTACAATTACAGCTCGATTACGTTAGGTAAGGATTCGAATATTCGTACATGGGGTACTGGTACTTTAGGCACCTGTAACAAGATCAAGGCGAGCGAGGAACGGGTAGAGCTAGCAGCTAGTGGAGGACACTTGCACGATACAGGGTCGTAACATGCAAGCTAACTTGGCTGTACCCCCTAAATATTTAAAAACCTTGGACCTTAGCTCTTTTCATCATGGTGTGCACGGCGCGACTTATCGGTACTGAAACTGAACGCCAAGGGCATCGGGCCCCTATTTCATCAACTTTGCGAATGTCAGTTTTAAATGACAATTCGGTCTCAACTGTTGTCTTGAAGGGCTTTTGTTTTAGCGCGTTTCATATTGTCAAAGAAATGTAGTTCAATTGTCATACAAAACTGACAACTGTAAAGATGGTAAAATAAGGGGCAGATATCTACTACGACCGCGACCCCATTCCTGTACAGTGCCCACCTCCTGGGGTACTGCCCAGCCCACAGTACACTTGTCATGCTAGGAGAAGCCGCCACCGTTGACTTGCCAGCACCATTGTGTAAGCCCGCAGCGCAAGCGCATCTACCACCAACAAAAAGTGAGAGTGTATTAAATTCACGTCCATGATAACTATAACATTACCTAATTTGGTATAAAATTTTGTTCACCGCGTTATTTTCCGGCGCTATCTCGCAGATCTCATGAACGGTGTCGCAAGCGCAGCCGACCGCAAAATACGTGACTCCATAACCCACGGCCTGCGTGCTCCGTTGGACGAAACTTATCAATGATCGTGGACGGCCGATGACCGCTAAATCGCAAGTCGAACCATATTAAAAAAACTGTCCTAACTAATAATAATAAGTATAGTGAAATATACGCCTCACTTACGACTATACAGAATGAGTTTTAATGAAGAATTCAAGCAGGGGTTGAATGGGTAAGTCTAAGTGAACATCCTGAAAGTTTTATTTGAAAAAAAAAACATCCCATACATCCAAAACATCCCATACATCCAAAACATCCCATACATCCAAAACATCCCACACATCCAAAACATCCCATACATCCAAAACATCCCATACATCCAAAACATCCCATACATCCAAAACATCCCATACATCCAAAACATCCCATACATCCAAAACATCCCATACATCCAAAACATCCCATACATCCAAAACATCCCACACATCCAAAACATTCAATATGCTGGTTGACAATATGTACAGGAGATTTTTTATTAACTTCACAGGGGTTAGACTTACTTTAAACCCCTGGCTGAATTATTGATGGTTCATTAAAATAAAACGCACCCAGTTTAAATCGAGTTAAGAGTTAAGTCGCGGTCAATATCCTATTGAAAATAACTCTAATGTAATACAACCGAGTACGAGTACTGTAACACTTGGTAATAGTAATATTAATGTTTCACTGAGGTAACTACTAGCCAGGGTTGCCAACTATTTCTTGGGTAAATATAGTACTTCGAAGAAAAACTTTGTACATCCTGACTGCACCCTAACTTGCACGGAGTGAACAGTAAAGAACCGCATGTTCAACAGCTTATAGTACAATATTGGTATAATGCTAAGTACTTATATGTATATTAAAGTACGGTTGGCAAGGCAACCCTACTACTAGCTGTGAAATGCGCGGCCGAGCGCGGCAGGTCAAACGATGCATAAATTCCATCGCAATTTCATAAACATTGAAATTGACGAGACTGAGTTTTACTTTCCCATTCGTGTAACTAAACTAAAAGGGAAAGTGACTGTTGTGTTCCACGGGTAACCTACCGTTGTTAGTGGAGGAAAGCAAAGATCCCAACAGTGCTTACTTTAATTTCCCGGGCAAGTAGGATAGAGTATATTACTTAAAATATCCAAAAAAATACACCAAGGTATTTTTTTTAAACTGTTACTAAGTATAATAATATTATTGTCGAATGACTTTGTTTTCTTCACTACAAATACGAAAACTGTTTGTGAAATATAAAAAAAAACTTTAGAAAAGCACCTTTTAACAAAAAAAAATTGGCTCCGCAAAATTGATCAGACATTTGTTTTCCGTTTTATACATACTACTTACTTATAACATAAAATGGAAATTTACATTAAGAGTAGTACCTATCTATTGTATGTATTATTATGGAGTAAGTATGAAAAAAAGAAAACATATCAATATCATAAGTTGATAAAATTTTCGTCAGTTTCTAGGCATTCGCTCCGAAGATTCAGTCAATCAATCATGATCTATGCTCTATATGCATGAAAATAACATCGACGAATACTTACTGATTACAAGAGTGTTACTAGTAGTATAAGTATTGTCAAAATTTTAATGTGACATAAATATTGTCCCGTTTTGGCTTTACCTGTTAAGGTACAAATTTGTTATGAATAAATAAATAAATAAATTTGCTTGGTAAATCGAATGTAGTTCTATTGAATGTCAAAATTACGATAGATCTCGATGACCACCAAAATCGGAGCCTACGTCAACGTTCATGTCATATTCAGGGTTGCTATACTCAACCCCTGGCTTAATTCTGACGGTTCATTAAAAACTCACCTGATTAATCCCAAAAATAGCTTAAAACAAAATTCACAAAATATTACAGCTTTAATATAAATTCACACGAACCCGAATCTTATTCTAATAAGCTCTCACGGACTGTGCCGTGTTCGAATCCTACGTAATGTAAAAACGTAATCGAGTAAGTTTATATGACGTCGAAATCGAGAAAATTTGTATGACTTTTGGAACAGCGCCCCCCGTGAGCGTGTTTGGTACTAAAATTTAATACGAATTTTCTCGATGGCGATACGATAACGTTACTATTACTACTCGATTACGTTCGTAGGATTCGAATGTTCGTGCTCGGGGCACTATACTGTGAATGTAATCAAATTTTGATTCGCATCTCATAATTACAGGCAAATTACGCTGTTGCTTATATTTCAATGTATTTCCAAACATCTCTTGAATTACTCGCAAGTCGTAACATTACTTAGGTACCCATCATCTTGCCACCACATCGCCGTATTGCGCTTGTTATAAGGCCGAAAATGTGGTAACGCGTCGCCTGACGTGAAGCAATGGTGAGCTTGAAAGTTGTGCAAAACAAAGCTTGCTTGCAATTAAATCTTGAAGCAAGTTTCCATATTAATGGTTGTAATTTTAGGGGCCGTCTATTTAAACGTCCAGAAATACGAATCTCACTCAATCTCACTTGGGGGGAGGCGGGGGGGGGGGGGGGGGGGTCGGCAAATATCACGTTTTTTTCCGCAAGAAGCAGTGTAAAAATTGGGAGAAATCTTTTTACTTACATACGTATGAACCCTGAAAACAAATCACTCTTTTTCTTCGGGCAGTCAAGCAGTAGGTAAAAATACGCATTTTCAAAAATCTCAAGTGAAATGACGGGGAACAGTGGAGGTCGAGCCAAATTTCACATTTCACCAAGGGGGAGGGGGGACCGAAAAATCACCGAAATCACCTCACGTGGACCAGACGTGGATCTTGGTTTCTGTATTTTGGGTGTCTGTAAGAGATCGCTTTTAAGCGATAAGACCGCCTATTGTCTACCGTACCTGTTTTCTGAAATCTCCTTGTACTGTTTTGTGGTTTTCAATAAAGAATATTTGTATTGTGGACGCCGTGTCATTTTTGACACAAGAAATAGTCTCGACCGCGTTCGCATTTGGGTCAATCAACTTTTCTTTGCCACTCGTTGCCATGGAGATGTCCCCTGGGTCACTCGTTTAAAATTAGTTTTTCTGAAGCACCACTTCATCAAACGTTAGGAATTTCAACAGTTATAAGTATGCCAATTCGTTCATGCTTCATCTCCTAAGCATGCAAATTCTGACATGCGGGAGAGTGGGATTTTTTATTTTTAACCGACTTCAAAAAAGGAGGAGGTTCTACGGTCCACTGTATGTATTTTTTTTTTATGTATGTTCATCGATTACTCCGTCAATTGTAGACCGATTTTCAAAATTCTTTTTTTATTCGAAAGGGTATACTCCTGAGGTGGTCCCATTGTCACCAAGTCATGATCTGATGATGGGATCCTAGGGAAATCGAGGGCAATCCTGAAAATGTTAAATCAACGTAAAATTACGAAATAAAAATCTTTTAACAAAAAGTAAAACTGAATTTAAAAAAAAAACCTTAGAAAAAAAAACGTAAAATAATCCTCTAAAATAATGATAAATAAATAAAATAAAATAAAATGCGTTTATTTCGGACAACAGAAACTAAAGCCTAAAGTTTTATGGCCTAGCACTAAGCAGCAGATATATGAAGTCGGCGCTTCATTCAAAGAATATTCCGCTCGCACCTCACCAACTTCATATTTATGCTGCTTAGTGCTAGGCCATAAAACTTTAGGCTTTAGTTTCTGTTGTCCGAAACAAACGCATTTTATTTTATTTCTATTTATTTATCATTATTTTAGAAGATTATTTTACTTTTTTTTTTTCTAAGGTTTTATTTTGAAGGCGGTTTTATATGAACTAAAAACAATTACTTTCCTAACCCGCGACCACTAATGACGAATAGTTAGTTTAGTTATTCAATCAATTATTTAAAATCATATTTTTGCTGTGTTACCCAGGGGACATCTCCATGGCAACGAGTGGCAAAGAAAAGTTGATTGATCCATTTAAGTACGTTTGAATTAGTATGGGCAAAATGGCAGCGCCATTAGTGGCACGTATCGACAACTATTTGACGCCCGTAACGCAAAAGCGATCGAGACTTATTTTTGGTCGTTGAATACTAGATGCTCTGCCACTCGATCGGCTAAATGTATAGAGATGTAGGCACGACGTAGGTTTTGCAAGCCAACGCGTAAACCTAAGCGTTGGTTGCGGTTGCGTCACATCCAGCGGAGTCTATAGACTTATGTAAATTGAATACCTACATTCTATTCCGTATGTAAATACTCTTTGAAGCTTTGCCAAAGCGACGCAGTGAAATGCTATGTACAATTTTATTTGATAGGTAGGTATTTAGATACAAATTACCAAAAGATTAAAATGTCTGAGTTGCTATTGAAGAGACTGATTAAGTACTAATTTTGATACTTTTATACTTTAGTTTCCGCGGTTTAGCAATAAACCAATTCTACGCAGACGAAATCGCGGGCAACAGCTAGGAGTATGAAATTATGTGAATGCGTGTTTTTTGGGCACTTAATCGACTAATTTTAGTTCCTAACCTACTAGTAGAAATCCACATCACATTCTCACATTGCAAGGGGAGATGGAGAAGACTCTTATTTTACTGACAATACGTTAACTAAGTAAGTATAAGTTATAGGCTTATAGGTTAGCTAGGTTAGGGTTAAGAGTTAGGGCTAGTTCATTATCAAGTCAAAGAATGTCAAAGTCTCTTCATTGACGATGCGCCAAAAGTGAACAAAGCTATTATTAATAGTCCTTTATGATTATAATTTATGTGCTCATACGTCCGGAGTCGGCCGTTGCTCTTCCAGGGCTATGCGCTAACCCTGAACTCTCTGAGTCACTCATTAGTGGGCACAAACATCGAAGAATATACATTTACTTAAGCACCTGCGAAACTAAGGCTGAAAACAGTGTTCGACCGTCGGTCAGCGCTGACATTGCTCGAACGTAGCTCATCCAAGCTTAGGTACATTTTTCGACTTACATTTTTAGCTACGTTCGACCCATAATGTCAGCGCTGACCGTCGCTCGAGCACTGTTGCCAGCCTTACATTTTCATTGATGTAGCTTTCGACCCATGTTAGCGCTGACCGTCGCTCGAACACTGTTGCCAGCCTTACATTTTCATTGATGTAGCTTTCGACCCATGTTAGCGCTGACCGTCGCTCGAACACTGTTGCCAGCCTTACGTTTTCATTGACATAGCATCGTTCGACCTATGTCAGCGCTGACCGTCGCTCGAGCACTGTTGCCAGCCTTACGTTTTCATTGACATAGCATCGTTCGACCTATGTCAGCGCTGACCGTCGCTCGAGCACTGTTGCCAGCCTTACATTTTCATTGACATAGCATCATTCGACCTATGTCAGCGCTGACCGTCGCTCGAGCACTGTTGCCAGCCTTACGTTTTCATTGACATAGCATCGTTCGACCTATGTCAGCGCTGACCGTCGCTCGAGCACTGTTGCCAGCCTTACGTTTTCATTGACATAGCATCGTTCGACCCATGTCAGCGCTGACCGTCGCTCGAGCACTGTTGCCAGCCTTACGTTTTCATTGACATAGCATCGTTCGACCTATGTCAGCGCTGACCGTCGCTCGAGCACTGTTGCCAGCCTTACGTTTTCATTGACATAGCATCGTTCGACCTATGTCAGCGCTGACCGTCGCTCAAGCACTGTTGCTAGCCTTAGCCTTGCATTTCTTGTATTCCTCTATGTTTTTGCCCACTAATGAGTGAAGTTTATCCTGTAGGTATATTAGTTTGTACTTTGTCGCTTTCAGCCAGATGCAAAATATCTTAATTTACAAATGATTCACAAAACTGTCACTGCAAGAAAGTAGAAAAGTGACAAGCTACTTTTCATAGTGTACAAATATATCAATTGACTTTAACATCTCTTTCAGGAGTACTCCTTGAACTGGGTGGACAACTTCAACCACACTCGGCTGCATCGCGGGCTGTGTGTGTCTCGGCGCTGCGCGCGCGCCGCCCCCGCGCCCTCCGCGTCGAGCAACCCCACGCCCGCGAATGTGCAGTCTGAGACCGGCCTCGACACATGGTATGTACCTATGCAAGTATTTTATATGACAAGGAAGGCAAACCAGTAAGTGCGGGTCACCCGATGATAAGTGATTACCACTGCCCATAGACACCCGCATTGCCAACCTAAAGAGCTAAGATGAAATGCCTCTTTGTGCCCGTAATTACACCGGCTGTCTCACTCTCCACACCGGAACACAATAGTGCAAACACTGCTGCTTAGCTTCAGGATTAGCGAGTAAGATGGTAGTAGCGATCCGGACGAACCTCGTACAAGGTCCTACCTACCACCCGTATTTCTTAGGGACGGCTGTTCAGGGTGCGATAAGACCGCCTTTATTAAAATCCTTGAAGAAGACCTATGTCCAGCAATGGACTGGACGTCTTCTGGCTGATTATGATGATTTAAGCTAGGCATGTAATTTTCCATTTCTTGCCGTCCTTCGTTCAGTACCCCAAGCACGAATATTCGAATCCTACGTAACTTAATCGAGTAGTAACGTTATCGTATCGCCATCGAGAAAATTCATATTAAATTTACTAGGGACAATTAATACGCTCACAGGAGGCGCTGTTTCAAACGTCATCTGGGGGCACGGTAGTGCCCTCGCCAAGAGTGCCAAGACGAGCCTAGCGAAGCAAAAATGCACTACCTACCTACCTTTTCTCGAAGGCGCAAAGCGCTTCGTCGGTTTTTTGAATCCTCATAACTTGGGTTTTGGATTGTACTTTTCTCGATTTCTTGATTCCACGAGACCGACCCGTGACGTGACGTCACTCTTAGCTATTGACATGACGGTGTTTACGTCACGCTGCGCGGGCGCATAAGACGTGGTTTTACCGCGTCAATATTAGCTAGCACTCGATGATCCTTGGGGGAACTTGCAGAAATACCTAACGGCAAATGATATATGGCAATAAATTAATAGATAAGTAAGACTCAGAAACTTAAAAAACCTACGACTTTTTTTAAGAACTGTCTTGATCAAACTAGCTTTCGATTAAAATAGACCGCGTTCAAATCGGTCAATCCGCTTGGGAGCTATGATGCCATAGACAGAGATACACAGACACAGATACACAGGTCAAACTTATAACACCCCTCTTTTTAGTCGGGGGTTAAAAATAAAGCTGTATCAGCAGCGTCGACCCTAGTATAGAGAGAGAGAGAGAGAGAGACACCAAATGAGCACATGAGGGATGGTTCTTAGCCGAGTTTCATTAAAATTGGTTAACCCGTTTTTGAAATATTGAACTTTGAAATGACAATGTCGATAGTTTATCAGCTTTTGTAAGTTGGTTAGGTTATAATGTGACATTTCTTACAGGTTCGCGTCATGCGTGAACGCGAGCACGATGTCGTCACACAACCTGTCGGCGCGGCTGTACCGGCTGGAGTACTGCGCGCGCGGCGAGCCGGCTGCGCGCGCGCCGGACGCGGCCGACCGCGCGCTGCCGGTCGCGCTCGCGGCGCTGCTCGCGCTCGCCGTCGTGTCCACCGCGCTGGACATGCTGCTGTCTGACCAGACTAAGAAAGGTACGTATCTATGGCAGGGCTTCTCAAACCTATTGGCCCAGGCACCCATATTATGATAGAAGCTTCAATAAAAGGCAGTAAGTAAATAGGCAGTTTGGCTGCTTTATTGTGAAACCACAATAAAACACGTACCTACATATATATTATTATTATTATTATTTGTATGTCGCACCCATTCACGGGACAATAGTGTCCCGGACCTTTGGGAGGCGTGCGCGAAGCCGAAGCCAACACGTAGAGGCCCTTTTCACAATTTAATGAAGAGTGAGGGATACATCGAGCGGACGCTGTCCATGACCGCGCCACAGGGACACATTCAGAGACGGCACCCGCCAGGGACTATTGTAAATCGATGGGACCTAAAGTCTATGGGGAGGAAAATCAAGGGCTAACTACTGAGCTATTGATTGAGACCGCCGGACGTCTACCGAATTAAAATGTCTCAATGATATTGGTAGACGGTGACTCGCCTTCCGCTAGACGGGCCCCGTATGAGCGACATATAAAATGGCCTAGGAGCAACGCCGGTGCGGAGGGCTAAGGGTAGAGAGGTGTCACTGGACTTTAAACGTATAGCCAACTCGCCACTTACGTTTCCACATCTACCCTCGAGCGTGTAGCTCTCGCGACTCCACTCTGGCCGGCCGATTAAGGCAAGTCAGAGGTGGGCGTCCTGTCCCTCGTCAGTGCTCACTCCTCCCGGCCAACAAAGGCAAGGGGGAGATGAGGGACAGGGGCTTCCCCGGGAGCACTCGGGTACGTGGGGTCGCTACTCCCCAACAGCTCGCCACAAGCTGCCCTGCGTTTTATTATTATTATTAGGTAGCTATTTGTAACAGGAAGAAACAAGCGAGTAAAAGTGTCACAACCATAAACAAGACTTGCCATATAGACTTTATTGCAACACTTAACATATTATTTTCTGGACCGCTGCGATGTGAACTTCTTTATATTGACGAATAAAGCAAGGTTAGCTAAGAGTCTAAGAGTGATTGCATTCGTACATTACAAGATTACATCTGCAACCTTATCTGCTTCTACGATAGAGGACAATCGCTGCTCTGTTTAAAAAAACTGATTAGAGAAAACTCGAGCAATCCGACCAGCAAAAAATCGTGGCTCGGCGCCCTTAGCCGACGCGGGGCTCCTAGGCAGTTAGCCGCTGGCTTTTTGGATAATCCGATCTTGGCACCGACGGCTACTTACACGTGTATCCATCACGCGAATCTCACCAAACCATTATCAGCTTTTCCTGCGCACACGGCTAACTGCTTCAGTTGGATCACTGCAAACAATTACCTCTCACAATGTAAGACTTACATCAAGCATGTTTGTATATTAAAGTGCTTCCAGTAACGACACCCATTAAATTTTAATAGCAGGTTTTAATGGTTGGTAGTAAAACCCATCCCACTTACGTGACCGTCAAGTCTATTGTTGAGCATGAAACATGATAATAATTAGCTGATACAATAAAGAGTATGCCCGAGTTTTTAATATTTTTTTAATAAATTTATAGTACGAAATACTCGGCGGGCGCTGTTCCAAACGTCATACAAATTTTCTCGATAACGTTAAGTACTACTCGATTACGTTACGCAGGATTCGAATATTCGTGCTTGCGCCTCAGTAAATGGCAATTCAGTCGGTTGGCTTGTGTCAGTTCCGAAAGTCCTATCCTATATCCTACCTTAGGATAGTAGGGAAGTGATGTCGAAATTATTATTTTTAACTCCCGGCGAAAAAGAGGGATGTTATAAGTAAGTTTAACATGTGTATCTGTGTGTCTGTGTATCTGTGTATTTGTGTATCTGTCTGTGGCATCATAGCTCCCAAACGGGTCTACCGATTTCGATGCGGTTTTTTTTAATCGAAGGCTAGCTTAATCGAGATGGTTCTTAGCTAAGTTTCATTAAAATCGGTTAACCCGTTTTTGAAATATTAAACTTTGAAATGACAATGTCGGAGGTTTTTCAACTTTTCTAATTAGAGAGATTACTTACAATGCTTATGTACAAGTACCTATATATGTAGTTAGGTACAATTTACACACATGTATGGAGGGTACTCCTACCTAGAAATGCGGCTTCTACCTTACAATAAATAAATAAATAAAAAGCATCGGGACAAATTGACACCAATTGACCTAGTCCCAAACTAGGCAAAGCCTGTACTATGGGTACTAGACAACGGATAAACACACTTATATAGATAAATACATACTTATATACATATTAAACATCCAAGACCCGAGGACAAGCATTAGTATTCATCATATAAACATCTACCCTGACTGGGGATCGAACCCGGGACCTCAAGCTTCATAGTCAGGGTCTAACCACTAGGCTATCCGGTCTATAGCGATTAAATTAAGCAGGATTCGAATATTCGTGCTTGGACCCTTTGAAACTGGCAGCAACAGCGGTGTTTGGCTTACAGTTAGCGAATCTAGAGATGTTTGATTAGACGTTAGACGAGCGAGAAAGCGGATTCAATTGAGGATGTTGGTTTGGTGAATCAGGCAAAGATAGGTTTGTAAAGTCATGATCGTAGCGCGTAGGTGTCAGGGAAAAACTATAAGGTCATTTGCGAAAGAAGTCTTTAAAAAATCAGTAAGAATCAATATCTATTAATTAAGTAAGTATACCTACTATAAAACAGTACCGTGACTGGCTGACTGACAGACAACGCACAGCCTAAACCACTGGACCTAGAGACTTGAAATTTGGCAAACATATACCTTGAGTGTCCTAGAGGTGCACTAAGGATAGTTTTTTCGAAACTCCCACGGGATAGGGAAGTAGCCCATTTCGAAATATTTCTCGGGGGCAAATCCGCGGGGCATAAGATAGTTCAAGTATAAAAAGATAGGTTTGTAAGATCATGACCGTAGCACATAGGTGTCAGAGAAAAACTATGAGGTCATTTGCGAAAGAAGTTTTATAAAATCAGTAAGAATTAATAATTAATTATAAAATTAGCAGCGGAAAAGACGTAGGTAAGACTTACGGCCATAAGAATAAATAATTCTTATGACGAGGGCCGCATTTTGCCAGTGCTGAACAGAAGGTGCGTGGCCTATCTTTAACGTTTTATATATATCGATGTTATTGTGTAATTATCTCGAGGATAGGAGTCTAATATGTATCATGATCATGGTGTGTTGCGTACCAGCAGGTGACTTGCTCGTTTGCCTTCCTCGTCGTATAAAAAAAAACTTGCACATTTAAAAAAGTTTTGCTCCAACAAATCAGGACTTTCAAATTTACACATTGCACCGCACAAGTAATTAAACAACCACGAAAGACCTTGAAAGCCTCGGTCTTGTAAGCTTCGGCGCCCTAAGCTTTGCACAACGCGTGTCGTAACCATAACCATAACACCCCGCTCCATGCCCCGAGGCGGAAAGAGTCAATCGTTTAAGCGTGTTACACTGCGGCGTTTGCTCGGCACTTATAACTAGCACAGTCTATACCACAGGAGTAAATAAACGGAACAGAGAATAATGTTCATACAACCGCGCGAATCGGTTGCACTACTACAAGCACGCGGGGCATGTGTGCGTAACCACTGGCCGCTTGTCGCGTACGCGGCGAAACCGGTTGACGCTGGCACAGCCAGTGGACAATCTCAGGGTCGGTGCGGCGCACGTTGTTTGTTTTGTTAGTTGCAAATTTGAATATTTTGATGTAAAAACGTGATATTTTATTTTAATGATTGTAAATTACAACAAATGGGTTTTTTAATTATACCTCCTGATAATTTTATCGCATTTGTTGAATTGCTCGAGCAAAAGTTTCGCGAATATTTTGATCTTGAAATAAATATTGTCAATGTTGCCAACGAAATACTTAAGCGTATTAAATATTGTAAACTCGATATACCCTGTGAGTGTTTCCCGTTAGATTACTTGAGAAAACTATATGCAGATACTGAATAATAAAACTGTTTAAAAAAAGTTTTGTTTAATTTGTCTTAACCTATTGTGACAACCCTACCAAAATAGGTAACAATTTTGCACGCTGTTAATAACATTTAACTCTGTTCCGTTTATTTACTCCTGTGGTCTATACAGTCGTCCGACGAAGGTCTCTAGCCAGGTGTATCGTGCGGGGGGGGGGGGGGGCGGGGAACTACCTACCTACTTAATTAAATGTTGAAACCTACTATACTTACACCATTAACATTCTACATACAGTTATTGTCTGTCATAACTACCTATTTTTGCAAAAATTCCCGGAGGATAGAAATAAGTAAATTATACATTTAGACCCGTCTTTATCCCGTGGAAATTACGGAAAAACATGAAAACTGTTTTTAACTATCATTGTTACCTACTTGCATGCCAAATTTTAAATATCTGATAATTATAGTTACGGAGATAGAGTCGCTTTGATACACAAAATATAAATCCCATTTATTCTCTATCCCGTGGGAATTTCGAAAAATACTCTATGATACTCTAGGTACATTTATGCCAAATTTAAAGTCTCTAGGACCAGTAGTAAATTTCCTTTATTGTTAAGGGATCATAATTCCTATGTAATTATTGTGTTTAATATTGTATTAAATGTACGTAGGTACCAGTTTTCTTTCTAGTGAGACTATTTGACCATTTTCCAAATCTGAAAGAATAAACTTTCTCGATATTCCATACTCTCTTGAAAAACTTGAAATACGATTTGCCTACCACAACTCTCAAAAAGTCCGGTTCATTTTCTATACTCAAATGGTTACATTCGTAAAATCACAAGAAAAGAAATTTTCAATCAAAGTACCTAATCAAACAATCAGAGTAAGAGTTCAGCAATTGCTATTTATTGCAACATATTACATCCGAGTCATTATTAATATATTTTACTTAATTAAATATTCAATAACTAACTAAATTCATTAATTTCCTTACCCCTATTTTGAAATAGTTTCACAACGACTAAAAATTTTCCATTGAAATTTATACTAGGTTTGCTTTAGTTAATAGTTAGTTCTCTCTTATTTTCATCATTGTGGGATACAACAAATGATCACTATTTGGTTACTAAAAGCTATTAAATTAATATAATTTAGGTACATCACTTTAAATAAATCGAAACTTAGTGCGTTATTGTTATTTACAGTATTTACATATTCCCGCCGTTTTTTTTTATTAAAAAAGTATATTTTTTCTTTTTATTACTACTAAGCTATTTAAGACATTGATAAAAATGTTTAATTTCGAATAAAACGCCTGGATACAGCCACCGATTTGGCTGAATGAGACATGTCACTAAAGTTGTGTTCTGATAATGTGAGCTTGGCCTAATGAAAAAAAAAACAATGGTGTGACAGCCATCACAGCTGAATCAGCTGTGATGTCTATGGTCAGTTTCAATTATGAAAAAATATGTACTTATGTAAATTTAAACAATAATTTAGGTAAAAAACATGAAATTAAACGGGATAAAAAGTATCCTGTATATTATTCGAGGTTGTAAACTATTACCATGTCAAATTTCATTCCAATCTGTATAGTGGTTTTTGCGTGATGCCTCCACAAACAAACATACAAACAGACAAACAGATAAACAGATAAACAGACAAACAGACAAAAAATTCAAAAAAATCAGTTTCGTGTTCTATTAATTATTCCACGCTACTCAAATTATTTTTTTGTAAATATCTTCAATGTACAGACGCGCCGGGTCTACGATTTTATTATATGTATAGATTTGTAGTTACTTAAATCACCTTAAATGGCTTCATTTGGTATGGCACTCATAATAACTTCTTATTTAGAAGTGTCTATAATTATGTAGGTACGTAATGATTTATAAATCTCATATTTTGAAAACTGGAATAAAATAATGATTTCAATCAAAGAAAAACTTATATCCTAGTGATATTATCTTTAGACGTAAGTACCTAATATTTAACAGCAAGCAACCCTAGCAACACGCCTGGATGACAGAGGGGTGTAACGACGTGAAGGGGGAAGTAGGTATATAAATGGCGGCGTTTTGGACTCGGTCAAAAGAGATTCCGTTCTACTATGTTACTATTTATTCTTATGGTATGAGCTCTTTACACTACACTGTGTAACTAGTCCGCCTGGCCGGCGCGCAATGGAATGCACCAGCATGAATCCACTCGCTCCGACCTCGTGCCCGTGACACGAGCTCACGTGTTTGAATTTGGGCAGCACGTGCTCGATCAGCTGTTGATGACATTGTCGGTTACAACACGGTGCTTTTGAACTGATTATGCATAAACTGTTATATTATGCAGTGTCGCTGTTAACATCTATAGAATACCGTGTCGCGTGTGTATTTCTTACGGTCTCATTTTAGAACATACTTAGATTATCCCACCTCTTATCAAATGGGGCACCCTAATATTTCACCTAAAACCATTAACCCTAACCCCCCCCCCCCCCCCCCTCTGCGTGCATTGGTTTGGATAATGTACTGGTAAAATTCGCAATGATATAATTATCATACACGCGGCGCGGATGACGGCCGGCTGGACTTTTGTTTCTAAACTGCAAATTATATTTGTGTTAGAAATTAGAAAATGAAAAAAAAAAAAAGGTTTCGTTAACTACTACTTATAGTGTTACATATCAAATGAAAGGGCTCATTGTGAGCATCTCAAATATGTATTTTTTATAATTTTAAAATGAATTGTTTTGAAGTTATTTAAGAAAAAAAATAGACAAAAATTTACCATTCTCCCCCTTAGCTCCGAAACTACATAGCCGAAAATTTTGAAAAAATAAATAAAAAAACAGTTCTTTGTTTATAGATTATAGGAAAACCTATAAGAAATCTATGGCATTAATATTAAAAGTAACGTATTAAATTGGAATTTAAATAATTAACGTACGGAACCCACTCCACGCGAGTTGAACTCGCACTTGTCCGGTTTTTATTATTATTTACTATCTCCTTGACAAGACGTAAATGAGGGACAAGTATTATTTATAGCTGTGCTAATAAAAATGTTTATAGCTGTAACAATTAGGTAGATTGAAGATCTAAGCTGACGTGATGAATGTGATAATATGCAATTAAAGTCTATTGACGCTGCAATTAAATTGAAATTCGTATTTATAAATGAATACCATAAATTATAAGTATATTTTATGGTTCAACGTTTAGCTTCCTGGATTAAGTTATGAATCAAAGTGTAATGTGGCAGTAGACAAGACCAACAGAGTTATTAACAACTTTGAGTGACATCGGCGCGACCGGCGCGACCGGCGCGACCGCGATATGCTGGTGGTAAAAGACGTGGGTGTCCTATCACTTTGTCGCCAGTCATTTACCAAATTTTTGTTTCACAACCAACGATTGACATATGCATCATTCCTAAAACTATCTTTACACGACTACTGATTTCGCAAATAATTTATTTTATCGAATAATAACTTCACAAATTTTCATTTCGTATCGTATAATTTGGCAAATAGGTTATTTTATAACGATATCAAATAGTCAACTAACGTATCACCTATCAACGTTTGATATATTACTTTGTCACTGGTTTTATTTTATTTAAATAAAATATATTAAATCGCCTTACGTTTTAAGAAATTCAGCCCTTTTAAGGACGTTGGGGCTGACACACAGACTTACTGACGGAGAGATTGAATAGGCTTACAATAGGTTTAGGTTAGGTTAGACTTACGTCGAGGCGCGAAGCGCCTCAAGTACGCGGAATAGGAGCTCCGTTGACACCGTCCAGAAATAGGGGTTGAGCATAATGTTTTTCGAAACATTTGCTCGAAAATTTTAGAAGTCTGGCTTAGAAGTCCAATTCAGAAATCAATAAGCAAGGAGCAATAAACTTACGGAGTTCGAGTATAAATTTCATATCTACCGCCCTGCATTTCGTTACGCAGAAAGTAATTTTTACGGAACAATGTTTACTAATTCACTTTTTGAAAAATAACCGATTTTAAAAACGATTTATTTGTGAAATTAATTTTTTTTTAATAATAATTTGTCTTTCCATATGTTTGTCAAGTGTCGAAGTTTCTAAATGTATCGTTGTCGAGTTATTATTTATGAAATGAGCATTTTTTGCAACAACATGTTTGTGAAATGAATAGTATATGAAACGTTGGTTGTGAAATGAACTTTTGTTAAACAAGTTTCGACAAAACATTAGTGAACCAAAAGACGGGTCATATGCTTAGGTTTGACGACCGGATGGCCTAGTGGTTAGCGACCCTGACTATGAAGCTTGAGGTCCCGGGCTCGAATCCCGGTCGGGGCAGATGTTTGTATGATGAATACGAATGTTTGTTCTCGGGTCTTGGATGTTTAATATGTATATAAGTATGTATGTCCGTTGTCTAGTACCCATAGTACAGGCTTTGCCTAGTTTGGGACTAGGTCAATTGGTGTCAATTTGTCCCATGATATTTATTTATTATCATTTATTAGGTCAATGACGCACTTAGCAACTAATAATGAATAAATAGCTTATAACTTTTAATGGAAACTAATACATGTATTTATCATTTGTTTACCAGAGAGCTTTTAGGATCTTAAGGTACGAGTAGTTAACAGTATCAGCAAATTTCGAAACATTCAACAATATAATTATTACCTACGCATCTAACACAACAACACAGATTCAGAAAACCGTTTTGCTTTCTTACATAATATCTTAAAATTTACTGCGAAGGAATGAAATTCGCTCCCATCGTCTGTATTCCCAGACAGATTTAATCTGGGCTCTTTGAATATACGGAAGAAGGAATACTGGAGTGGCTGAACCAGTGAGTTAGGTACACCCTCGTGGGGAGAACCACAGGAGGATCTATCGCCAGGCAGAAGTTATGCCTGACTGGGGCCCGAAGTCCGAAGGAAGAGAATTGGATTTTTTTTTAAATGTGACTCCATCGATAAAATAATCGACGATTTCGCCAAAGTCGAGCTGGAGGAAGACACGTTACCATACTCGGTGTAAACAAATCTCTTCAAGTAACTAGGTAAGTACGCATTAGGTAAATAGGGAAGTAGATTTTCCCGGCACCTTCTATTCACATCTTTTCCAACCAACCGGTTCCACAGAGGAAATTGGCTCTTACGTCACGGAGAGCAGAATGCTAATTTGTCTCGCCCCTGTTATTCGAATTCATAATAACGAGCGCATCGTATTATCTAACCGGATCGAAGTAACGAATTGCTTTAAAACGTAGCTAATTAATATCTTCACGTATATGTATTTTGTTCTCACAAATTTCTTAATATTTCAATAATTTTCTAGATATTTAATCTTTCCGGGTAAAAATATCACGTTTTAAAACTTTCTCCTAAAATAAGAAGCTCATCTATAAATCGAGGTCTTTCCAAGGTCTCTCGTCACATGATGGGTGGCGCGGCGCCAGGGTCACGCGACCATGCCAACTTCTACTTATCCTCTTTTTATTGGCTAGTTCTGGCTAGTTCTGTGATTGAAAAACAAAAAAAAAAAAAATCCGACGAGTTAGGAACCTTTTCCTTTTTTTGATGTCGGTTAATAAATCGGTATGCCACGGCCCTAGCACACTTTTCTATGCACGTTATTTTATATTAGCTCTAAGGCCTGCCGCACATTGAGCCACTAAATTCGCGGCCACTAAACGCTCGGTTTGCGCCGATGCTATACAAAATGTACGAAAGCCGCGATTAGTGGCTCAATGTGGCACACTTGTCGTTGTAGAGTACCAGTGGGCGCTGAGCTGGTCGCTGCCGGGCTGCTGGCGCGCGCTGGCGGCGCCGCCGCCCGCCGCCAGCGCCGCCGGCGACCTGCGCGGCCTGGACGGCATGCGCGTGTTCTGCATGATGTGCGTCATCGTCGAGCACGTCTGCTGGCTCAGCGCGCTCTCCTACGTCGAGGATATTAGACACTTCGAGATGGTTAGTTCACCAGCGAATTGTGTTTACCGATGACAAGGAGGCAAATGATACGACGACTCATTAGGGCAGAACTCAAAGTATAATCTCAGGAAATACTTAAACTTAACTAGCTAACTATAAGCCAATCAAGTATTTTAAAGAGGCTTGAGTGCACCAAATGTGACCATGTCAGTCTCAGTCAGTATATGGCCATGGACCGCCATAGAGTAACTACAGTCAATACCTCTAACTAACAGTCAGTAGCGCCAATATTCAGCATTTTCCAACTTGCTGGGCCATATCACGCACATCTACATAACAACAAAGTCCATGTACCTTGTGCCTATGAAGGGCGAAACTGGCGAAAGTTATACGAAACATGCAAAAAGTTGGTCAAAAACACTTAGGCCACGTGTTCGCCAGAGTTAAAGTTAGCTAGGTAAGTTAAGCACAGCTCTGGTGGGCGCGCAGCCTTGCTGATGACCCCTTACTAAAACTGCAGTAATTTTAGATGATTTGTGTTATAAATGGTCGCGGTAATGTACTGGTTCCAGCTTCGGCGCGCGGGCGACGTGATGCTGTTGACCAACTCGACGCTGGTCGTGCAGATCTTCTTCCTCATGTCTAGCTTCCTGCTGGCGCACAAGGTGCTGCAGCAGGCCGCGCGCGGGCAGACGCCGAAGCTCAGCTCTTTCTTCTCCACCATGCTCAACCGGATCATCAGGTTAGCAACTAACTAGGACTTATTTCTTGCTCCTTCAGTCTGAAAGAAATTTCTAAGTTTCTTCAATCTCTGCATCAACTTTTTGTCCTCCACCCATAGCTCAGCAGATCTTGTAGGTAAAATCCTCAGGAGCTTTCCTTTAAACTATGAGACTGCAGGCTTGACAGCGGCCAAAAAAGCTTGGTCCATTGCTTGCCCGGGAAAGGATCTTCCTGAAAATTTGAAATCCCAAAAGACCTCTGGGACGACATTTTTTCCAATTGACTTTTGAATCCCTCCTGAGTCCCATTACGGCCTCTGAACGTGCCAGAATTATTGCTGCGGGCTCGAGGGAGGCCGACTACTGGCTATACGGCGACCTTTCCTTCAGCCAATACCGGCACGTTCCTAGAGCCTGATACTCTCAGAATTTGTTTAGGTATATCTAACCAAATAAGTATGTTTGTTAGTAAAGGGGAGTAACTATCTGCCCTCTACATAATAGATGCCTCTGCGGCACTGAGGTCGACGCGCTGGGTCACCACGGCCTTCCGTGCCAGAAAAGCGAGAGTTACTTCTCTAGGCACGCTGCATAGCCAGGCTTAGGCCTGCCTACCTTGCCTGCTCTACCGTTGAGAACCTCCAGCGGCGCAAATATTCCTGCTTAGTAATTCATATGTGTTCAACAACTGTATTCTCCGCGTCCCCAGGATAAGCCCCAGCTACTACGTGGTTGTGTGGTTCGCGGCGACGTGGTGGGCGCGGCTGGGGGCGGGCGGGCCGCAGTGGGCGCCGCTGGTGGGCGCCGAGGCCGCCATCTGCCGCCGCAAGTGGTGGGTGCACATGCTGTACCTCAACAATGTGGTCTACCCGGACGACAAGTGCCTCGTGCAGACCTGGTGAGTGCTAAATATACAATGACAATGCAAAGAAAAATCCGTTAAGCAGCTGGACTTGAACCAGCAACCTCGGTAATCCGTACCACGCTCCACCAATTAAGCTATACTTAACGTTGGTGTACCTAACGAATTTTTCAATGCCTTGTGTCATATTTTTATTTGGAAGATCTCTCCTCAGCGCCATCTATGAGTAGCTTAATCAAGCGGCTCACCCACTACGGAACTTCTACAGTTACGCATTAGTGGCAAGAGATGGAACTATTTTCTGAATCAATGAAAATAATCGTTTTTATTGATTATTTTGGCGTAGTGGGTGAGCCGCTTGATTAAGCTACTCATAGATGGCGCTGAGGAGAGATCTTCCAAATAAAAATATGACACAAGGCATTGAAAAATTCGTTAGGTACACCAACGTTAAGTATAGCTTAATTGGTGGAGCGTGGTACGGATTACCGAGGTTGCTGGTTCAAGTCCAGCTGCTTAACGGATTTTTCTTTGCATTGTCATTGTATATTGAATTTCATTCTATGAATGTTTCATAAAAATAAAAACAAAAATAATCAATAAAAACGATTATTTTCACTGGTGAGTGCTACTCTTCTAGTTCAGTTTCTCTTGTTGTTCTCGTTGGTCTATGGTTATGTACTCTAACTTTACTGATTCATTACTCGCTAATCCTGCCGCTAAGCAGGAGTGTGCTGCTGTGTTCGGTGTGGAGAGTAAGACAACCGAGGAAATTGCAGGCACAAGAGGCTCTAGATTAGCAACGCATCTGCAAACTCCCCGGGGTTGTGTTGCGGGCGTCTAGGTCAGTGACGATCATTTACCATCAGGTGACCCACTTGCTAGTTAGCCTTCCTTATCGTATAAGTAGGTACCTTAAATATTAGATGTTTTATTATAATTGCACTGACGGTCGAGTGGAGATATTGTTGTGAACAATAACGATTTTTTAGTCGAAATAGCCGACTTGTTTCGGACTATCGACTTGTGTCCTTGGTCCTCCGTGGCCAGATGAAATCCCGGTTCGTTTGCAGGTATCTGGCGGCGGACATGCAGCTGTACTTGTTCGCGTTGCTCCTGACGCTGGTGCTGGCGCGCTGGCGGCGGGCGGCGCTGCCGGTGCTGGGCGCGCTGCTGGCGGGCTCGGTCGCGCTGGTGTTCGGGCTGGCCTACTCCTGGCGGCTCGTCTCGACCTTCGTCATGCACAACCCTGAGTCAGTGCTTAACTATATCGTTTCGTACTGAATTGGACAAACGGAAACCCTTATAGACGGCTCCTTCCCCAAAGCATCACCTTGAACCATCTCTTCATTCTTTCAGCATCTCTTTCTCACACTACCTTGTACCGTTTGACAGAAAGACATTGCCAATGCCAAAGCAAAAGCGAGCGCCTTAGACAATAAAACCACGTTTTCCTTCAAAGTTTGATCTCTACGGAAGGACCGGCGCCACGTGCTCCATCCATGGTAGTGTAGCCCCGGCACTGGAACTCTACTACCTAGTGGAAACTCCTTACGAGTACCGCCAGACCTAAGGAATACCTCCATGAATACCTATGCTGTTGACCATTACCATTCCACCTCGACGTATCCCCTGTTGTTTTTAGACTGGTCCGCGCGACGTACCGCGGCGAGTCGTCCTTCAACGTGCTGTATCAGTCGCCGCTCGGCAACGCGCCGGGCGCGCTGGCGGGGCTGCTGCTGGCGTACGTGCACCACGAGCTGCTCGCGCGCGACGCGCAGCCGCAGAACCACAGGGTACGCATAGACTGCGCTAGTACGGCAGACTGGGCTAGCATGGTAGACTTCGTTAGTACGGCAGACTGTGCTAGTACGGCATAGACTGCAGTGCTAGCACGGCAGACTGTCCTAGAACGACAGACACTGCTAGTACGGCAGACTGTGCTAGTACGACATAGACTGCGCTAGTACGGCGGACTGTGCTAGTACGGCAGACTGTGCTAGTACGGCATAAAATTCAAAAATTCAAAATTCAAAATTTTATTCAGCAAATAGGCAGTTGAATGCTCTTTTACACGTCATTTTTTTTTAGTCTACCAGCGCTTTCGGAAAGACCATGATTGCCAAGAAGAATGCGCCGCAAGAAACTAGACTGCTAGTACGGCAGGCTGTGCTAGTACAGCATAGACTGTGCTAGTACGGCAGACTGTGCTAGTACGGCAGACTGTGCTAGTACGGCAGACTGTGCTAGTACGACATAGACTGCGCTAGTACGGCGGACTGTGCTAGTACGGCATAGACTGTGTTAGTACGGCAGACTATGCTAGTACGGCAGACTGTGCTAGTATGGCAGACTAATGCTAGTACTGCAGACTGTGCTAGTACGGCAAAATCTGCGCTAGTACGGCATTGTCACCAAGAGTCCAGAGTTCACGAGCTCAGCATGCCATAGAATCCTTTAGGACGGGTCTGCCAAACTGTCAGTTTCCCAAGTGACCTTTTTATAACCGACTTCAAAAAAAGGAGGAGGTTCCCAATTCGTCGGAATATTTTAACAATGCTTTTTTTGCCATATGTGAGCGTTCCAAGTCCTGGGATGAGTTTAATAGTAAAAACTTGTTTTCGTTTTAACCATGATCCAGGTACCTAAGTGTGCCTTACTATTTATTAATGAGACGAAAGGATATGTTTACAAAATACTAGAAACCATGTCGGCCAGATTACTTTCTACGAGCGAGACAGGTTCCTTCCATTCCTTTCTACGAGCGAGACAGGTTCCTTCCATTCCTTTCTACGAGCGAGACAGGTTCCTTCCATTCCTTTCTACGAGCGAGACAGGTTCCTTCCATTCCTTTCTACGAGCGAGACAGGTTCCTTCCATTCCTTTCTACGAGCGAGACAGGTTCCTTCCATTCCTTTCTACGAGCGAGACAGGTTCCTTCCATTCCTTTCGCAATACTGATTGCGATCTCCGATACTAGGCGGTGTTGTACAAATACAATCTAGGCTTATTGCGGGCTGTGTTTGTTGACTTAGCCAACATTATGCAAATACAATCTAGGCTTATTGCGGGCTGTGTTTGTTGACTTAGCCAACATTATGCAAATATTAAAATTGACCCACTGACTACTTTATGTTTATTATACTTCATTAGGAAGATGAACATGCATGTGATTTTAATTTAAATTATGGTAAAGAGTAGACGAACAGCGGTTAGGTAAGACCTGCCAATAGTTTCTTGTGGCACATTCTTTTTAGCAATTACGGTTGGTAGACTCAAAAAAAAGATACACTTAATACAGTTTAAGTAATCCGCTTAGAAAAATTGGGAAACTCCCGAAAAATCTCTATCATCTTAAAATTGGCTGAACCGATATTGATGTAACTTATTAGTTAGGAACCATTTCGATTAAACTGGTTTTCGATTGAAATGTCCCAAAGGGTTCCTGATGAAGTGTAATGGTTGCAGTGGTTCCGCTGGGTGACGGCGGCGGGCGCGCCGCTGGCGCTATGGTGGGCGGCGGCGTCCCCGCTGCTGCTGGGCGGTGGCGCGCCGGCGCGCGGGGCGGCGGCCGCGCTGGCGGCGCTCGAGCGGCCCGTGTTCTCGCTGTTCGTGGGGCTGGCGCTGCTGGGTGCAATGCACGGCGTGCGACGTGAGTAGCCGGGGTCTGTGGGCAGTGGTACTGATAATTTACCATCAGGGGACCCACTTGCTCGTTTGCCTAACTTAGCATGTTTTTTTTAAAGTATGTTGACTGTGTCAGTGTGCAGTCAAAGTCAGAAATATTGACGACCGAATAGCCTAGAGGTTAGAGACCCTGACTATGAAGCTTGAGGTCCCGGATTCAAATCCCGGTCGGGGCAGATGTTTGTATGATGAATATGAATGTTTGTTCTCGGGTCTTGGATGTTTCATATGTATACAAGTATGTATTTATCTATATAAGTATGTTTATCCGTTGTCTAGTACCCATAGTACAGGCTTTGCCTAGTTTGGGACTAGGTCGATTGGTGTCAAATTGTCCCATGATATTTATTTTATAGGTTAACATGATGGTCCAGAAATCGACGGTAATCCGTCGACATAAACAGCTGATAGGGTTGATAATTACCTTTCAGAACATTTACCTAATTTTAGGTTTGAAAAAAATACCTGGCTTTAGTTCTTATCCGTCTGTCGAAGGAGGGTTATGTATTGAGATATATTTATTAAAAAAACTGGCCAGTGACCCCCTACCGCCCTTTTGACCTTGTGGTACGTGCTGTTTGCGTCGCTGCAGCGGTGTGGGTGCGCGCGCTGTCGTGGGCGGGCTGGGCGCCGGCGGCGCGGCTGTCGTTCGGCGCGCTGTTGCTGCACATGCCCATCAACAAGGCGCTCATCGCCGCGCGCCACGCGCCCACGGACCTCAACAGGCCGGCCGTCGTGAGTATACATAGGCCTACTGAGGATCGTAACGGCCTGCGTAACGTAATCGAGTAGCTAGTAACGTTATCGAGAAATTTGTATGACGTTTGGAACAGCGCCCGCCCGTCAGCATATTTGGAACTAAAATGTTGTATGAGGTTTTTCGATTTCGATACGATAACGTAACGTTACGCATAATTCGAAAACTCGCGCTCGGCCTACTGTCCACGACGCGTAGCTGCATAGACGCGTACTTATTCGTCATTGTACGTTTGCTAGCTACTCGATTCCCGGTTATGGTATGAGTTAAAAAAAATAAAAAAAAATTAATACGAAACTGCCGTGAGACTCAATCATAGTGAAATAAACAGATCACTCACGTATATAAGTCGAGTTTTGCCCGACATGTGCGTGAGTGATCTGCTTATTTGACTATGATTTGAATGCCATTTTTATTCAATCTAAAATCGACGCCATTGTTCCTGAGAACAGGTTTCCCTATCTCTTATAGGTTCTTACTTCTCCCTAGCCCTACCCAACTAGCACACAAGCGCTATAACAAGCTGAACAGTGGCCGGATAAAGACTCTACTAAGTCAATTTTACTTCTCATGTTGTTTAGCGGCGCTATTACTTGCTTTTCTACCACCATAGGAAATTTTGTTGCCATTAAACGGCTCCTGTACCACCTTGCTGTTAAAAAGCTATTAAATATGCTACTGTACACCTTAAGGAAAATTGTACAGCAATTGAACGGCTCTTATACAACATTTAGGCTGTACAAAGCCTGTATAGGTTGCTTGTGTGCTAGTTGGGTACTGACCCATATACAGGGTTCGTTTAATGAACCGTCACGACTTCAGCCAAGGGTTAAACTACTTTGAAAAAAAAAAAAAAATGTATTTATAAGTAAAGAGGAAAGCACAAGACTGGTCTAAGTGGCCTTGGGAGAGGCCTATATGTCCAGCAGTGGACGTCTTTCGGCTGACATGATGAGTCTGTGTGTCCGCGCAGCTGGTGGAGTGGTTCGGCGTGGCGGGCGCCGCGTACCTGGCCGCGCTGCCGCTGGCGCTGCTGGTGGAGCTGCCGGCGCAGCGCCTGCTCCGCGCGCTCACGGCGCCGCGCGCGCCGCCCCGCCCCGCCGAGAAGACCAACTTGTGAAGCCGCACGGGCCCACGGTGCCACTTGAATGTGAGCGACGGGCGAACTCTACCGTTTTATAGGCTCGTCGGTACCGCTCGCCCGACGACCACAGCAGAGCCTCTAGTGTACTTAATCGACAGACAAAAAATGTAAGTGCTAAATATTTTGTTGATGCCTGCCACTAGTGGCGCTGCCAATTTGCCCATAGTAATTCGGACATACTCGTAAACGCGAACGCGATCGTGACGAATTTTTGGCCATCGATTACACTATAAATAGAGGCTCTGAGGCCCGAGTAAGAATATACAGCTCATAATGCACAGAGCCCCTCTAAGTCCGAAGTTCGTATCCGACCGTCCCGCTCACGCCAACATATTAAGACGAAAGCAAGAGGGACTTCGAATTTCGGATTAGACGCTGCAGTGTAATTTTGAGTTGCGTCAATATGAAATTGAAGAACGTGATACCTAGAACACGCAATACAGCCAGCAGCGCAGATACTTCTAAGCAACCGAAGTGGTCACAAAGATATGCACAAGCTCTTATATTTATAACAATAGAGCCGTGCTTAGATCATTGTGAACGCGTCGGTTGTTTAGCTACATTTGCTGCCGTCTGTACCATGTTACGTCTTGTGATCACCCCGGTCGGCGTCAAATATTGCACTTGTTTTAGCGGACTTCAAACTTTGATGTGATAAGAAACAGCTTCTCCCGGTAGCTAAGTACTCAGATATGTCATAAAAAATACAGCTTTCATTTCGTATTTTCAAGGTATGGGGTTGTAGCGATAGCGGAACAACAGGGTGGAAATGTATCCAACGAGACTCCTTGCACTTGCAAGATATCTCATGGTATCCATCGGCTGTCGTAGCTTTGGCTTTGACGAGAATTGAAAGAGTTTTACGTTGGGAGCATCCACTCATCACGATCGTCAAGTTTCCTGAAAGGAATATCCTACTAAGTAATCCAAAAGTCGAAGGCAAAGTTATCACAGTTGGCGGTAGTTTAGGGAGGCGCATACGTTGGCAGGTTTGTCGCGTTTAGCCGCAACTAAATGTTCACAAATCCAGTGTCATTGTATAGTAATGTAGATATTTGTATTGTCTAGTCTTATGGGAGAAAAATCGCGGTCAGGGTAAAGTTATAAAAATTCAGAATCTCTAGGAAACGAAGTTAAAACTTTCAGCATCAGTTACAGTTAAAAAAAACCAGTATCAGACGCTTGAAATAATTACAAACAGATCTGCTAATTAACAGAGTTTTAATGCCGGTTTACACTGTTCAAGTAGTGATGGCCAGTGGCGGTTTACGTTACTCTCTACTTATCTATTCGCCGAATACTTGACCAATGCAAAGCAACCAAGCAAGCAGCAAGTGACTTGCTCCTGGATTTTTGACTGTCTGTTACAAGCATGGAGTCAGATTTTAATTTGTAGTCAGCCGAGTGAAAGTAAATGAAAGAGTAGTTTTAAGGTAAACAATTACCCTGCTATTGTACTCATGAATTTTTATTAGTGTCTAGATCCATTTGAATTCCATTTTCAAAAACACCTATTTATTACAAGCACAATGCACCCAAGCACCGGATTAGTTGATTACAAATAAAATCTGACCTTAGGTATTTAGTGTTACAAATATATTAAATTAGGGGTTAGTATGCAGTGCGAGTGCTCTCTGAATGTTTTAAGGCACTACTTGTGATATCGTTAGTTAATAGCGGCTACAGGTGTTAACAGTAGGCTCAAGGTTAACTAATAATTGTGAAGTAAATAAACAAAGTTAGTGGTATATCAGTTGTTTATTGTGTACACTCCCCTTACACACATATCACAATTAACACAAGTGACACAGCTTGTGAGCTTCATTGACATTTAAACTGTCAAGACCATACCCTTACATAGTTTTCATAAACTGGAAAAGTTTTTACAGGATTTTAAAATAAATCAGTATTACAGGGGGGTTGTCCTACGCTATTTTAAAATGATAGTCAAATCAAGTGAGGAAACTTATTTTATTAACTTAAACATCTGAATCTCAATGATTTTCTGCTTTTTGGACCATCATGGTACATACTGATTTATTTTAAAAGTTGTGTTAATCCTAATCATAATTTAAAGAGAAATGGTTCATCAAAGCCCTTGCACAGATGGCAGTAACATTCAATTTGATGATTTCATCTGAAATCCATGAAACCAATATGAATGTCTAGCACATGAACTATTTTCAGTGCATCCATTTCTTAGTGAAGAATATACCTACTGAGTGACAAGCAACAAAATTATAGTGCTATTTTCTAATGCAGCCTTGCTTGCAGCCTCGAGTGCTAGTCACATCTCGGTACTAAATGTCAACCAATTTGTCACTAGTGCTAAGTCATAAAGAACCTAAGAGTACCTACAAACACCCCTGTCCTTGCCTCTATGGCAAAAGATGTTTTTGTGACTGATATGATTTTGAATCCTTAACATTAACTCTCCAAGAACAAAGCCAGAAAGTCATAGGTTAAAATTCAATAACTCATCAAACTCACTGACTCAAACAAAACTACATTTGGCTTCACTAAACTCAAGAAATGAGCTAAAAAACATGACTGAAAAAACAAAAACCTGACTACATCTTGCTACATCAAAATATTACCAGCACTGAAGAACTAACAAGTCAGTCAATAAAATGCAGGATCACTGGAACACGTATATTTAGCTTATAATAACCTCCTCGGAGGCAGAGGAAGCAGTGGGCCTGCTTTATAATAGTAAAACTTATCCTACATAGCCTAGAGATGGTTGCGGGCGGCTGCGGCTAGCGGCGCGAGGGTCCCGAGCCGCCCTGCCAGCCGCCGCGGTGCCCCCCGCCGCGCCCACCCGCGCGCCCCCGGCCAGCCGCTGGAAATTAACATAAATCATTTGTAAACAATGTCACTTTAGAGCTGAGTAAGTGTTTTGGCAATTTTCTAGTGAAACTGGTCATAAGTGGTGGTTAATAAGCTGACAACACAAACATAGCCTGAACTGAAAGTTTATTCCTTTACTATTGATGATCCTTAAAAGTTTGAAGGAAGAGAAAGTTTGTAAGTATCTATTCAATTCTGTACCAAAACAAGATGAGGTTATAACCTAATTAAGTAAATAGTACAACAAACAAACAAAGAGGTTATTTTAGCACACAAATAAACAAACAATGTATTGAACTGCCCAGGAGGCAAATACCGACCTTGTGCTCTTAGTATTGCACTCTTCCCGCGGCCGGCCGTGGGCTTGTTCCCCTGCCGCTTGAACATCGGCGCATTCTTCAGCATGTCGGGCAGTATGAGGAAGCGGATCTTGGAGCCCCGGATGTAGACGTTCTCGAGCTGCGCCACTCGCCCGTCGCGGTACGTCACCGTCACCTGCGTCATGGTGCAGTTCATGTTATCCTCGGCCTCGATCAGCTTTCCGCGGTACACTTCGCCGGTATTTGTCTCACAGGTCACTACGTGACCTTCCGCTTCGTGAAGTACTTTAATAGGCACACCGATAGACATATTGGATACTGGTAATACGAAAGAGTTACAATTATCACGAGACTTTTAGGGTATTGAAAGGATTTTAAAAGATTTATTTCGTGAATTCACGAAAAAAATACAATAATAATGGCGGCAGAAGGACGCTGACCGAATGACAGTTCGCAAATGTCAAACAAACCAAAGCTGTTCGATCTACTAGTAAAAACGCCCAACTCATATATTTTTTTAATAACTAAAAAAAATGATTTGTTGTTCGAAATTTTAAAATGATTTTAAAGTGGTATGTTTTTGTGACAGGATTTTGTTCATAGTAGAACTCTAATAGTAGAAACTTTAATAAAATTATAAATATAAAAGCATTTTTTAAGCATATGTCAAACATCACAAAATTTAGGTTGTTCAAGGCATAGTGTTAGTTACTTGATCTGAAAACTGATCCGTTATCAGTAAGTAATTAAGTACTTTTAGTATTATTTGTTAATTACAACAAATAATTTATATTGACCATCTGTTAATCTTACGTAACTGTGTTTCTTTAAGGAGATTTACAATTTATATTAAAGTCACAACGCTTTTATACGTAGCTCAGCTTGCATTGTTTATGGTACGCGTCACTTTGGCTGTCATCACAGTCATCACAATCACGTCAGAGTCGTCAAAATTTTCATAAAATAAAAGCCTGACACTTGCAGAGCAGAGGAACTATCCCATTTTAGTTTCCATTGTGTTTGTTTCGGCGCGAGTTGGCCCGGAAACCGCGATGGCGACGACGGTGATGAAGGTGGAGGCGGAGGCGGAGGCGTGCTGCGTGTGCGGCGCCGGCGGCGAGCTGCTCACGCCCGAGGAGCACGACGCCAGCGCGCCGCCGCTCTCCGGCGCGCCGCCGCTGCGGACCATGCTGCTGCAGCTCAACAGCAACAAGGTGACGAACCACTCCAGGCGTCGTCTACAGTATGGTTTACGGTTGCACAGCAACTATAAACGCGACCTAGTTTAAACTTCACACTGTTTGTAAAACAATTGTGGTTGGTTGTTTTCTTTTGCAGTTCCGTGACTAGCCTTTTTGCACACCAACTGCGCCCTTGTAACCCAAAACTTGGTTCCGATATGGTCATTTCTGGCTTGGCCACTGCTGACACCGGTTCAATGTGTAGTAAAGTAATGAGTGAATGTTAAAGGTATTGCCGGAGGGCCGGCTGTGCGGCGGCTGCGCCCGGCGCGCGGCGGAGGCCCACGAGTTCAGCTCGGCGCTGTCGGCGCGCGCGGCGCCCCCGCTCGGGGACAAGCTGCGCGCGCTGCGGCGCCGCCTGCACGCGCTCACGCAGCGCATCGACGTGTTCATCGTGGTGGGCGGCGCCGGCGCGCAGGCCGGCACCTACAGCGAGGAAGGTAACTCCTCTCACCTTGACACAGCATTGCGCTGAATTAATGCTCAATGTGATCGACAGTCCGCCTGATCCAGCCAGGAATTACACATTATTGACAAAGTATGTGGGCAGAATTATTTTGTGTGGCTCTGTGCTAATATCTACTTGGGGGCCTACCTGATTAATGTGTTTTTTTAGTTTTCATTTAATAAGTTCACAATATTGCAATTGTCTTCAAGGGAGGCCTGTGTTGCAGCTTTATGTAGATTTGTCCTTAACAAAGGATGATTCATAATAGCAAAAATGGCATGAGTGCCTTACTGCCTTATTGAAATGTGCTGAAGTGTAGTGTTGCCTGCAGACATAATAATGGTGGAGAAGGAGGCGCTGGCGGCGGCGGCGGCGGCCGACGACGAGGAGCTGGAGCGCGCGCGCAACGCCCGCGGCGACCACGTCTACCAGTGTTCCGTCTGCCCGCTGTCCTTCCAGGTGCGCCACTACTTACTGCCATTGTTATCAGCCAATACTGTACTCAACAGCTGTTGTTCAACTTCCTTTTTTTATTGGAAACAATTCGCTTCATCTTTCCTAATAAAAATTGCCATGGAATGGAATACACTTCAATTGTGTGTGTTTCTGGACAGATACAATCTAGGTCTCTTCAAGGCTAGAGGGAATAGGCTGTGACTGATCCAATGGGTTTCACCTTTGGCTTTCTGTGCTCTTTACATCCGGCGGAACAGGTGTCTGGTGACAGATACACCTAGCAGATTAAAAATCCACTACAATCATTAGTGTTGAGTGAGGTCTATCTGCTAATTTCCAAATCATAAGTTATGATTAGATTGTAGTGAATTTTTGTCTCAGCCAGCCCTTATTTCTGTAGTTTTCTATAAAAAGTAGATTGTCAGAGGTCGTAAGAGTGTGTGTGTGTGTGGTGTGTTGCAGCGCGTGTCGGAGTACCGCGCGCACTTGGCGACGCACCCCGGCGACGCGCTGCACTCGTGCTGGACGTGCGGCGCGCAGTTCGCGGCGGCCGGCGCGCTGCGCGAGCACGCCGCCGCGCACGCGCCGCCCGCGCCGCGCGCCTGCCACCTCTGCCACGCCACGCTGCAGGTGCGCCACTGTGCACTGACATCACCTGAGTATTGTCGTTGCCCAATTAATTATTTCATATGCCTTGATATTAAGTAAACCAGATTTCAGTTCAGTTTCAGTGAACTGTAGTGATTAGTCGCCATAAAAAAAACCCCAACATTGTCATTTCGAAGTTCAATATTTCTAAAACGGTCTAACCGATTTTAATGAAACTTAGCTATGAACCATCTCGATTAAATTAGCTTTCAATTAAAGAAAACTGCATCGAAATCGGTCTATCCGTTTGGGAGCTATGATATCACAGACAGATACAGAGACACACACGTTAAATTTAAACACTCCTTTTTTTCGTTGGGCGTTAAAAAGTGTTGATCTGACACTTACCGAAAAAGCAGATGCTCTCTGAACTTAATTGGGGAACCCTGGATGGGTGGCAGTCCGTCATTCATATCACACTGCGTGCTATGTTGCATATGTTAAGCATCAAAAACCGACCGATCGGGGCAATCATGGAATGCTTTGCTTCAGTGGCGTAACTATTCTCCGAAAATTGAGTTGAAATTATCAGATCTGTGCGTTGTTGTGCAGTCGCAAGCGGAGCTGCGGCGGCACGCGGCGGCGTGCCCGGCGCGCTGCCCGGCGTGCGCGCTGCTGCTGGGCGACCGCGCGGCGCTGGCGGCGCACGCGGCGGCGGCGCACGGGCGCGGCGCGGCGCCGCCGCTGCTGTGCCCCGCGTGCTTCGCGCTGCTGGCCGGCGCGCCCGAGCTGTCGGCGCACCTGCTGCGCCACCGCCAGGCGCGCCAGTTCGTCTGCGGACACGACGGCTGCATACTGCGCTTCGGGACCAGGTCAAAGCCCACTAATACTTCCGAGATTTTCACACATTATCATGATACTCGGACTTAATCGCGTAAAAAAAATATATGTGTAAGTTTTTTTAATTTAAATACCACGACGTTTCGGACGCGACGTTGCGTCCTTGGTCTCGAAGGAACTGAAAAAGCGGGTATCAACATCTCCTAGCTGCACGGGTTCCTCGAACTACCCGCACTTGGTCTTTATTGTTAGTTTTTTCACTAGGGTTGTCACTAGTCTGACACAAAATTTAAATTTAAATATGTATTTTTTACACGATTAAGTCCCGAGTATCATGATAGTAATGTGTAAAATACTTGGAAATCTAATTTAAATTACAATAACATTTTCTTAAACAGCCGCATCACCTTCCATTCTTTCTAAGATCTGGCACACCAATAAATAGATCCCTACGGGATTACGAATATCTGACGCGTCGAACGATAGAAACATCTCTGTGAAAAACATATTGAAAAAATCATGACCCTCCTTCGGCAGTAAGATACTTACTATGGTGATCACCATCAACGCCTGGCACCGCTATTGAAGATAATTATTCTATTCAAAATAATGAACAAACCATCTGACAAAACATTGTGTGTTCCAAGCGCCAGTCCATTGCAAGTATCGAGTGAGCAATGCGTCAGCTAAAACATTATTCGGCACAAATTTGACAGCAAACGTCAAACACGGGGGTTCTTTTCCAGCTGTTGCAGCAAACATGGGTGCGTGTCGGATAACCTCCTCGTGTGCTCGAGCGTTACGGTTCCCTCTTAAGATCTTAAGGGGGAAGAGTAGCGCTTAGGCCGGTGCACCCTGGGCAACAACGGTTATGGCGTTAGGCTTCACAGCCTAACCTAACTAACTACAACGCTGAAATTACTGAACAACGTCTAAACACTGATAGTGTCTCCATACTTGACATTGGCGACAATCATCGATTGTATCGATGGAGCCATATTTTAAAAATTGTATTGTATTGTAAACATGTTTGTGGGTCTTTGCTAAGGCCTTTATTTTATGTATCAAAATGAAATTAGACGTTTAAAAACAACAAAAAAATTTAAATGTGGAGGCTAAAGAGGTGTGTAAGGATCGTAGCAAGTGGCAAGCCATAGTTTCTGCCTACCCCCGTGGGGAAGAGACGTGGTATTTATGTATGCATATGTAAATACATTTAAGGTTGGTTTGTGTAGTATATTGCATCTGTGGTGATTTCCGCTCACTCTCTTCGGTATCGGACTAATGTCAGATGGTTGTAGCGAGATGAAATTGTAATTAAAATAAATGTTGTTTACTAATATTATGTCAGTGTTATGAATTAATTATCTAAGTACTAGAACTGTTGGTAAATCCCAATATATATTTGTTTGTAATTGTAACCCCTCGTTTCGTCCACCAGGAGCAACCTGATGTCGCACATCCGCAAGTGCCACGGCGGCGAGGAGCCCGCGCCCGCCTCCGCCTCCGCGCCCGCCACCACCTGTGACGAGTGCGGCCGCACGTCAGTACACAACCTACACCTTTTGATCAGTGCCCTAAGCACGACTTTACGAATCCTGCGTTACGTTACGGTTATCGTATCGAGATCGAGAAACCTCATACTAAATTTTAGTTCCAAATACGCTCACGGGCGGGCGCTGTTCCAAACGTCATACAAACTCGTCATAGTTTACTATTCGAGTTTACGTGACGCAGGATTCGACAAGTCGTGCTTAGGGCACAGCACATGTAGCACGTCGCGCAGTGCGTTCCTTTCATAGTGATGGAATCGGCGAAGGACGCCCTGAGCGACAAGCGACAAAATGGCGCGCGTACTAGCCCCCGCTGGCCCCTATTCCACCAACTTTACACCTGTAAGTTTTATATGACAATTCGAACTACATTTCTTTGACAGTATGAAGCGCGCTAAAACAAACGCTCTTCAAGTCGGCAATTGTCATTGAAAACTGACAATTGAAAAGTTGGTGAAATAGGGGCCTAAACAGCTCCGCAAATAACGGCTCACTTGTAGAGTAAGCTCTTATTTATTGCACGCAAAATTGTACGTTATTGTAACAGGTTGAGATTTTTTTAAAATAGCCTGCTGAAGTGTCTCACTGCAGGGCAAAGGCCTTAAATAATTATATTAGATCAAAACAGGCAATAACAAACTGACACTAAACGGTGCCAAATTTTTTACTTCGTTTTTATTTAGTACTAGCTGTTGCTCGCGACTTCGTCCGCGTAGATTTCGGTTATCGCTATCCCGCGGGAACTATATAGCTTATGTTATTCCTCAATATTCAAACTATCTTCTTACCAAAATTCATCTTGATTGGTGCAGAGGTTTTTCCGTGAAGAGGTAATAAACAGACAGACAGAGTTACTTTCGCATTTATAATATTAGTTAGGATACTAAAAAAAAATGAAAATAATCGATTTATTGATTATTTTTGTTTTTATTTTTATGAAACATTCATAGAATGAAATTCAACATACAATGACAATGCAAAGAAAAATTCGTTAAGCAGCTGGACTTGAACCAGCAACCTCGGTAATCCGTACCACGCTCCACCAATTAAGCTATACTTAACGTTGGTGTACCTAACGAATTTTTCAATGCCTTGTGTCATATTTTTTATTTGGAAGATCTCTCCTCTCTCTCCGAATTTTTCTTTGCATTGTCATTGTATGTTAGTTAGGATACTGTAATGTATAGATTTTTTGAGGATTGAAAAATCGGCCATTACTTGATTATTTGCTGCGTGTTTCAGGTTCGCGTCGGCCGCCGCGCTCAAGCGGCACGCGCGCGTGCACCGCGCCGCGCCCGCCGCGCTCGAGCCCGACGCAGAGGTACCGCCGCGGCCACGGAGGGTCGAGCACGACTTTACGAATGCTGCGTAACGTAAAGTCGAATAGTAAACGTTGTCGAGTTTGTATGACGTTTGGAACAGCGCCCGCCCGTGAGCGTATTTGGAACTCAAATTTAGCATGAGGTTTCTCGATCTCGATACGATAACCGAGGGATAAGGGCTCGTAGGATAACCGTACCGTTACGCAGGATTTGAAAAGTCGTGTTCGACCCTCTGTCACAACAGAGCGCAGTAGCTACCGAATACTGCCTAACACCCTAGTCTTTCACTATGGGTTGAAATATTAATTATATTGATCGAGATATTTAGAATCTAAAACGAGCATGGACTAAGATAGCGCTTAGCCAGTGTGCTTGTGCCTTTTATGCAAAAGTACCCGCACGGGTGTTGTGCAGGAGGCGAGCGTGGAGATGCTGGAGGGCGAGGAGCTGGACGGCGCCGTAGAGTACCTGGAGGTGGAGACGCTGGACGCGGAGTACCTCGCGCCGCCCGCCGCCCGCCCTGGCACTAGCACTAGCCTACATGTCATGTAATGTCTCCGTACAGACTTATTCTCCCTGTTAAAATTAAACCAAGGTGCAAGGCAATGATAGCCTAGAGGTCAGAGTTTAATTTTATGGTAACAATACTACACTCTTTTCTTTCAGAGGGCAGTCGTGTAAAAATAAAACTTATAAATAATAAATAGGGGGTGTATAGGTTTGTATGAAGATATATTATTGTATAAGATATTGGTCGATTTAACTTCGTAAGGTTGCATTATTTTAATAGTTCTTTCCTATACTTACTATGCTGTATCATTCATTAACCTAAGTAATCATATTTCAAAAAATCTTGATTTTTCTGTTTCCTATGATGGACGTTGATATTCACGTTCAGGTTCACTTTGTCCACAATCCCATTTCGTCAACTTCCCAGCTCGTCATCAATCCCATTTCGTCAACTTCCCAGTTCGTCAACAATCCCATTTCGTCTACATTCCCATTTCGTCCGCATTCCCAATACGTCCACATTCCCGAGTCGTCTACATTCCCAATTCGTCCTCATTCCCAATCCGTCCTCATTCCCAACTCATCAACATTCTCAATTCGTCGACATTCCCAATTCGTCCACATTCCTAATTCGACAACATTTCCAACATGTCCGTTGTCGGAACTTTATCTATTTGGGCATTTTCAGAAAACTGTGTACCCCTTTTTCCAAAAAAGTCCAAATTTTTTCCACAGAACATTTTTGACAATAAAATGCGGGACACTTTTTTTATTATTTAAATGGATACTCCTCGTGATTCTGAGCAGAAATAATCCAAAATTTGTTAGATTATTCAAATAAAGTAAAGGGTACACTTTTCTGAAAATGCCCATTTATCTATAATTTATTATTTATTTTTGTTTTTTTTTCAACTGACTTCAAAAAAGGAGGAAGTTCTCAATTAGGGTGAATGTTTCTTTAAATATTTTTAACTTAAAATTTCGTCATATTTATGAAACAACCTGCTAATAATCGATATTAAAAGTATAAGTACGATTTTAAGTTTGAAATGTGGTTGAATTTTGGGTTTATGGCGACTTGGGAATGTGAACGAATTGGGAATGTTGACTAATTGGGAATGTGAACGAATTGGGAGTGTGGACATATTGGGAATGTGAACGAATTGGGAATGCAGACGACTTGGGAATGTCGACAAATTGGGAAAGCGGACGAAATGGGAATGCAGACGAAATGGGATTGTTGACGAGCTGGGATGTTGACGAAATGCGATTGTTGACGGGCTGGGAATTGAATGTGGACGAGATGGGATTGTTGACGAGTTAGGAAGTTGACGAAATGGGAATGTGGACGAAGTGAACCTGAACGGATATTCATATCTTATGTAGTTAGACACGGTTGACTAAATGCATATACTTACTGATATAAAATGAATGTAAAATATTTTTCCGTTTTATTGTTAAGACAAATAAAAGTATGTATCTTTAAATAAAACGTTTTATTAAACCCTATAGTAAAACACGACATCCATGTTACATAAATTAGCAACACTGCTTCGTTTTATGAAATAAAATAACAATTTATTAATTAATTAATAAAGTTGCTTATCAATTTCTTTTGCTAAAAGTCTATATATTTTCTTTTATGACTATAACGACTTAATAGGAATCCTTTTTCTATTTAATTTACTATTATATTAGGTAAAGCAACACAGCCTTGCTTGATTTCAATTATTTTTCAATTACAACTGTCTTAAATATTTTGAATCGACTCTGTTACATTGTTTGTAAAAGTGGTTCACCAAATTGGATTTCCGAGTCACGAGCGACCGCGAGCCTGGCTGCCTTCCGATCAGACCGCAGTTGGCCGTGATCGACGGGCGAGCTTTACCGCCGTGACGGTATAACTGCGGTAATGCTCGCCCTTTGGGTGAGTGAGCCGGTCACGGCTGGGCGGGGCGCGGCCGGCTGCGGCAGATGACGGCCAGGCGGCGGCGGCGCGCCAGCCGCTCCCCGCGCCACACGCTGTCCTCGCCTCCAAGCACGGCATGCGTGAACGAGTATCGAGACACGCCACTGCAACGCAACATACGGCAAGGTAAGTTTAATCAAAATCGGTTCCACCGTTTTTGAGATATTGAACTTGGAAATGAAAATATCGGGGATTGTCGACCTTTCTAAGTTGGTTAGGTTGTTTTACTTGTTACCGCGGGACAGAGCCGTCACCTCATGATGTAGAGGCTCCGCCGCTGCAGCAGCGCGTCGATGGCAAGGTGCGGGCGCGTCTCGTGCTCCAGCCGCATCACCGCGTCCGACAGCAGGCACAGCCCTGCGATCACGCCGCCGCAGAACTGGTACAAACAAAACTAATTAAGTATAGCTGCAGAGAAAAAGCTTTTCCACAGATCACATAAAAATCAAACTTATCTCAAGGTCATAAACACTGATATGTAAAAACATTTCTCAATTCAACTATAAGTACTTGTTGGACTTTTACTCTTTCGGTAATGAAAACAATGCGGGACAAGTAAGTAGTAATTGGTGTAGGTAGGGAAAATGCTGTAGCGGAGCTGTAACATAGGACGCATCAACATTCGACTCAAATGCTAGGGACATAAAATCTTTCAGCTCACAGCTTGCCGGACCAGAAGTAGAATAGATAATGTACAGTTAAACCTCTCAATAAAATTAAGCCTCCGGATAGGCCCGTCTGCTTTAAACATTCCTGAACTAGACATAACCAGCATACGTACGGGCACTCAACTCACCCTGACGGCGTCGATGTGCGGCTTGATGTGTCCCTCGGCCGCCAGGTCCAGCACGTGCGCGGCGGGCAGCGGCTCGGCGTCGGGCCCGGCCGGCGGAAACGCGGCCGCGCGCATGCGCGCCAGCACCGCCGAGCTGGCGGCCGACCACGCGCCGCGCTCCGTCTCGCGGTATCCTTGGATCGCCTGCCCAGTATAGTAAAACATGACTCGCGCCACAAATATAACCTAACCAACTTAGAAAAGTTGAAAAACCCCCGACACTGTCATTTCAATATTTCACAAACGGATAAACCGATTTTAATTAAACTTAGCTAAGAACAATCACGATTAAACTAGCTTTCGATTATAAAAAATCGCATCGAAATCGTGCCATCCATTTAGGTGCTATAATGCAACAGACAGATACATAGGTCAAACTTATAACACCCCCGTTTTTCGTTGGGGTTTAAAAAGGTGTAGTTTACCGCCGTCTGTGCTCGCCGGTGAAGTGGGCCCGCGGGTCGCGCTCTCGCCCTCTGGCAGCAGCGCTAGGCTTGCGATAATCTTTATTGCGTTAAAGCGAGCCCGCCAAACACTCACTTAAGCTGCACACTATATGACTAATTATAATTACCAAAACAGTAGCAATGATCACGTTAACTGAAAAATATTCCTTTTTATGCATCAGCTCAGCTCACATTTATTACTTTGTCTTGTATCTGTAATTTTTAATATTCTTATCTTAATAAGGTGTAACTTGACAAGGGGCTATAATACTATAAAGTGTAAATTTCATGCATGGACTGGCTTATTGTGATATGAAGGCACAGTCACAGGAAAAAAAAAACTCCCCAAGAGTTCTGCCATGCCAACAACTCACATTATCCCAGTGGTCGAACTCGTAGCGCATGCGCTTGAGCACGGGCTGCAGCTCCGCCAGCAGCGCCGCCTCCTCTGCCTCTGTCACAAAGCCTGGCAGCACGCGCATCCCGCGCAGCACCTCCGTGCGCAGCTCCGGCTCTTCGCCCTCCGGCCATGAAGACCGCACTTCCACTAGGCTTTGCACACCTGAACCTTATCATGATAATTGTGTTAGGGAGTAACATACTTAAGTGTCATTGATTTAAACTATCGCGATTTTCACACATTATCATGATACTCGGGACTTAATCGCGTAAAAAACTTTTATATTTAAATTTGAATTTAAATACCTCGACGTTTCGGACGCGACGTTGCGTCCATGGTCTCGAAGGGTCAGTCCCTACGCGATTAAGTCCCGAGTATCATGATAATACTTAAGTGTTCATCGCTATTGGGAAAAACTATGTTTATTTATATGAAAAGTCTCTCTTCAAATCTGACTTTCTAATTCTGATGTGGAGAGTTTGACAGTCAGGAAAGTTGGGCATAAGCAGCATTTGCTAGGAGGACAATGCAACTGCTATTCGTTTAGAGTTGCGGGAATCAATGGGCACTGGTGATCACTTTTACCATAGAAGATCCACTTGCTCATTTGTGTCAAGTTATTTGAGAGTTTTTTTGCTGCCATAATGAATTCTTTAAAACTATAATCAAACCAATGCATCACATAATCAATGCAATTGATTGAACTTTTTAAACTTTGTTCTAATCTCTTGCTGTTTTTGCGACATTAATATTTGCAATGTTGATGTAGAGATGTTGCATAAGTAATTATTCAACATTGCTGTCTCTTATCAAACTAGTAGCAACTAATATTACGTCCTATGCTGAGACCAACGAAAGCTGAAAGATGGAACTGAGTTAAACACTTATCTGCTCAGAAATCATGACTACCAGTGCATTGAATTTGGACTAATACCAGACTACTCTCTTTTAGCCTCACTAAAACGAGACACTTGAGACTACAGGAGGGAGATTATACTGGTAAAATTGTTGAGTCACCTGTAGCGGCGGCGGCGGCTGGCTCCGGCCGGCTGCAGAGCGCGCGCGGCGCCGCCCCGGGCCGCCACAGCCGCGCCTTGCATCTCCGCAACACGCTGAAAGTCAGGGCACGCATCGCTTGATAAAGGACACCAAACTTTAGATCCCCATAAATCTACGTAATAAATGATATGACTTCAGTGTTTTTCAAAGTGACATCGACAAGGAATGTTGACAAGTTTGGCAACCGTTTGACTACTTGTACGTCTCATTAGTCTCTCTAATCTGTGCGTGCAACCAGGCCAAAAAAAAAAAAAATATCTGCGTTTGACAACTGGCTGACACTGACAGTCAGCTGATTGGATGTTTGAGTCTTAATTTTCCCTGCTTGTGTTATCGAAAGGGTTCGTAATTATTATTTATGGCCTTTACACAATGGTTAAAAAAATATTTCTAACAATAATTACGTCATTTTATTTAGCAAAGCATTTAACCTCAGACTTTTGTGAGTAATTGACGTTTAAAAGGAATGCTGAAATAATATTTCGTTTTGACTGTTTTGATAGCTCTGTGGCCTCTGTGGTATGTTATTAATGGCGCGAAACGTGTATAAAACTTTTCGTCAATGGCTCTAGTCACGCATCGGCATGAAGACTATACTACGCTTTCGGCCGTTTTTTTAACCCCTGACGCAAAAAAAGGGGCCTAGTTTGACCGCTATGTGTGTTTGTGTCTGCCTGTGAGCTGTGGCACCGTAGCTCCTAAACGGTTGAACCGATTTGAATGCGGTTTTTTTTTATTTGAAAACAGGTTTTTCTTAATGTTATGTACTTATTTCTTTTGCACTCTCATAAAATTAATTTCAATTATTTTGGACACAAAGACAAAATTGCATCTAAATGCGCATCACTTTATGAGACCACCGCAAATTAAGAATCTTTTGAATCTATTCAAATTATGTACATTAATCTTACTTACTTAAGTAGATAAGAATAATGCAGTTGAAAAAAAACTAGACTTAAATTACGATGAGGGTACGATATACTTACCCAAAGCTTGGCCAATAATACTAAAACATGATGAAATTACCTACTAATACTTAGGTGAGTACTTACGTACCTACCTCGGTACCTACCTATCATCTACACCAAGATTTCGTAATTTTACGATGATTTTATGCACAATAAAAACTGTAACACTATGTAGGAACATTAATAAAAATTCAATAGCTAGTTAATTATAATTTTATAACAGCTATGATCTATGATTGATATACTTATATATCGCGCCATTGTTGTAAGGACAGTCAGCAGCAAAATAGTCGGTCAGATTTATTTTTTGTCTTGATAATAATTACGTAGCAAAGTAGCAAAAAAAAAAGTTCTGGTTAGGAATAATTAGGGGTGATACGTTCTAGAGTGGCGACCGCGTACCGGAACGCGAAGTGTTGGTAGAGGCCTAAAGCAGGGTGGACGGACGATCTGAGGCCCGAGTACGAATATTCGAAACCTGCGTCACGTAAAATCGAATAGTAAACGTTATCGAGTTTGTATGACGTTTGGAACAGCGCCCGCCCGTGAGCGTATTTGGAACTAAAATTTAGTATGAGTTTCTCGATCTCAATACGATAACCGTAACGTTACGCAGGATTCGAAAAGTCGGGCTCGACCCTCTGGTAAAGATCGCGGCAGGCTTGGTGGGTGGATGATCTAGTGACAGTAACTAGTGACTGTAATCTTACCCGTCATATTAGCATTCACTGTCATTTCTATCCCCATAAAACATCATGTCTTGAATGCGGTTGCGCAGCAGACAATAAGAGGCCCACAGCTCTCGCTCTGCTGACTCTACTCGCACTCATTAGGTTAAGTTGTTAAGTAATGCGAGACGAATCTCGGATCATTTAAATCGGCGCCATTGTGCGCCGGCGCGAGGACGAGCATGGCTCAACGCTGGGCTATTGAGCTCGCCCCCCTCACGACGCCAGGCCACCTTTACGAGGGCTGTTTGATAAGTACCCGTTTTCTAAATATATTAATATTACTGGCCGCAAATAAGTATACCACCTTTTTAAGCCATTTTTCATAGGCGAGAAAAAAAAATTTGCATTCTTTTGTTTTTTTTTCTCATTTGACAACGATTCAATGAAGGCGTGAACTTAAAATTGTTAAAATGGAGAAAGAACAGTATCGATCTGTAATTAGATTCTTATTTTTGGAAGGAAAAACATGTGATGAAATAAAAGTAAGAATGCAAGCGGTTTACCATGAATGTGCTCCTTCTATGACAACCGTCAGATATTGGTATAACGAGTTTAAGCGGGGGAGAACAACCGTCTTTGATGAGGATCGCCCAGGCCGGCCAGTTGAGGTGACTACAGACGATATGGTTAAGAAAATTGAAAATATCGTTTTAGCCGACCGCCGAATTAAACTTCGTTGATGCTGTAAACGTTTCAATCGAGAGGGTACAACACATATTAGAAGAAAAATTGGGTATGAAGGAAAGTTCGGCGAGGTGGGTGCCGCGTTCACTCACGGAGGAGCAAAAACGGAACCGACTGACTACTTCGGAGCAGTGTTTGGCCGTGTTCAAACGTAACCCGAAGGAGTTTCTGCGTCGTTTCGTGACCGTGGACGAAACGTGGGTCCACCACTACACCCCGGAAATGAAAGAGCAGTCGAAGCAGTGGATTTTACCGGGTGAACCTGCTCCAAAGAAAGTGTAGCTGCTAGCTACATTATAAATTAATTAAACACGAAGATTGACATTGACATCTGCTAAGAAACAACGAAAGTATTAACGTTTCGCCGCGCGCGCGGGCACTCGTCGCTCTGAGAAGTGCGTGCGGTGTTTGCGCATTGACGTCTGCGGGCGAAATGTAAACTACTTGGCGCTGCGCGTATTTATATTGGAGCCACACCGACAGCACACTACGAAATGCGCGTGTATGAGTGCAGCTCCAAAATCACGCCATGATCACGCCACCTTTTGTGGGCGTATTTTCGATAGCGGGATACCCCGCTAGTTGAGCATAGTTAAGTTTTGTATATGTAGAACCCTTTTATAAATAAAGGCATGCCAATTCGATCGCAAAAATTATTTCACTCCGCACCTTCTACGACGTTCCCCAAAGTGGTGACCCCGAGAACAACATGAGTGATTCAGAGTCAAGCGACCCCGCATCTCGCGAACCCAAACCGCCACCAGCACCTGAAGTTCAAGCTCCCGCCCATGAAGTCTCCGGCATCGCCCTTTCGCTGCGCTTACCATAGTTCTGGCGCGACCACCCACGGCTATGGTTCGTCAGCTTTGAATCCGCAACCGCCGAACTCAAGAAAAGCCAGAACCAGCTCGCGCAGATGGTTATCGCACAATTGGATAAGCAGGATATCAAGCAGCTCACAGACCTTCTCTACAACCCGCCAGCCCAGAACTACTACAACCACCTCAAGGAGCGCCTAATCAAATTGTACGAAGAATCTGACAGCAAGCAAGTGAAGAAACTGCTCGCCGAGCAAGAACTCTGCGACGAAAAACCTAGCCAGCTGCTACGTCGAATGCGTGATCTCGCAAGAAACAAATTCCCCGTAGACACGCTGCGGATTATATGGATGAACGCCCTTCCACCATATATCAGGTCAGTTCTCATCGTCAGCGAGACTTTCGCCCACCAAGCATCACTCGACGAGATCGCCCAACTTGCAGACAAAATGATCGAAGAATCGCAACAAATTGCCGCCTTTTCAACGCCTACGTCGATTGTGCCGCAACAAGTCACACAGATTGCGCAAATTTCACGTCAGGCGCCACCCGCTCAACCGCAGTATGTCGACACGCAGTTGCTCATCAATGAAATCCGAAGATTATCGCTCGAGGTCGCGGAACTCCGTGCTAGTGCCAGGCCACATCAAAACGAACGCTACAGCCGTTCATTCAATCGCCACCGCAATCAATCTCAATCCCGCAACGCCTCCCGAAGCCGCACCCGCCAAAATTCACCGGCGCCGTACTGTTACTTTCACCGCCGTTTTGGACTCGACGCGAGAAACTGCAGCCCACCGTGTAGTTTCAAGCCCATCCCACCACCATCGGAAAACTAAAAATAACGCTGGCTGAAGCGGGAACCGGCGTTACAGATCAGTCACACCGCTTATTTGTCACGGACAGAAAGTCGAAGCTATCCTTCCTTGTAGACACGGGTGCAAACATTTCCGTGCTACCTAAGAAGAAGGGCGCAGTAGCTCATCCACTACCATTCGAGTTATACGCAGCCAACAACACAGTTATACCCACCTACGGAGAGAAAACGCTCGAGTTGGACCTCAACCTACGCCGCCCCTACAAGTGGAAGTTTATCATCGCCGCTGTATCGAAACCAATCCTTGGAGCAGACTTTCTGAATCATCATCACCTGATAGTCGATGTGAAGAACCGAAAACTGATCGACGGCAAAACACAGCTCGTAACTAACGCCCAACTCAGTACTGCAAACATACCCACAGTTCGCAGTATAGATATCGAACAAACTTACCATAGAATACTCGCAGATTTTCCCGGTACGACAAGAATCACCTCGATGAAGCTCAGCCCCAAACATGCCGTCGAACATTTTATTGAAACCACTGGCCAGCCAATCCACTGCCGCGCTCGTCCAATTGCCCCGCACCGCTACGAACAAGTAAAGTCAGAATTCGAAAATATGATTCAGCAAGGCCTCTGCAGACCCAGCAAAAGCCCGTGGGCATCACCCCTTCATATCGTGCCCAAAAAGAGTGGAGACCTACGTGTGTGTGGTGATTACCGACGGTTAAATAATATCACCAAGCCCGACCGGTACCCCATACCACGCATAAAAGATTTTACCTACCAACTCGCCGGTAAAACCGTATTCTCCACACTCGACTTAAATCGTGCATACCAACAGCTGCCCGTCGCCGAGCAAGACATAGAAAAAACGGCCATCATAACACCATTCGGCCTGTTTGAATTCCCTCGAATGTGCCCAGGACTGAAAAACGCAGGCCAAACCTTCCAAAGATTCATTCACGAGGTACTAAGAGGACTTAATTTCGTTTTTCCGTTCGTCGATGACCTTCTGCTTGCCTCCACCAATGAAGAAGAGCACAGAAGTCACTTGCGCACCGTGCTAGAACGACTCGATGAATATGGAATCACGATTAACCCATCAAAGTGCGTATTCGGCCAAGCGAAGGTCAAGTTCCTCGGCTACGAAGTCACGAGCGAAGGTATTCAGCCCCCACAAGAAAAGGTGGACGTAATTGTTAACTATCCGAGACCACAAACTATCGAAGAATTACGTCGTTTCCTCGGAATGATTAATTTTTACCGCGAAAACATAAAGGACGCCGCCAGTACACAAGCGCCGCTAAATAACTTCCTCCACAACACGAAAAAACGAGACAAAACTCAGATCGAGTGGACCAACGAAGCGACGAAAGCATTCGAAGCCTGTAAAACCAGCATCAAAAACGCAGTTTTACTCGCACACCCGATACATCACGCTGCAACTGCAATTTTCTGCGACGCGAGTGAAAAGTCATCTGGAAGCGTATTACAACAATACGTGAATAAATCATGGCAGCCCCTCGGTTTTTTTTCGAAGAAATTCACTGAAGCACAAAAGAAATATTGTACCTACGACCGCGAACTTCTAGCGATGTACCTATCTGTTAAACACTTCAGAAAATTATTCGAGGGAAAACAGCTGATCATATATACCGACCACAAGCCTTTAACGTTCGCTTTCACTAAATCATCAAGCGACAGCGAATCGCCACGTCGAACCCGACAATTACTCTACATAAGCGAATTCACAACAGACATTCGCTACGTCCGTGGGGATGAAAATGCTGCAGCAGACGCGCTATCACGAATCGAAACGATCAGCTGTCCAACTCCTATCAACTTCAAAGAGCTAGCCGCCGCGCAAGAAAGAGACATCACTATACAACAGCTCCTTCAGCAAAACAACCTAAAATTGCAACACGTAACTCTGCCTGGAACCAACACCAAACTACTGTGTGAAACTTCTACCGCCGACATACGATTGTACCTACCAAAGGAATTTCGACGAACCGCATTCGATCACACACACAACGTGAGTCATCCTGGAATACGAACAACGCGAAAAATGATGTCACGCAAGTATTTCTGGCCTTCAATCAACAGCGACGTAGGAAGTTGGGCAAAATCATGTATTCCGTGCCAGCGTGCGAAGATACAGAGACATACTACAAGTCCCGTATCGTCGTTTCAACCTACTGGCCGCTTCGAACACATACATATAGATATCGTCGGCCCGCTGCCTACCGCACCCGAAGGACACCGCTACCTCGTAACTTTAATCGACCGCGCAACGCGATGGCCCGAAGCTTATCCGGTGCATGAAATCACAGCAGAAGAAGTCGCCAAGGTCGTCTATCAAGGCTGGATCGCGCGATTCGGATGTCCATCGACCGTAACAACCGACCAAGGACGCCAGTTCGAGAGCCGAGTTTTCGCGCACTTATCGCGATTACTCGGTATCGAGAAAACACGCACATCCCCGTACCACCCGCAGTCCAATGGAGCCCTGGAGCGCTGGCACCGGCAGTTGAAATCAGCACTGAAAGCCAGACTCATAACAACCACGAGCTGGATTAACGAGTTACCTACGGCGCTACTAGGCGTGCGAGCAGCGATGCGCAGCGATACCGGCGTAAGCGCCGCGCAACTCACCTATGGCTGTAACATCAAGCTGCCCGGCGATTTTCTGTCAGCTGAAACAAACAATGACGTCACAATGGACAGTACCTTCGTCGAAAACCTGCGAGTAACCATCAAACAACTGAAACCAGTACCTATACAATCGCACAACAGTAACCGAGCAATATTCGTACATCGCGATCTAGGTACTTGCGAATACGTGTTCGTGCGCGTAGACGCAGTACGAAAACCACTGCAAGCACCATACGAAGGGCCCTACCCCATCCTGAAACGCACTGAAAAAGTATTCACCGTCCAGCTACCAGACAGAAACGTAAACATTTCCATCGACCGACTGAAACCCGCTTACACCATCATTGAGAATCAAGATTACGAAGACGCACCGAACCAATCACAGAAAACAGAAACAAGTATCACAACACTAGCACAACCACCGCCGCCACCGCAAATCCAACAATCCTCAAGCACGAAAACAGCTGATCCTCCGCAAGTAACCCGTCACGGCCGAGTAGTTCGCCTACCAGTACGCTTCGCTCGAGGGGGAGCACTGTAGCTGCTAGCTACATTATAAATTAATTAAACACGAAGATTGACATCTGCTAAGAAACAACGAAAGTATTAACGTTTCGCCGCGCGCGCGGGCACTCGTCGCTCTGAGAAGTGCGTGCGGTGTTTGCGCATTGACGTCTGCGGGCGAAATGTAAACTATCATCTCGAGTCTTCTCACACGCCTCCCCGCGCGAAGCGCGGGGGGGTGTGGGGGGGACTTTTCAGGGCTCCATGCCCTTTAAGTCGGCTTCAGGCGCGTCCCATAACAATGGGACGGTCTCTTTGTGCCATCTTGTGGCTTGGCCTCTCTGCGGCTTTTACCCGATTAGCCTATCTTTGGCGTTTCGGTTGGGATGCCTATCTGCGGCTTTTATCCCGTTTTGCCTATCTGCGGCGTGACGGGATCGTTGGCCTTTCAGCGGCTTTGAGGTTGTCTGTCGTCACCACGAACAGGAGACTCGTCGCGGGGCACCAGCTCTCTGGGCTGAGCCAGTGCGCGGCGATCCGGGGGGCGCGCGTGGAGCGGCGCGATCCCCTGAAGCGACGGGAAGCTGGAGTTGTCGGCGCGGTCGAACATGACGCGCGCGAGGTGGCCGATGAACTCGTCCAGACTCTGCCAGCGGAGGCTGCGACGGATGTCCTCGTTGCGCACGAAGCGGGGAGCGGCGACGATGGTGCGCAGGGACTGGGACTCCTGCACACGAAGACGTCTACGGTTGGACTCGGCCACTAACGCGTACCAGGCTGGTGCCGCGTATGTGAGCCGGGACCGCACGTACGTCTTGTAGATCCCCAGCTTGTTGCGCACGGGGAGGTTGCTGGCGAGTACTGGACGGACTTGGCGCGCTGTACGACCTCGGCGGCGTGATGCTTCATCGTGAGTCTCCTGTCAATGGTGACACCCATGTACTTTACGGTGCCTGACCAAGGCACCTCCTGACCGTGTAGACGAGGGGCGGCGGAGGGTTCTTCTGTCCCACGGCGATGGCCTGTGTCTTCCCTACGTTCACCGACAGTCTCCATCGGGAGAGCCAGTCGGGAAGAGCGTCAAGGGTCCTCTGGAGCTTCTTCGCCGCGTGGGCGATGTTCATTGAAGAAGCGAAGTATGCGGCGTCGTCGGCGAATAGCCCCAGCTTGACGTTTCCGATCACCGGGATGTCGTCGGTGTAGAGGGCATACAGGGCCGGGGACAGGCAGCTTCCTTGAGGGACGCCAGCTTGGATGCGGCGCTCCGATGAGGTGGCGTCTTCTACCGCCACGACAAACCTCCGTTCGGTCAGGAAAGAAGCCAGGACGCGGACGATGCGCCGAGGAGCTGGTGACGTCGACAGCTTGTACAGCACTCCCTCGTGCCATACGCGGTCGAACGCCTTCTCCATGTCCAAGAGTGCTGCGACGGCGTGCTCCCTCCGGTTTCTGGTCGTCGCTAGGAAGTGGAGCACTCTTGTTAGCTGCAGTGTGGTGGAGTGGCCGATGCGGAAGCCGAACTGCTCCGGACGCGGTGTGATGTGTGGCTGCAGGTGGCTGAGCAGCAGTCTCTCGAACACCTTGGAGGTCGTGCTGAGGAGAGTGATCGGACGGTGACTCTCCGGTCTCTGAAGGTTCTTGCCGGGTTTGGGTATCATGATGACCCGGCCAAGCTTCCATGTCTGTGGAAAGTGACCCGTGCGCAGGATCCCATTGAACAGCCTCGTCACCGCCGCGATGGAGCGCTGCGGCAGGTGGCGTAGGGCCATGTTCGGGATCGCATCGGCGCCCGGGGCTTTCCTCGGGTTGCAACGTTTCAGGGCTCTGCCCACTTGGCCGGGTGTGAAGACGACCGGATCGTCAACCGCCTCGATGGGTGCCGCGAGGTATCTCTCCAGGTGTCGGTCCACTGCTGCGATGTGCTCAGCGTCGTCCGAAGCGTTCGGCTGGAACTGCCTTTCGAGGCACTCGGCGAAGATCTCCGCCCTGTCCTCCGCCTTGTACCTCAGCTGGCCGTTCTGGTCCCGCAGGGGCCTCGTGGCCGTCGGTGTCGCGCCGAGTTGACGGCACAGACGGTGAATGGAGGGGACGTCACCGTCGACCGACGCGATGTGACTCTCCCACGATTCTGCAGCGTTCTTCTTCAGCTCCTCCTTCACCCTTTCGACCAGTGCGTTAAGCGACGTCTTCAGGGTGGGGCATCTCGTCCTTTGCCATTGCCGTCTCAGTTGGCGCTTGCGCAATATAAGATCCTGGATCCGGGTTGGGAGTGGATTCCTCCTCTCTCTTGCCGGAACGGTGTGCGCAGCGTGGTCAAGCGCCTCCTGGATGCTGGTGGTTACGGCGTTGGCGGCATCTTCGACGTCCTCAGCTGTGGCGATGGGCCTGGTCTGGGATTTCTCCTCCAGGGCCGCTGTGAACGCCTCCCAGTTGATGCGTCGTCCCGGCTTCTTTGTGATGCTTGTAGCCTTCGCTTTGAGTGTCAGGAGGACCGGCCGGTGGTCAGACGGCAGGTCTGGCAGAGTCTCCTGCACCATTGCAGCTGTCACGCCCTTGCTGACCACGAAGTCGATGACCTGCTCGGACCCGTGCGCGTCGCTGTAGTGCGTCGGCTCCTCGGGCCCGGAGACATCGAAGTCATGGTCGACGGCCGCACGATGAATTGCCCTTCCGGCGGCGTCTGTCACGGTCGAGTGCCATGCCGGGTGCTTGGCGTTGAGGTCGCCCGCCAGGATGGTCGGCATGGGTGCCCTCATCAACTCCGCCAAGTCTGTGGCAATGGAGCCCGGCACTCCCGTCGGTCTGTAGGCCGCATAGACCCGCAGCTCGTGGCCCTCTGCCAGCACGTCAACCCCCAGGGTGTCCAGGGAGTCGTACGGCTTGAGGTCTACCACCTGGTGAACCACGGATCTCTTGACGATGACTGCTAGTCCCCTGTAGGCTCGCCCCGCGGCCGTCGTCTCGTCCCTCCTGTAGACGAGGTAGCAGGGGACTTTCAGTGGCACGGAAGGGCGCAGCATCGTTTCGCTAACCAGCATGATGTCTACCTTTTGCTCACGGACGAAGTTCCGGAGCAGGCCTATCTTGCCGGTTAGCGACTGGGCATTCCAGTAGACTATGCGAAGGTCTTCAGGCATCTTGGGGTTTTTTAGTCACTGCTGCTAGGGCCTGGGCGATGGCCTTGGAGGTCTCCTGCTGGGCTTGGAGCACCCCTCTCAGGAGGTCGAGGAGCGCTGCGTTGCCCTCTGGGGCCTCGGTGGTGGTGGTGGTGGTGGTGGTGGTGCGGGCGGCGTCTTCGGGGTGCCCTGCGGTCGTCCCTTTCCTCGCGGATCGGGGTTCCCGCGGGGCCTGCGGACGCTTCTTCCTCCTCTGCTGCGTCCTGGCCGGTCCCGGGGTGGGCTCGGCTCCCCTCGCACCCCTTGGTTGGGGGTTGTTGGCCCGCGCCATCAGGTTTGATGACGCGGGGTCTTCCACCGTGGGCTTGGGGATGCTTGCTCTGGTCTCGGGGCCGGTGCAGGTGCTGTCGCGCGTGCGGGCCGCTGTTCCTGCCCGTTTGTTCCGCGCCTCCTTCCGGAACACCGGGCAGCCGACGTGGTTCGCCGGGTGCGCGCCGCCGCAGTTCGCGCACGTTGCTGGCTCTTCGCGGGGTCGTGGGCAGTCCTTGGCCGCGTGGGGTTCGCCGCACCTTACGCAGGCGATCTGGCGGTGGCAGCAGGCGGACGAGTGCCGGAACGCCTGGCATCTGTGGCACTGGGCGGGGCCCTTTTTGCCTCGCCAAGCCTCTATTTTTATGCCTGACATATACAACAGCTCGCGCAAGTTGTATATGCCGGCATTGGTTGCTGGCGCTCCGACGAGTTGGATGAAGAAAACGCATCCGGGGCGGCCGCTTCTGGCCCGGATGCATTTAATGTAGTCCGCGTCGAAGCCCTTTTCCCTTAGGGCCTCCTTCAGCTCCTCAAGGTCCGTGGATGCTGGCAGGCCGCGGATGGCCACCTTCAGGCGTCGCTCATCTTGCGGGGTGTAGAAAAACCACCGCACCCGTGGGTCTTCTGTTGCGGCCTTCCTGAGGTGGGCGGCCACCACCCGGTATTCTTCTCCGTTTGGCGGAATGAAGCGCACCCCATCATCGTAGGGAGCCGCCGTAGGTGCGTGGCCCAGCGTCTTGGCTATTTCTGCCAAGTGCCGGGACCAGTTCGGCAGGCTCTCCGCGATCAGGGGCGGGTATCGCTCCCTCCTCTTCGGCTGGGTGGCGGCGGCGTCGTTCGTGGTGTTTGCGGCGGCGGCGACGATGATTTTAACGGAGGCTGTGGTGGCAATGTTACCGGAGGCGGCGGTGTTGGCTGGTACGGTGCTGCGGGAGGCGGCGGCGGCGGTGGCGGTGGCTTGGCGGGGCTGAGGTTGCGGCCCGGTGGTGCGCGCTGCGGTTGGTGGCAGCGGTGGCGGCGACGGCGGTGGCGGTGGTCGCGGTGGTGGCGGGCTCGCGGTCACGCGCGAGTATGTCGCTGGCGGCTGGCTTGGCGGGGACGGGGGCCCCGGGCTGGTGTGGGCGCGCTTGGCGGGTTTCGGCGGGCTGGTGCTCGAAAGCACCCGCTTGCGCATGGGCGGCTCGAGTTGGGGGAGCTGCGCTGTCAGCTCCAGGACCTCGATGTCTTCGGCGAGCAGGGCTTTGGTGTTCCCCGTGATGTTAAATTCCTGCAGCCGAAGGTAGGTCCTGATCCACCGCATCAAGCCCTGAGACAGGGCGTAGCCCTCTGAGGCCATCCGGGTGACCATGATCAGATCACGATCATGGTCGGCCCGTGGCGTGAGGGCGGGTCCGTTCTCAAAGCGAAATGTAAACTACTTGGCGCTGCGCGTATTTATATTGGAGCCACACCGACAGCACACTACGAAATGCGCGTGTATGAGTGCAGCTCCAAAATCACGCCATGATCACGCCACCTTTTGTGGGCGTATTTTCGATAGCGGGATACCCCGCTAGTTGAGCATAGTTAAGTTTTGTATATGTAGAACCCTTTTATAAATAAAGGCATGCCAATTCGATCGCAAAAATTATTTCACTCCGCACCTTCTACGACGTTCCCCAAAAAAGCAAAAACCGTCCCATCGGCTGGAAAGGTCATGGCGACCGTTTTTGGGATTCGCAGGGTATTATACATATTGACTATTTAGAAAAGGAAAAAACAATAACAGGGCAGTACTATGCCAATTTATTGGATGAATTTGACGCCGTGTTGAAGGACAAACGACCCCATTTAAAAAAGAAAAAAATACTGTTTCATCACGACAACGCCCCGGCTCATTCGTCCAGAGTTGTGACGGCTAAATTAGCACAGTTACGCTACGAACCATTGTCTCACCCCCCCGTATTCTACAGATTTGGCCCCATGCGATTTCTTTTTGTTTCCCAACCTAAAAAAATTACTCGGTGGCAAGCGATTTGGATCAAATGACGAAGTCATTGCCGCCACAGAGGCCTATTTTAATGACTTTCCAAAATCATACTTTTTGGATGGTTTATTGAAGCTTTAGTATAGGTGGAACAAATGTATAGAGTTAAAAGGTGACTACGTAGAAAAATAAATGCATATATACAAAAAAAAAATATTTTTTTCCATAAACGGGTACTTATCAAACAGCCCTCGTACTTATAGATTGTAAATTGCACTCATCAAGTACATAGTTACATAATAGTGAACACTATTAATGTTACTGAATAAATTAAAAGATAGTCCAGTACTTAGTATTCATTCATATTCGCCATTGGATGTTGCTATGTGCTACGTCATCTTTTCAGGGGTCGATTTTTGAAATCGTGCCTTGTGAGAATACCACGTTTGGTCGGAAAATTTAAAAGAAGTTGGTGATTTAATCCAAGGGCTACCATTTTATAAAGCAACTTTAGTAGGTAGCTAGTTACACCCCGGATATGGTAAATTGGTGACTTGTAGAGTTTTAAGTTAAGCGCACTGCTTTATGCATACAGAGGTATCTCTATAGGTGACAGTGTTGCGTTCAAGGCTGGGTCTAAATTTCTATACTAATTTGACATTTCGACGGTGAAACAACCGTGAATAACCTTAGAGAATACTCTCTAGATTGAATTAGGGCTATCGCAAGTCATATATCCGGTATTATCGCATGCAGTGTCAAGTGGAGTAGTCTATCTGTCAATTTCCAGCACCAATCATCATCATACATCATCAGTAATAACCCAGTAGCTTGTGTGTCATTGCTGGTGGACAATGACAGATAGACCTCACTAGACACCAGCGATCCTAGCGGATTGTGACTCGCGACAGCCCTCGTTGTCACTGTCAACAGTTGCCTGTCACGATGGTGAAATATGTACCTATAATCGTCCCACGATAACTCTGCAACGAACTGACAACAGTAGAAATCTAAAGTTTGTTTACGGTAACACTGATTTATAGTCAAACAACACGTTATGAATGTTTGATTAGATTTAAACATAAACAGGTCATCGTTCATCCACCATCCACCATTAAAATACCTCTCAAATTTCGTTTAATAGATTTTTTTACCGTACAATGACAAAACCTACTAAACACTGGCAAAATTTTCCTCCAATGGACAGAGCCATATTTAAAAAAAAACAGCGACTTTTGATTACTACTATCATTATTATTTTTAATTAAAGAAATGTCTGAATGTCATGAAAAAAGTATTACCACAGCGTGATTTTTCTGGGTTGCCCATTAATATCTTATGCAGAGTTATCGTGGGACGATTATAGCAGCCAGAGACACTTTCGGACGCCACGGAGTGAAATGGCGTGCAGATGTTATTGCTAATGTACTAGGATTACGGCAGGAAGTGCGGGAAGCGACTGATTCGTGGTGTTTTGCAGCACGCAACGTCGGACCGGACTCGGCTTAGCTAATTGCTTCCAATAAGCCGTAAGTCCGCCCCGCCGTTGGGCGGACTTACAACCACCTACCTCTACTTTCTTTATCAAGTGACAAATATAGGAGCTTTCGATAACATTTTGTGAATTGTCAAAAAATTCGGTCCTGGTTCTTTTAAAATCGGGCTTTAACTGAGGCTTTACTTGGCATTCTCATTAAAATTTTTAAGACAAGCTTTTAATGATATCTGACACCTCAGTCTGACACAATGTAACTATAGGGAACTCGTTATGGGAAAAACAGGGCCGGCCTTAAACATCTAGGCGCCCCGGGCGAGTCATGCATTTGGTGCCCTTTTGTAGGTATCTTACTTGATAATTTCATAAAATTTACTACGGTGATATTTTTCTGCTTACCTCGAAATTAAATTAAGACAGTGGTGACGTTATGCCGGCGCGCGCGGCGCCCTGCAGACCCCGGCGCCCCGGGCGGTCGCCCAGGTCGCCCCCTCCTAAGGTCGGCCATGGGAATAAATAAATTGAAATTGAAATCGATTGAGCCCCTGGTGTAAATTTCACGTGGCAACAAACGTTTCGATCGCGTGTCAAATACTATGAGAGTGTACGACGTTGCCAATACGTGCGCTAGAGGCGCTCCCGATTAGCGTAAAGTAATTGAGACATTAACGCGAATACGATCGAGACGTTTACTTGCTCGTGTCAAAAATTACACTACACCAGAGGCTCTGACGTAATGCTAACACCGAGTTAGGTCGGCGTAAGTTTACTTTAGTAAATGTTTATTCTTTGGCGGTAGTCAGCCTTTTATATATCATACGCATCTATTCGTATCTAGTTATTCTGTGGTTCGGGCGCTCCGAGTACGAACATTCAAAACCTGCGTAACATAACATAATCGAGTAGTAAACGTTATCGAGAAATATGTATGACGTTTGGAACGCCCGCCCGTGAGCGTATTTGGAACCAAAATTTAGTATTGTGTAATGAGGTTTCTCGATTTCGATACGATAACGTTACACAGGATTCGTAAACTTCGTGCTCGGCCTACAGAAGGCACTGACGCGTCCAATCGGAGGGTCGAGCACGACTTTACGAAAGCTGCTTAACGTTACGGTTATCGTATCGAGATCGAGAAACCTCATACTAAATTTTAGTTTCAAATACGCTAACGGGCGGGCGCTGTTCCAAACGTCATACAAACTCGACAACGTTTACTATTCGACTTTACGTTACGCAGCATTCGTAAAGTCGTGCTCGACCCTCGGTTCCGCTGACGCGCGCTGCAACACACACCATTCATTCCCCGCATTCATAGACCCAAGTACCTATAAGATTAGAAACCATAAAAAATAATAACAAATTCAAGCTCTAATGTCGTGTTTTGCTCGTACTGGTGACTGCACGTGACTTTCCTTCTTTGAATCGTGTGACCCACAACACAACGCGGGGTTTCTAATGAGCACGCGCGGCGTAGCATTAATGCTTAACGCAGTGCAGTTGCTGGACTCGACACACTATCATCATCATCATCACCAGCCTGTTCGTCCTCGTGCTGGGCACAGGCCTCCTCTCGGAATGAGAGGGCTTGACCTATAGTTCCCATGCGGGCCCAGTGCGGATTCTGAACTTCACAAACACCATTGAATTATTTCGCAGTGTGCATGTTTTCGCGTGATGTTTTCCTTCACCAAAAAGCTCGTGATAAATTACAAACGTAATTTCGTACAACTTAAATTCCGAAAAACTCAGAGGTGCGAGCCGGGGCTCGAACCCACGACCCTCTGCTTGAGTGGTCGTGGGCCAACAATAGTAGTTTATGCAACTGCTACATAATGAGGGTCCTTAAAACACGAGGTTTTTTTTTATCATAGACAAACATACCGAGCTGACGTTTCATAGACTGTTTTTTTATTGTAAATTAAGTTGGTTTTTGAAAATGTTTGTTTGTCGGGCTATACTTACTCGACTGAGATACGTGAGTGATCCGTTTCTCACGGTAGTTTCATGTTAAAAGATGTTTCAAATTTGAAACTCTTAACGACATCGAATTCTATACCGAAAAGTCATTACGACATCGAACGAGGAAGGCAAACGAGCAAGTAGGTCACCTGATTGTAAGTGATTGCCACTGCCCATAGACACCCGCAACCCCGCCCAACACCCACAAGTTTGCAGATGCGTTGCCAACCTAGAGAGCTAAGATGAAATGTCTCTTGTGGTAATGACATTTCATTACTGCTGGTGTTGGCTGGGTGGCGGGCGTCGTCGACTTATGATATGTGTGTAGATAAAACCATTAATCACGGGAACACAAATACGCGCATACAGGGTGGAAAGTTGAGATGGGGCCGTAAGGGCAGCTCTAGATCCCTCGCTGCTACGCGAAAATGCTCTCAGGAGACCTTTACTAACTTTTTAAGTGATGACAATCGACATTCACAGATTTTTGATAAAATGTACAGTCAGCGAGAAAATAGACATTAGCAGCAAGGGATCTAGTGGCTGCCCTCACTGCCCCATCTCAACTTTCCACCCTGTATACGGGTAAGTATGCACAGGTTGCATACCTGCATATTGCCTAAATAACAAAGTGTATTCAGCGTAGCGTGCCTCAACTCAGTTTTTAGGGAACCAGTCGAGCGAGTCGTTACAATGTAACTGACATATTCGGTTCGAACGCACAACCCCGAGTTATGTAGCCGCCGAGAGATGTCGCTCTCCGCGGTATATCACCGTCATTTGGCTAATGCTAATGAGCCGAGTCGTGCCGTGACGCAATACAATACAACGCGTGCGCATATACTTAAGTAGGTAGGTATAGGTACATTACTGAGGTATACAGGGTGATCACTCCAAATGGGTCAGTACGGAGAAGTCAGAACCTATAAGAGGTAAGGAAATTTGTTTTTAGAAACCATGGCGTCAATTTTAGAATAAAAAAACGGCAAATAATCATGTCTGCTGAGATACAGCCTGGTGATAGACGAACAGACACAGACAGACGGACGGACGGACAGCGGACTCTCAGTAATAGGGTCCCGTTTTTTACCCTTTGGGTACGGAACCCTCACGTAATAAACGGACCACTCACGTAAGTATATAAGTTTAGCAAGACATATGGGTACGTGAGTGATCCGTTTATTTCACTATGATTTGAACTTTGACTGTGTCTCATGGCAGTTTCATGTTAAAAATGGCATTTAATATTTTTTTAACTTGTATAGGTAAGTAACCGCTAATATTATGTGTGAGTGACTGAGTGTTCATTTTTTTATGGCAATTTTTTTTATACATAAAACAGGGGCAAACGAGCAGGCGGGTTACCTGTGATGTAAAGCAATCACCGCCGCCCATGGACACCCGCAAGACGGGGGGAATCACGAGTGCGTTGCCAGCCCTTAGGAATAGGTAGGCTCGTTTTTTAAAGATTCCTAATTAGCTAATTAAGTATATTAAATCTGTAATTGACGCCATGGTTCCTCTATGAACAGATTTCCCATCTCTTATAGTTTCTAACTTCTCCTTACCGACCCGTTTGGATTGATCACTCTGTATTAGAGTGAGTGAGTGGTGTAGTGAGTGGCGATACTATCACTACCTAACTCTAGTTCACTTTCAAGGGTAACTTGAAATTGCAAATTGCAATCAGTTTGATACGCTGCAGATCAAATGGAACTAGCCTGGAACAAACCAGTTTAGCACACTTCAAATCATATTCGAACAATTCACCGCATTTAAACGATATTTACTATGCAATTTTACACGAGCGAATCGATTGGACGCGGCAAATTACTCGGCAGACTTAATGAAAGTGGAATGACCTATCTAAATGCAAATGTGTTAACTAAGTAGGTACCTAATTCGGAATTTTTGAATTTGCCTTTCCTTTAGGTTAGGTTTAGGTACTTACACATAACATGACCGACATACATAACATGATTCGTAAAGTCGTGCTCGACCCTCCGATTTAAAATAAAGTAGGTTCGGTTCCCTAGCATAAGTATCCACTCTTCCATACTAACTGTACACCTACATAAAAGTGATAAATAAAAAAATACCGATAATCTCGCCGCCGCTAGGTCGTGCGCTCCCAGAGGAAGGACTACGAATTAGTCCTTAACATGTCGGGCTAAACTCGACTTACATACGTGAATGATCCGTTTTTATTTCATTATAATTGAGTCTCACGGTAGTTTCATGTTAAAAATAAATAGTTTGACCTATGGCCTTTCAAGAAAGGAAAGCATCGTGGAGAAATCCGGATACTCCTGCGAAACAATCAACGGTGTGAAGTTTCTAATCAGCACAGGGCCCGCGTGGGATCTATAGCCCAAGCCCTCTCATTGTGAGAGGTCTGTGCCCAGCAGTGGGACGTAAATAATCTGATGATGATGACTAACCACCCTCTTCGGCAAGCAGCTGCGCATGCGCGGCGAGTTGCCCAACCGACCCCATGTGCGCTCACGCCGCGTGACGTTACCAAACCCCCATTCAGCCTGTAACCGTTCTATTACAATCGCGTTATTACATACCGAGAGTTCTACGCCAATGACTTTGCTTTTGCGAGCAATTTTTGATGCAATCTTTTATGCATAGACGGCCCATATAAAACTAGGAAATGCGGTTAACATGTAACTGTAACCTAAGCATGAAAAGCAAAAAAAAAATCTTGGTCTGGTCCTTTAATTAGGAACTAAGTTTAAGTATAGGTTGTTAAAGTGAGAAAAGCTTTCGCCTGTTATAGTAGTTTATGCAACTGCTACATAATGAGTGTTTTAAGGCCTAATTATGTGGAGTTGCATATATTACTTTATCATATTATAAGTACTCTAAGATGGGTTCAGAAGCCGAAGGCATATATCATACCCATACCTGTCACTAATTTGACTGTTTTTTTTAATCATGGACAAACATACCGAGCGGACGTTTCGTAAACTGTTTTTTTTTATTGTAAAAAAAAAAAATTTCATTATTATTTTTACATGTCGGACTGAACTCGACTTACATACGTGAGTGATCCGTTTTATTTCACTATGATTGTAAATTACGTTGGTTTTCAAATTTGAAACATCGAATTCGATATCGAAAAGTCAGGCGAAGGCCACGTCGTGCTGCAATGCTTGTCTGAACGCATTATATAGGACTTATGATATGTGTGTAGATAAAAATGTTTATGACATTGTCATAAGATTGATTTTCGCCTGGCCCGTGGGAAAGGTTTTTCTGCTAAGTACCTACTGTTCTACTGTTATAGTAACGGGGCTTTCGTGGCTCGTCCGTGCTTTATTATTTAATTATCACCTCTAAAGGAAAACTGCTAAGTATGTTATACTTACTACGAGTACGGTTAGAGGGCTATTTCTGGTCCTTCGAACCGCAAGTGCCAGTCCTTGTACAAACGCGAGCAGGTGTCAGTAACCCGCGCGTAATGCACACATTGTAATGTAACACGACACTAATTACGTAGTGTAATGTGACGCGCCAATGTCATCGCTACAGTGCGGTTGTGACCGGCTGGCTGACGTAGACATGTGCGCCGATGGCAAAATCGATGGTTTTTTGACCGGCGTGATCGGCGTGGCATAATTTTTTTCAGGTTGTACACCTGAAAAAAATTATGCCACGCCGATCTTTATGATTAACTGTACGTTAATCATAAAGATTTTTCCAATAGAAGTTCATAATTACAGTCACACAAAATTTCAAATACGATATTAACACTAAAATAAATATTCTATTATAAATTACACCAATAAAATCATAAAATAAAATACCTACAGAAAAAAAAAACCGGCCAAGTGCGAGTCGGACTCGCGCACGAGGGTTCCGTAGAAATATTTTAACGCTTTTCCCCAGTGTTTTAAGAACTCCAGTGTTAGCAGAGCCCTGCTCTTAAGCAAAATGTACGTAGTGTGGGGTCAACTTATATTGGTCTGTGAAATCTACAGACAGACATAAAATTTTAAGATTTTGAGACTTTTCCGAGTGGTTGTGCTATAAGAGCTACCTTCATACCAAATTTCAAGTTTCTAGGACATCTGATTCTTTTAACAAAAAGTAAAACCGCCTTCAAAAAAAAACCTCAGAAAAAAAACATAAAATATGTTTTTTTTCTGAGGTTTTTTTTTTGAAGGCGGTTTTACTTTTTTATACTTACTGTATTACAGACGAGCTGTCGGTAGGCCTCCAACTAGATGGAGCGACTACCTGGTAAAGATCGCGGGACCGCGGTGGATGCGGAAAGCACAAGACCGGTCTGAGTGGAGAGCCGCGGGGGAGGCCGCCGACCAGCAGTGGACGTCTTGAGGCTGACATGATGATGATGACGATGATGACTGTATTTGTAAAATACCGTCCAAACTTATATATTCCATGGTCCAAACGTACAATCTGCTAACTACACTGCGGTAAAGACCTGATCGGAAATGACTCTGTGTTTTAATTTAATTAATCACGCAACGGAACCAACATTACCCAATGTGCGGAAACGTGCACTTTCATGCTAAATCAAGTGAGATAAGTACTTGCTTATCTATTGAACAGCAGGCAGCACGTCGGACGGACGCTACTTTCTCGGGAGGTTATGAACTGCCATTTTCTTCCCATGGACTATCAACATGCTTAGTATACTTAAGTTGAAAATACGGAACAAGTTTCTATAGATGTAAAATACTTAAACCGGCCGACAGTGCTCCAATAGTTGGCACACGACACAGTACTGGATAGAAGAAATTATTGTATGAACTTCGCGTGCCGAAAAGAAGTGTTCCAGTGGGTCAAGCACGACTGTACGAATCCTGCGTAACGTTACGTTACGGTTATCGTATCGAGATCGAGAAACCTCATACAAAATTTTTGTTCCAAATACGCTGACGGGCGGGCGCTGGTCCAAACGTCATACAAACTCGACAACGTTTACTATTCGATTTTTTACGTGACGCAGGTTTAGAAAAGTCGTGCTCGACCCTCAACTCCCGACCGCTTCGCATGCGATTTCAGATTTTAAAAACAAAATACCTTGTCGCTTAAACATTAACTGTTCAAACATCATCATCACCAGCCTTTTTTACGTCCCACTGCTGGGCACGGGCTTGGGCGATAGTTCCCACACGGGCCCAGTGCGGATTGGGAACTTCACACACATCATTGAATTGCTTCGCAGGTGTATGCAGGTTTCCTCACGATGTTTTCCTTCACCGAAAAGCTCATGATAAGTTACAAATATAATTCCGCACATAAATTCCGAAAAACTCAGAGGTGCGAGCCGGGATTTGAACTCACGACACTCTGCTTGAGAGGCCATAGGTTAAACCACTAGGCTATCACGGCTTTTTTTTTTCAAACTACAAACTGTTCAAACATCACCACAAAATTTGGAGCTGTTAATCGAGGCGTTCGCAGAAAAGGGTACAAATTGTAGCTTGGCCACAATCTCTCTCAAATAAGCTCCAAACTTGCGCGCAAATGTCAAAATGTTCGGAACATGTTTTTCGATTGTCTTGTGAGCATATGACATATATTTACTTAAATATCATTGCTCGTGACGTGAAAATATCTATGCGAAACGTTACACGCTTTCCCATACAAATCGATGAACTCTTACCTTCTATCCCGATATAGATCTGTTCTGTGAGTTGGCTTGGCGCGTAACGGTGGACACAGGGTGTCAATTCAATTAACGTGTCAGTTAAAGGTGTCAGTAAAAGGGACGTTTTGCCTCACCCAGATTCAACATAACAGTAATGCCTTCTGCCAGAACCAAATGCCTAGAAATATTTTATTATCATTGTAATTTTGTTAACAGTATTTTTTTAAAAACATGTATTTGCATGATTCTACGTATTGTTTGATAAGCACTTATAGTGCCCCGCCGCTTGAACTGTGTGGCAAACGGGCAAAAGTGCAAACAAGCAAGTCCAGCATTTCTCTGGTTAACATTAGACCTCAGAATGCAGAAAAAACCAGAACCCGCGAGCGCGCATAAAAGTGAGACAACTAAAACAATTCTCAAATAGAGTAGTCTGGCATAGTCATCTCCGAGCACGCAGCGTATCGTAACGTGTTGTACCAATGACAATACTAATTAATCCTTTCTCGTGACTTTCTTACAAACAGAAATGCCGTTGGGCTTATAAAAAACAGAATATGATCAAATTTCATATGACGGCGCGTCGATTGTAAAATCATTTCTTAGAGAGGGTAGGACGGAAAAGAAGTGACATACGTCCGACTCCCTCTGACGTAATGCAGAACACTGATGCACTTTGGAAGGTAGTAATAAAACTGTCATGCTGTTTGACAGCAGTGACCGAATAGCGGTAGATCATTATCCGTTTGCATCGAGCCCAAGCATCACGTGTTCTGCAGAACGTCTGAGCTAATGTAAATTTAGTCGTTACCAAGTTATAGCGCTGATTATATTTCTGAGATTACTTACTGTTAAACATTAAAATGTGAAGTGATATGATTAAAAGTTTCAGAAACTTCATATTATCCGTGCAACGTGTCGGGATTGACTTCATAGCGGCGGGGCACTTTAATGTTTGACACTCATCTGTAATAGTCGTAGGAATGTGATAACTGGAAATGTACTGACATGGCTTTTGATGAAAACAAAGACACTGGTTTCTACGGCTCTTGTTTGTCTCGTGTCAATGGAAGATAGCTGTGTTTGCTGAAAACGCGCAAACACGACGAGGCAACGGAAACAAGATTGGCGAGAGTTTGTTTACTGGGACTGTTATGTCACCTCTACACACTAAACGACACACAGCAGCCTCGCTTCTGTGTTGCCAGCTTGAAAACTAATACCGGGAACGAACATAGTAAAAAACACACAAAAAACACAGTCTAATTAAGAACTTCCTTCTTTTTTGAAGGCGGTTACCCGTTCTCTAACGCTGACCCTATTTGGATAAAAAAAAAAATACGTATTTTTCATGCATAAAAAAAAACAGAAATTACTTTGAGCTACGTATTTCTATTTGATTCCCATGTCTAAAAAAATATACGTATAACACATAATAAAAACTACCTCTGGTAAACGACCGGACCAGAGGGTCGAGCACGACTTTTCGAATGCTGCGTAACGTTTACGGTTATCGTATCGAGATCGAGAAACCCACAGACATCACAGACCCCATGTAAGCAGCTGTCAAGCGTACCGATTTTTATTTGTGTACAACACAGTCTATAAGTAATGATAGAAAATTTTAGTTCCAAATACGGTCACGGGCGGGCGCTGTTCCAAACGTCATACAAACTCGACAACGTTTACTATTAGATTTTACGTGACAAAGGAGGAGGTTAGATTAGACTATGTTTTTGTGTGTTTGTTACGCGATTGCTCCGAATATTATGTATAGAGCTTAATCTTAAGGCTGCGTATCCAGAGAGGAAGTGGTGTGCGAACCAAATAATTATCCCGTAATAGGATTTCTTACTTCCTCACTCAGTGTTTCTTTCCTATTGATGGATTTTCCCCTCGCGCCGCTTAACTACACATGGTGGATACACAGCACAGAACTATATCGGGATAGAAGGAAGGAGCGTAATATGTACCCGAATAGTCTGGCTTAAAAAAAAAATACCTTGTTGTTCATCAATTCACTGTTCAAACACCACCGCCACAAAAGTTGGCGCTGTTAATCGAGAATTTCCTCACTAAATTACACTCGTGAAGTCAAAATACCTAGTTCTGTGATGCGCAGCCTAAAAGTGGACTTTGTTTGTTGTTTTTATATCCTTAATAATGCCAGTTTTCCGCCTTAAGGCTTTAAGTAAGTATGTGTTTTGTTTGCTCCGTATGATAAAAACCTTTTCAAATGAAAATCGCATAGAAACTTCGCATAAAGTAGGTATTGCATTTGGTTGGCGTCGTCATCCGCCAATCTTTACATTAATATTTATCATTGACAATGATTAAATGTGACAGGTAGTTGAAATCACTCGATCATCGCCAGCGCAACGCAAATAACGCTTTTTTAACAGGCTTTTGTATTAGCTACTTTTATCTCACTAAGCATATTGTGTTTTAACCTAGGTGCCTTTATATAAAGTTAATAACGTAATATGGCACTATACAGGTATAATAGGAAATCACACTAAGTTACATAATAAGTTAACATCCAGGTTGCGCAGCCAGTCAACAGCGTCAGGTAGGTATCACCCAGACCTATGGGGTGCGGAGACGGCGAACGCAGTTCTCCGCTGCGATCGGTCTGAGGGTCGAGCTCGAGCACGACTTTACGAATGCTGCGTAACGTTACGGTTATCGTATCGAGATCGAGAAACCACGGTCACGGGCGGGCGCTGTTCCAAACGTCATACAAACTCGACAACGTTTACTATTAGATTTTACGTGACGCAGGTTTTGAAAAATCGTGCTCTCAACCCACTCTGATCCCCCGGCAAGGCCAGCGGGCTCGGGACTCACATTATTTGGCTCCACAGAGCGGGCAAGAGGGTCTAACTCTCTCATTTTGGCGCGGGCGCTCCAGCAGAACTTTCTGAATGTCCACGATGAAACTTAGCCCCCATAACCGCTGAGCGGATAAACTCCGGCGGGTGTATGCTCTCCTCTCCTCCCCGTGACTAGCATAGGGAGAGCAATGAGGAGAGAGTCCCACATAACCCCCCAATACGACCGCGACCTACCCCAGGTGGGGGAGGGGGGAACCGCATTTCCACATCGTTAAAAAAGTTTAGGTAGTTAATTTAATACTTTGATAGCCATTTAATTGAGTTGCTAAACGCCGCTGAGTGCGCGTCGTGCGCGCCGCGACTTCCGAGCGCTGCTGACCGGCGCGCGCGTCACGCACGATGCAAGTAAATCATTATTCGTGGTAAACATGGCATACCTGCACCTACATCGTCGTCGAAACCTCGGTCTGAGGGCGCTGTAATCAATGTGCAGCTAGTCGCTCTACCCTTCGTGATTTTGTTTTCCTAGTGTACGGGCCGGACTGTAGGGACCCGCACTTTTTGGGGTTCAAAATAAAACGCGATGCTTTTGGCTTCTGATCGGATCCGTGGAAGAGGTTATTTCCTGAGAGATGGCTGGCTGACGACTGTGAGAAGACTCCGAGACGACTGACTACCCGGCGCCGCGCGGGCTCTATTTATACTGCTCGGGCGAGCGCGGGGGCCCGGGGCGCCGGGTTCGTCTGTCTCTCTCACACTCGGGCGAGCGCGGGGGCCGGGGCCGGATCCGATGCTATTTTATTTCTATCTTTTTCTTTATTTCTATTTACATTGTATGTTTAAGCCTATGTTTACTATACTATATTTACCTATCTACTATAATAGTGCTTAAGCCTATTTTACTATACCTATCTATTATAATATAATCTTAACCTATAACTATAAACTAACTGGACTGCGCTGTCCCGCACCCCTAGCCTAATAGAGTGTCCCACTGCGGGGCGACGGCCGCCCCCTCCCCCGCCACTCGTCTCTGTCAATTTCAAGTGCCAGTGCCCTAAGCACGACTTGTCGAATCCTGCGTCACGTAAAATCGAATAGTAAACTTTAACGAGTTTGTATGACGTTTGGAACAGCGCCCGTCCGTGAGCGTATTTGGAACTAAAATTTAGTATGAGATTTCTTATACTATTAACCAGGTGGTCTTCTTTTACCAATAAAACCGATAAATACTACAATAAACCTTGATTTGTTTTTCATTGGCGAATCTAAAGCCTTCCAAGGGAGCCTAGAAGGTTATCGGATTTTCAGAGGATTTTCCGCACAAAAAGTCCGTAGTTAGAATGTGGACATAAACCAACAAACCAACTTTCTTTGCTTGTCTAGCATACAACAAACGTCTTTTAGTAACATTTGATTAGCATTGTATAAATCGAATAAAACAATTTCCATTTCAAGTACAATTAATTAGCGAGTCAACACCTCGGCGTCAGTGTGTGTGGGGTCACAGCATTTCAAAAACGCGCTAGTAATTGGCCTGGCGCGACCTTTCGACCCCATCTCAGCATGACACTGTAAATTATTAATGGAGAATATTGCAAAAATTGCACAACCAGTGACGAGACATCATTAACGAACAACGGCTAGGACCGAGGCGAGCCGGGAGGCGGCTATAGTACTATTATGTATTCTGTGGCTATAGCGAAGTAGCCTCGCTGTAGTACCCCGAGCACGAGTTTTTACCAGTATCCAGTCAGTAACGCTAACAAATGACCCGCTAAGATAAGAGGCGACTTGTGTACATTACATGCTAAGTAATCAATGCCAAATAATAGCCTGACCGATCAATCCGATTTAAATCCAATTGAAAACCTATTGGGAATGCTGCCGGGGCATGCCGGACCCCGCCGAAAGGACTGGAAGGCTTGATTTAATTTTTTAAGTTAGGTTTAGATTAGTTTTATTTAGTTAGTAGTTTTGTCTCTTGTATGTACAATTGTTTTAAACAAATTTCACAACCTCTACCTAATTATGTCTGCTACATTGTGCGTCAGTCATGGTAAAGCTACTGATTTATAAGTATGCTATTGGTTTAATAGTACCTAGGTAGGTCACGCAGGTACGTTACCTATATAATTTTGTTATCAAAGTAAAAAAATTAGGTTACCTAGCTACCTAGTTCTAAAACAATAGAAATCGTTTGTGGTTTTCCATAGGCGACTAAGTAGGTTACAGTAAAATAGCTTTATAAGCGGTTCTGTTACTCCGTCAAAGCTGTCACGTAATGTCACGTATTCATACATAGATCTGTATCGTTGCGCGCGCGCCGCAAATGCCGCGCGAATGTGAGAGGTCGCGACATTTGGACAGTCACACAAAGTCCATACAAATTTACCTCATCTCGCCTATTCAGACATTACGGCCTTCGAAGCACGCTAATCACGCCGAAGAACTTCGCAAAAAGCACGCGCAGCGCAAAAACTTCAAGGTTTTAGTAAATTAACTCAAATCAAAATAGGTAGCTACTTAATAAAAGCAATTTACAATGTAATTTTTTTTTAATTAAATCCAAGCTAAAACTAATTAAACTAAAACTTAAAACTAAATTAAATCTCAATAAGGCCCCCGTGGCATGGTGCCCAAAAGGCTGGCAGCGTTGCCTCGCTGAATAGCGATGCTGATTCTTTGAGAGAGAAAACTGCCAGCCCTTTGGTCACAAGTTGCATCGACCAAGCGCTTTTGCAACTCTGAAATAAGCTTTTAAGCGCTGGGATCCCATGGACCCAAGGTTTCAAACCCGACCTACCTAATTAGCTTCTAAAATAGAACTCGCAATTAAAATCAGCGCTCGTTTGACACGATTAAGCGAACAAACGATAAATCGCACGCACCATTTGCATATGGAAATGGCTTTCCGTTAGCACCGCCATTTTGAATGGCTTGATTAATTCGTAATTTATGTGATTCGATGGCGCTGGCTAAGGCGTAAACGGCGCATTACCGAGGCCGCGCGTGGCGCCCGGCACGACTCTGCAATTTCGCATCCGTCAGAGAAAGGTGAAGAAAGACTAAACAATGAGATACCGTATCTAGGTTATGTGCGACGTGAGATCTGGACATGACGTGACGCTCGCGCAACCGAGCCAGCTCCTAGAGTCTACTGCGGATCCAGCACTAGGCTAGCCGGGCTCACGCCGCTGGCATACTCGCATTGCAACACAAGAAGGTAAGTGACAGACGGCCCAATGCAACGCAATGCACCTCTAACTATTCTGTATGTGGCATACGCTCACGCACACGATCTCGTGCGCAGGATGGCCGTGCGTTGTGTTTTAAATCACGACTCCTATTAACTTATATTTTTAATAAACTCACCGAAACATGAATACACAAAAAAAATACCAGAAAAATACCAACCCCGGGAATCGAACCCGGATCCTCGACGCTCCGGGTCGCTGGCCCACCCTTACACCAGAATTGGTTTTTAAATACCAATTCTCATGTTTCGGTGAGTTTTTTAAAAATATAAAAAGATTTTCCAATTGAGATCCTATTAACTTATCAAATTGAACGTAAAATGTCTGGATAATTGACAGAAAATGGGAACCATGTTGGCGGAAGCTCGTAATAAAGTGATAAACGGGTGCGACGCATTGTGGCATAATGCGATGCGCGATAGCATTGTACCTAACCTGTATAAGTATTGTTTGTTCTGCGGCGTTGTGCGAGGGTCAGCCACCTGCCTCCGTTAGCAAGTGTCTTCTCCGCATTTTTGTTATTAACATAATTAATTCAAAAGCTGCCATTTTTGCTGGAGCCGGTCAAGCGCGGAACTACGACGAAAGCTCATGCAGCTAACTTGAGCTTAAGTCATCATTGTTTTATGCGGATGTTGCTAACTTTATTAAGTACAACCACTATTTATTAATTATTTGTAGCACTGCAAATCCCAATGGCCTCTTTGGATTGTGGTTAACATGTACTATTGAAGTTAAAGAACTAAATAGTACATGTTAACTTAAAAAGCGTCAACTTTAAGGTGGCGTAACTAAATTGTGTAGAGTGCGCGAAGAAAAATTCATCAGAAGTATAATTGCGATGGAAAATTGTGTAATCCTGTTAGTGGACTTTTTAGGAGCGCATCCTAAGAAACACATTTGCAAAGCGTTTTAATCAGGCAGGGGACTGGGACTCTGGGCAGCACTCGGGTCATGGAACCCTTGCAGACTCAGCGGCTGGAACGGCTATTTAATTAAATTAAATGGTATAATGTTGTTCCGGCGCATTGTCTCGGCGCGGGCGCCGCCGGCCAGTCACCCGCGTACGCGCTTGACGTGACGAGAACGACGCAGCACGAGCGCAGGCCGTAGATAGATCTAATATGCCGACCGTATAGCCTAGGCGTTAGAGAACTACAGGTCTAGCACAACTCACAGTGCGAAATCTATCTCGCTCGAGAACAACTGCCCGTGCACTGTGAGTCACTCAGAATGCAACGGGACGGGTAATATAATCTCGCGCGACAAAAAAAGTAGCGGCCAGTCGTGCTAGCCCTACTGACTATGAAAAGCTTGAAATTCCAGGTTGTGAATTTCTTATAGGCAGTGATGATTACTTGGCATCAGATGATCATTATTTGGGGCCCTGGCACCTTAGGATAATATTAAGACCTAATGTTGGTAGGAATGCAACCCTTTCTAGGGCTCCATCAACCGCGGGGCCCTGAGCATTTACCCAGAGTTACCAGTGGGAAAGGGGCCTTGAGAGTAGCTGAGGATGGAAGCTAGGAACCACGACCGATGCGACTTCACGCTACACGTGCAAAACTGCGATTTCGCTTGTTGCTACGCGAAAATGTTCTAGTACGTGAATCACGATGCAATTTTTTAATTGGCCATTAAATACTCACATAAATACACGTGCACGTGACATCGCGGATTCGCGTCGCGTCGCTCGCGGGTAATGTGTTGCGAATCGCAATTGAAATCGTCGTTTGAGCTTGAGGTCTTATTGATATTATCTTAATGAAGCGGAGCAGAGCGGAGCTGAGCGGAAACGTGCTTAATCGACTAATCACATTTCATTTAACCTACCTCGCATTAATCAATCATAAGGGGAGAAAGAAATTACATTTATTTCAGGCTCTAGTTCCATATCAATGATAGAATCCAATGTTATTATACGTATACAAACAATATAGAAGTACATATGTTAGTTATGACTTTTTCTTCTTCTTCTTGGAACGACATATCAATAGAAGCGCACTCTTAGCCGACAAATAACTAAATCTTTAATATAAAACATATTACAATCTGCATGTTTGAGGCAAGCACCCTCGCCAAAGGCGGGCTGCGTCGGCTTCAGCCGCCAACGATCGGTTCCCAGCCCGCTGGCCGCGGCACGCGATCCGACGATTGCATTCAACGCTATCAATATCACATTTTTATGTTTATTTTGTTTCATTAGCGCGGCCATAAAGCTTACGTAAAGGTCACACGAGGTCATGTTTTAATTAGTAGTTGCAGGTAGCAAGGTTGGCGTCGGCACGTAGGTATTACAAATAATTGGTGTAAATGGCCATTTAATTTTCCGGCTACCACACCTTCTCACGATGCGTCCTTATTTAGGGTTCTGCGTCCAAAAGGGTGCTGATGGGAATCTATTACTAATTCTGTCACAGGTGTTATGTGTAGGGAACTGTACCGGAATGTGAACGTGTGTATGTAAAGTGATACCCGTAAAGCGCGTACCTAGCTTTAAGTCGTGTGAAACGTAGATTAAGTAAAAGTTTAGATTTAATATTATTTTAAGGAGTAAACCCGAAGGATTGTATTAGTATGGCGAGCGACCTGTTATCATACACCTCACGCAGCCGGGCGGCGACGCCGAGTCAGCATTTCAGGAATAAGACCACAGGCGTGCATCGCCCGCGAAGACAATCCATCGCGGACTCGTATTCAATTAAGACCTATGTAATAATATTTTTAAAGAATTAAAAATCAGTTTAAAGTTAAAAGTTGTTTTTTCAAGACCGTTAACCCACCGTTAACATAAATCAGGGATCCTTTTGGCTTTCAACTGTAAAAAGTGGACACAACATTTTCACAACTAGTGCGTTTTACTGTGGTTTATAGAACACGATTTTATGATGGGAATTATATTAGGTGAGAATCCCACAATCGTGTGTGAATCTCACTGAACCATGGACAGTTTTTTTTTGTAGCACGAAGAGGTAAACGGTTGCGAGGTGCTATGGAGCAGCTATGCGATGCGATGGGTCGTCTTTAAACTATTGGGATTTCATTAAAATTCTCACAATAATGTTAGATTTAAAACTAGCAGTAATTAGGTACCCTAGTTGACCAGTTAGCTTATTGTTTAACACGCTCGCTATTGCAGTCGCATTCATTGACGCCTTCTACAGACAGACAGTCGGACAGTTGGACAAAGAGATGGCGAAAGACAGTGATTACACAGACCAGGCCTTAACCATGACTTTACAGACATATTATTTAAGACCCATTGTGCCTATAATTGGCAATAACTCTTGGTCTATGGTCGTTTTCGTGGTAGCACCGCAGTGCGTCAGCCTTCCACTTCGCCCTCCTCCCCCTCCCCCCCCCCCAGCTCACTGACCTTGCTCCCCCCCCCCTCCGTTTCGCGTCAGCGCTCGATCTGTTGATAACTGATTGCGCGCACGCATTGTTTACCGGAACATAATGGTGTGTTGAGATGGTTTCCGCTTCTTCGCAACAGCGACGCTAACTTGTTGCTCGCTCGTCCGTGCAGCTCAGGATAGTGGGCTACTTCTTACCTGGTAATTTTACGCCATACTTACCACTCAACACAGGTACGAGTACCAACGCCACATTGAGTCCCGGGCGGATGTAGAGGGGTGCAAACCGAGGTATACCTAATACAACACAATACAAGAAACACCACATAAAAAAGAAAACAGAAAAAAGGTACGAAGGAAATACAAGGTAGCAACGAGCGGCCTTACCGCTACTGAGCGCTTTCTACCAATCCTAAATATCCCGGCGCCGATGTTCAGTTTTCATGAGACGGAAGGCAAACACTGTCGTGTTCCGGTGTGGAGAGTAAGACAGCCGGTGTAATTACGGGCACAAGAGGCATTTCATATTTAGCTCTCTAGGTCGGTAGTCGGTACGCACGCATGTGCAAACCCATCCCCATAGACACCAGCAACCCCGAGGGGTTTGCAAATAAATGCAAGTAAATGCAAATGTAAGTAGGTATATTAAAAAGCCACACGATCTCTGTCTTACAGCACGATCGAACAGCAACAGTAATTTTATTACCCATCATCATTCATTGTAGATATTTACTGAAGTAGGTACTTAATGTTTTTAAAATACGTTTTGAATAAAAAATCAGCTGAATCTTCGCGCACTTCCGCTTCGCATTGTGTCACGGCAATTACAAACTTTACATAAAAACTATTGCCTTCACGTTTTGATTAGATTGCACAATGCTAATAGCTTTGTTTGGGCATAAATAAAAAATAAACGATGAGGTAATAAAAGTGGCATGAGCACATCGCGTCGTGATCGAGGATGAGCGCGCGCAGCTGACGTCGGGGTGACGTCACGGGCCGGCGCAATCGCTGACAGCCCAAGGCCTGGATCGTGACAGATCAACGCTACGTTAAACGCGATGGATTTGACGCACATCGTTTTACATTAAGTAAACTAATTACCAAACATTGTTTTACGCGGAGAACGCACCATTGAACAAATAAGGCAAAAAAGTTGATCGCATGCGGCTTGCTGCGATGTCCGCACAAACGACCGCACAAACTTCGGTACCCTTGTCTGGTACATACAACATACGTAGTATAGTATACTGTTAGTCCGAATGTCATCATTATCATCAGCCTTTTTTCCGTCGCATACACTGCTAGGCAATGATAGTGAAAAAAAAAACCGGCCAAGTGCGAGTCGGACTCGGGTTCCGTAGAAAGATTTTAACGCTTCTCCCCAGTGTTTTAAGAAGTCCAGTATTAGCAGAGCCCTGCTCCTAAGCAAAATGTACGCAGTGTGGGGTCAACTTATATTGGTCTGTCAAATCTACAGACGGACACAAAATTTTAAGATTTTGAGACTTTTCTGAGTAGTTGTGCTATTAGAGCTACCTTCATACCAAATTTCAAGTTTCTAGGACAGCTGGAAGTACCCTGTAGGTTTTCCGATTTCGGCAATATGTATGGAAATAGATTTTTTAATGACTGTATCTTTTGTTTGCGTTGACTTAGAAGGTTGATTTTTTCACGGCTTTAAGGGACCGCGAGCTTGAGTATTTGATATTAATTTAAGCATGCTACCTAAACGCGTTTCAGAGAAAAAGGGTCTTGACAGACAGACAGACAGACAGATGGACAACAAGGTGATTCTATAAGCGTTCCGTTTTTTCCTTTTGAGGTACGGAACCATAATAAACGAAACAATCACGAATATAAGTCGAATTCCCTGCGTAAAATTGTAAAATAGATACCATGGCTAGGAAACCCTATCCTGGGCGTGTGAAGCGTATGCAAATAGGTCATACTTAATAAGAATAAGTCTAATTCTCCCTTTCACAGTCTATTCGTGCCAGCTCTAAATAATCTTGTCTATACTATACCATAACACTCTGTAAAAAACTTTCTTGCCCTTGAACGAGTGATCATCTGACTGTGTATGGGGCCTGTTTGAAACAACGACCCTCGTGAGCGTAGGTATTTGGTAAATACAAAAAAATTACATGATTTTTTTTTTGATGGCGATACGATAACGTTGCTAACATACAATGACAATGCAAAGAAAAATTCGTTAAGCAGCTGGACTTGAACCAGCAACCTCGGTAATCCGTACCACGCTCCACCAATTAAGCTACACTTAACGTTGGTGTACCTAACGAATTTTTCAATGCCTTGTGTCATATTTTATTTGGAAGATCTCTCCTCAGCGCCATCTATGAGTAGCTTAATCAAGCAGCTCACCCACTACGGAACTTCTACAGTTACGCATTAGTGGCAAGAGATGGAGCTATTTTCTGAATCAATGAAAACAATCGATTTATTGATTATTTTTGTTTTATTTTTATGAAACATTCATAGAATGAAATTCAACATTATTACATTTACACACATTTTACACACACACACACGTTTACACACATTTTTACATTTTTTATTATTACATTTTTTTTTTTTTTTTTTTTTCTTTGCATTGTCATTGTATGTTGAATTTCATTCTATGAATGTTTCATAAAAATAAAACAAAAATAATCAATAAATCGATTGTTTTCATTGATAACGTTGCTATTCGATTACGTTATTATATCGATTCGAATATTCGTGCTCGGGTAAGTACTACTTTAGTGTCGTCGCACGTGCGACCTCTGTCGTCGATCAATTGCGTTGCGCAAGGGCCCTTGATCGGCGCCGGAGCAGGCGTTAATCAAAGTAATCGGCGCTACACTCGGTACCTACCGAGTTAATCCGTTAATGGCACTTAATGGCTAACATTAAAAACCGTTATTAACTCTTTTCCGATTAACGGTTTCTTTAAAGAGAATTAAGAAAGGCAAGTAAGTACCTAAATCATCTAATGGTAAGTGATTGAACACCGATTGCAGATGTTTAACTAATCTAGAGAGCTAAGGTGAAATGCCTCTTGAAGCCGTAAATTTCCCCGCCGATACTGTCTACACCGGAACACAAAGCACTTTTGACATAAGCAGGATTAGCGAGCAAGCCGGTGGTAGCGATCCGGTCGACATGCACAAGGGTCGTACGACCCGCACCCGCGCGATCGCGGCATCTTTAGATCTCGAGTTCTCGACGCTCGCGGCTTGCACAACAGTAAGTAGTTGTTTCATTGGCCACGGCTGTCTGTGTCTGCTCACGCGCCACGCAACGCATGCGCAACTGTGCGGGTTCCCAAATCATCATTATTATGACTTGTTTGAATGACGGAAGCTTTATTGGCGGGGTTACAGCACTCGCGGCAACCGATGCATGGGGGTGACACGGTTATAAAATGACACACGCACTACGTAAGGTAATATAATCGTTACCGGACGATTCTGTTAACAGATTGAAGGTGTCAACGATTGGGGCAGTAGTGTCAGCCCTAGTATAAAGTAACGGCATCTAGATGTACCTAGACATATAAAGCTGGTGCGGCGGCAGAAACGGTTGCGAATAGAAAAATGTCTAAATTCAAGACTACAATTTTGTTGCTGTCGGATTTGAAACCTTGGGTCTATGGGGTCCTGGCGTTTACAAGCTTATTTCAGAGTTGCAAAAGCGCTTGGTCGATGCAACTTGTGACCAAAGGGCTGCGGCTGGCAGTTTTCTCTATCAAGGCCATATGCAGGATTTTGTTCAGCAGCCTTGCTCTTTGGTAAATCCCCCTCGGAGGGTTCATCGAATTTTGACGAATCTTTTTGCAAATACTAAATTTTGAAGTTTGAAGTTTATCTGACAACCCATAATATGTCTTCCGCTCCGATCGATTGGACCCTATTTCACCAACGTTACAAATGTCAGTTTACAATGACAGTTCGGTGTAAATTGCTGACTCGAAGAGCTTTTGTTGGGTCTGGGAGGTCTTGACTTGATGCAGTCGTGTATCAAGCGGTTATGTATTACAATACCGACAAATCATAATACCTACAATTGAAATGCCGAAGCTTAACACATCGAAATTCAGAAAAAATAAGTTGGAACCTAAAATAAGTTTTTCAGTTTCTGTTTACAGTTTTATGTCAGTAGGTATAACTACAAATTTAATTTCAAGTCGATACCATCAACCGTTGAAGAGTTCCCTCCTATGGAGACGATCCTGGCCCAACCAACAGAATTTCACTACGAGATTATTGTATTGTAACCAGACTTACATAAGTATGCCAAATTTCAGCTCAATCGGATACCGAGAAGTGATCGAAAAAGGGTTTTAAAATTTTGAAGCGGACGATTTGGCTGATAAGTAGGTATATTAACTTTCGGGATTTTAAACTTTTCGGTCAAATAAACATTCGACATTTCAATGTTCGGCTTTGCGATCATAGGTCATATCAAATTTCGGTCTTTTGAACTTCGGCTTTATAATACGAAGACCAAAATAACTATCGACATTTTGACTTTCGGGATTTCGTACTAGCGGTCATTTGAAAATAGGTATTTCGAACGTCGGTATATCGGTTATCGGTGTTTTGTACTTTCGGTATTGTAATACATACTCGTATCAAGCAGTGAAGCGGTCCAGAATGTTTGTTGCACGGCGAGAAACAATGCGAGAAAGCCGCCGGCGAAGATCAGACCAGTGCAGAGATGAGGGCAATCAAAGCGTACACGGCATTCAAATAATAATGATTGATACCAATCAAAACGAGTACTTTTAAAAACGACCTCCAGCAGAGATTTATTGGACAAGGTATTTTAAGTGTGCATAGCAATTTGATTGACATTCCATTATTGCTAAACAAACAGCCCAATTTAGACGCGTAGAGAGGTTTGCCAATAAACAACGAACCGGCTTGACGACATGGCTGCCGAGTGCCACATGCGGTTTCCGTGTCCGCCACCGTAGTAGGAGCCTTGGGTGATGGAATAAGAAGAGACGTGAAACTCGATTAGGCATTATAAAGGGGAGCACGTTGAAGTTGGAGCAAGAAAAAAGAAAGCGAGATTTAATTTTTAGTTAGCTCATGAATGTGGTCCACTGCTAGGCAATGGCCACTCTTCTGGTCTTCGACAACTCCCTATCGTGAATCTCATCTGGCCGATTACTTCACTCTGCGTCAAGGTCATCTCCTCCTGGGCCTGTCTGAGTCCCAACTCGGAAGTCCGAAATTAAACGTCATGCGGTACCTCCCACCATGTGGCAGAGCAGAACACGCCCATGTTTGTGGATAAGCCCGGCATAATCCCTTGTAAGTTTCGAAGTCGTGTATTCCACATCGACCATTCAAATTCTGCAGCGCAGTGTCATCATCATCATCACCAGCTTTTTCTATGTCCCACTACTGGGCACAGGCCTCCTCTCAGAATGAGAGGGCTTGGGCTATAGTTCCCACGCGGGCCCAGTGCGGATTGGGAACTTCACACATACCATTGAATTGAATCGCAGGAGTGTGCAGGTTTCCTCACGATGTTTTCCTTCACCGAAAAGCTCATGATAAATTAGAAATGTAATTCCGCACATGAATTCCGAAAAACTCAGAGGTGCGAGCCGGGTTTGAACCCACAATTTGGAAGCAATTTAAACGCCTTAACATGCTGTTCTCCATTGGTCGCGGACAAACCTTCAGTTTGATTTTTTGGTTCTCAAGTCATAAGACCATGCCTGCTCTGCTCACCGTAGGTCATGTCGGGCCGGATGCACATTGTGTTGTCTCCTCTTAGCACTGATGGAAACGAAATACTGGTCGTTTTAACTACTTCACACATCTCTGGCGAAAAAGCAACCAAGTCAAACTGAGTTGCGCGAGAGTCGATGTCGACATGCAGCCGCTAATCAAACCTTGGCAGGCGACACGTACCCTTGCCTGTTTCAACGAATTCCAAATATTGTTTTCTCGATATTTATGCGTTTATTAAACTTGTCACGAACTTGGAATAACAGTGACGCCAGCGCACCACACTAGCGTGACATGTTGTCGTTGATAGAAAAATCAAATCAATTCAAACAGATCGATGATTATTGAACAGCATGAGCTCTGATGATGATAATGAAGGATGAGTCACATCCGGAATGGGTTTAATTAACAAATTAAATCTATATCTTGACGTGATCCTGACAAGCTAAGAAATACTTCAGACCATGACCCTGTCAATTAATAATACCCTAGCTAATTTAACAAAAACATTTTTAAGACATGCGTTTATTGACTAGCTAGGTGTTTATCCTATTTATCAATAAATCGTTTTTCCAGCTGTCCACTCAAACGTAATTTTCTTGATCCCGAAACACATCCGTCTTAGATAATGTTATTTTGCGCGATTGAACGCCGGAGTCTTTTTCATATGTCATTCGTTTCCTTAGTTGAGTTCAGCTGTGATATTTTATTCCCTGCCGAGTCAATTGCTCGGCACGTCGTCGAGCCGGACCGGAGTAGCGCATCCCTTACGCGCTCCCTTATACTTGCAGGCCTTACGACGGGCTTATATTTTAGTTTAGAATAGTTTAGTTAGTGACATCCACTCCGCCCGCCATTAAAAATAATATCCGTCAATTAATAAACAAATTTGTGGTTGTTCTGCCGGCAGCGCTGCGTGCGCGCCGGCGCGGGGAAGGCCGCGCGCCGCACGGATCCGATGTAGCAGCTCTTAGACCACCTGGTTTGTTGTTCAGTTAAATTTTTTATTGCAATAGCTATCCGAGAATCATGAATGCCTATGATTTGCATCAATAATAGAATTTTCCGTATATGTAATTAAGCGTCATTTACGAACGGACACTGCGTTAGGATTTAAGGATGTAGATAAGCTGGGTATTGTTCATTATCGACAACAAACAATTATCATACTATTTGACACCCGTAACGCAAACGCGATCGAGACGGTATTCTTTTTTTTCTCTTAATTTATTTAATGATAGAGTGAGGTTTCTTTGTGTAATTTATCTGTGGTTACGTATTGTAAGAGCTAATGTACTTTAATTTGTTTTTAGAAAAAATGACTTCGTGCCAAGTTTCTTGCGGCGTATTCTTCTTGGCAATCATGGTCTTTCCGAAAGCGCTGGTAGACTCAAAAAAAATTAAGTGTAAAAGAGCATTTAACTGCCTATTTGCTGAATAAAAATATAGCACCCTCACATCTCCAGGGAACCACACAAAAAGCTGGTGCGGCGGCAGAAACGGCTGAAAATAGAAAAAATTCTAAGTATCAATCTCTCGCTCCGAATTATAATTTTGTTCCTGTCGGGTTTGAAACTTTGGGTCCATGGGGTCCCAGCGCTTACAAGCTTATTTCTGAGTTACAAAAGCGCTTAGTTGATGCAACTTGTGACCAAAGGGCTGGCAGTTTTCTCTCTCAAAGAATCAGCATCGCTATTCAGCGAGGCAACGCTGCCAGCCTTTTGGGCACTATGCCACAGGGGCCTTATTTAGATTTAATTTAGTTTTAAGTTGTAGTTTATTTAGTTTAAGCTTAGATTTAATGTCATTGTAAATTGCTTTTATTATGTAAATAAAGTAGAATTCAAAATATTATATTATAATGTACATGACTATACAATGAATAAATAAATAAATAAATAAATAAAAAAAATTGAATTTGAATTTAATTTGACGTATTTTTGGCCGTTGATTACATTACATTAGACGTTACTTGGGAGTAGGGCTCTGCTTATAACTACTAGACTTTTTAAAAAACTCGCGAAAAGCGGAAAAAATCTTCGAGACTCGATTCCCGTGATAGACGAACTATTTACACACTTACAAATTTGTACGGAACCCTCTGTGCGCGAGTCTGACTCGCACTTGGCTGGCTTTTTTTATTATTAATTGAATAATGAGAAAATACAAAACATACTCGTAGGGACTTACCAAGGTGCCAACGGCCAACAGATTTTAAAAGTATTTGCTCTAATTTCATTACCCGCGACCCCTCGAGAAAGCAGGGGATACGTTTGTATGGAGAAAAGCGTGCTTGTGTTACCTGTTAACTAATACTCCTAGAAACGACATAGGTATTTACCTAATAGCACCTGATTACCAGTGTTTTCGTTTACAATTACGTGTTTGCATAAGTACGGGCCGCATTACACGACATTGGCTGTAAATGGTCACGCTGTGTCGCCGCGCAAATCACCTGCCTTATCACTGCGTTACCTCCTACATACAGGCAGGAACTCCTGACACACTTGAAGCCAGTAGGTAAATGGTTACCTAATGCTTGGCTGGAAATTACGGAATTCGAACCCTTCTTTGCTCCCATTTGTAACGTCCGAAGCAAATTGAGAGGGGTGTTATAGCTCGTAAGTTTAAGGGTATACAAAGAGAGCACTGTAGCTTTTAAACGGGTAGACCGATTTGAATTCATACAAGACAAAGCGGTCGCTACCATGTTAATAGCAATTTGAAAGGAGAGATTGCGGTGCTTGGGCCACTGGTACGTAGGCAGGCCTCGTAGCATCATCGTTTTCGAAATAACTTAATAGTGGTAGAGCCACGCTGTAACCAATTACTGGTTAGAGCAGTACTGGGCCGGCTCGACCAGGGTAGTACCACACTCTCACAGAATATCGGCTTACTGTGTTTTGTTGGGTAAGTCAAAGATCCGGTGGTGCACTCTTTAAATATAAAGAGTCGCGTAAAGTATCGCGTCGCTGCAATATCGTTGTGATGAACGACGACGTGCCTTATTTCTGCAGCGGAACAATAGCCAGTGCCCTAAGCACGACTTGTCGAATCCTGCGTTACGTTACGGTTATCGTATCGAGAAATCTCATACTAAATTTTAGTTCCAAATACACTCACGGGCGGGCGCTGTTCCAAACGTCATACAAACTCGTTAGAGTTTACTTTTCGATTTTACGTGACGCAGGATTCGACAAGTCGTGCTTAGGGCACTGATATGATAGGTTTTACTTTAACAAAGTAAGCATTTGTTTTTGTATTAAGTAAATAGAACAAAATTAGCCATGCTCACTTTAACAAGTTAAACACGTATTGTTTATTCATTTGTTCTTAAACAAAAGTTGCACTTGTTTCCAACGCGGCTATTATGTAAATGTTGTTTTGGCGCAGTTTGTCGTCGGGACTAATACTTAGTTAGTGGCAACGATATCACTTCATTAGGTATGTCAAGGTGCGCGGCGGTGCGTGATGCGCATGCACATATATACGGCGGATAACCAGCGCCCGCGCATGCATCGGTATTATACGTCCGTAGCGGCCCCCTGACGCAGCGAGAGCCTCTGTATAAACGTCTCGATCGCGTTCGCGTTTACGGCCTCAATTAGTTAACAAGCGGCACGTACCTATCGACAACAAACTATTGTTATAGTATTTTGACACTTTAATAACGCACGATAGTGCGATGAGCCGCCTAGTGTAAATGTAATGGACGACCAAAAAATTATTCTCAATCAAAATACTATGAGAATAGTTGTCAATACTTACCGCTAGAGGCGTTGCCGATTTGCCCATAGTAATTGAGTCGTTTACGCGATTTCTTGTGTCGAAAATTACACTAGAGACACAGATCGGTGTGTGGGTAGATATTCTCGTATCGTATCCTTCAATAGCTTAAATTATTTTACTTTGCAATTATTAATACGCTCGTAAGTAATAATAATAAAGCTAGTTCAAGTACCTACGAAGTGGCCCGGGCGGTTGATCCCGCAAGGCCGCGGGAGCAGCGCCCGCGCAGCCAATTATAAAGATACATTACTTCGCCAGTCTTTATTACTATGCTAATGTCGTTAAAACTCGCCGGTTTATTTGTCCCTGTTTACAGTGTATTTTAGGAGCCGCTATAAAGATTTAATTAAATTTTACATTGCTAAGTGCTTGTTAAGTTTGTCAGAGATTAAAACCTATAGTTATATGTAGTTAGTTATCTGTATTGTCTCGCATAATTGAAATTACATTGAAAATAATTACATTTCAGCAAAGGTATAAAATAAACTTAACCTAAAGCTAACGTAACCTATTGAAACTAGGTACATCTAGCCCATGTAAAAGATTTCCCGAAATATTTTCAGTTTCAGCTGGAGAACAATGAGGACTAATTTGCAGGTTGTGTTGGGCGATTGTCCTAATATAATGTTTCGTTCGGCTGTTTGGTTTGTCATTTATCTACTTCATTGAAATTCCACTTTTCGGGTACAAATAAACCTAACCTAACCTTTTCTACGTAGCTCATGTAAAATGTTTCAGTTACGCAAAAATTATGACAAACTCATTCGAACGAACAATACATTATGAGTATTATGACTAAAAAATTTCCACGAATTTGCCATCACATGAAGATCTCAAATACAAATAGCATAATCTTGTATCAGGTCAGGTAAAGGTTGTGCGGTGGAACAGACGAGCGCGGCGGCAGAGGCAACGTGGAGAGCAGAAGAAACTACAAGATAAGATAAGAAGATAATATTTAATGTACCTTCGTACGGTGGTACGGTACGATAAATTACGTAATTTTCACCTGTGATACGATAACTGCACCACCACATGATCACAAAACCTGCAGCAAAGTTCACCGATTTTTTTTACTCCGAAAATGCTCGGAAAACATTTTTAAAAATTCGCGGCTGTCGTTTATGTTTCAAAATCTCTTTTTATCTCTAGCCTTATATCTTAGATTAGATTAATTTTTATTAAAATCCTGATAAGATTACGTATACAACAATAACGCTTTTAGGAAGAACGATACTTTTAGGAGGAATGGTAATTTCCGGAGGAATGATACCTTAAGGATTGATGTGTTCGGAAAAATGTAAGTTAAATATAGGCAATAAATGCCTGCGCTTAATAGGTAGACAGCGAGCGCAGACGCGGCATCAGGAAACGTTAGAAACATGTCCATTAAGGAAAACTTAATAGGTAGACAGCGAGCGCAGACGCGGCATCAAGAAACGTTAGAAACATGTCCATTAAGGAAAACTTAATAGGTAGACAGCGAGCGCAGACGCGGCATCAAGAAACGTTAGAAACATGTCCATTAAGGAAATCTTAATAGGTAGACAGCGAGCGCAGACGCGGCATCAAGAAACGTTAGAAACATGTCCATTAAGGAAAACTTAATAGGTAGACAGCGAGCGCAGACGCGGCATCAAGAAACGTTAGAAACATGTCCATTAAGGAAATCTTAATAGGTAGACAGCGAGCGCAGACGCGGCATCAAGAAACGTTAGAAACATGTCCATTAAGGAAAACTTAATAGGTAGACAGCGAGCGCAGACGCGGCATCAAGAAACGTTAGAAACATGTCCATTAAGGAAAACTTAATAGGTAGACAGCGAGCGCAGACGCGGCATCAGGAAACGTTAGAAACATGTCCATTAAGGAAATCTAGAGCAAGGTCTCTGTCTCAATTCAATTCAAGGCGCTCGAAATCATTGCCGCTGATTCGGCGAAGAAAGTCGCCAATTCACAGTACATTGACATGCGGATCTAAATAACTTTGTTATTAATAGGGCCGTGCGTGGTCTGTGCGTGGCTGCGTGGCGTGGCGGCAGCAAAGCGCTAGCCTAAACAATTAACAACTGGGTGCTAGTTACTGGATTGGGTTCCCAACACAACTGGGTGCTAGTTACTGGATTGGGTTCACAACACAACTCCCAGTAGAAAAACAATTGCATTTTTTTTATACACAATATAGGCTTGCGTTTGGCCACAATCACGCCTGATGGTAAGCGAAGATGTGGTCTACGATAGAGCACACTTGCCTAGCAAATGCTCATTTCCTAGACTTGAAAAAGGCCAGATTATAGTATTCAGGGAACACAGACGCCGGCAAAGAATTCCACTCCTTAGGCGTACGGATGATGAAGGAAGAGCGAAAACTCTTTGTGCGAATTTTGAGGAAGCTGACAACATAAGTGTGGACACCAAGCCTACCTCTACTTAAAGACGTAAGTAGATTTATTTACTTACACTAGCCTTTGCCCGCGACTTCACCTCCGTATAATTCGGTTACCGCTACCCCTCGGAAATTATGCTATTTTCCGGGCTTAAATTGTAGCCTATGTCTGTTAACGAGGCTGATATATATAGCTCGTTACAAACCTGTACCTAAAGACGAGGGCTTGGAATCCTCAGTGCGCTAGTCCAACTCGCTCTTGACTGGTTGGCCCCCTCTAACTCCTCTTTTGACGTCCAGCAGGCAACTGTGTCTAGCACACTCACAGTGCGACTTCTATCTCTCGCGAGATCAACTGCCCGTCCTTTTTAACCGACTTCAAAAAAGGAGGAGGTTATGTTCATCGATTACTCCGCCAATTGTAGACCGATTTTCAAAATTCTTTTTTTATTCGAAAGCTTATACTCCTGAGATGGTCCCATTGTCACCAAATCATGATCTGATGATGGGATCCCAGGGAAATCGAGGGCAACCCTCAAATTTTATAGGCACGTATTATGTGTTTCATAAAAAAATTCTAAAGCTATTCAAGTATTTGCGTCTGGTAGTCATCATCTCATGTTGATGAGCTGATGATGGAAGGTATAACTTCTTAATGGTTAGGAGTAGGAAGATAATTCTGAAAATGTTAAATCAACATAAAATTCAAAGAATATTCCGCTCGCACCGCACCGACTTCATATTTCTGCTACTTAGTGCTAGGCCATAAAACTTTAGGCTTTAGTTTCTGTTGTCCGAAATAAATGCATTTTATTTAACGTTTTCTTTCTAAGTTTTTTTTAAGGCGGTTTTACTTTTTTGTTAATGTCAGTCAGAATGCAACGGAATGGGTAATATAATCTCGGACGAACAAAGTCGCGGCCAGTCGTGCTAGCCAGACTGAGTATACAGTTGGGTAAGGTAAAGTGACACTATTACTCGTCTATAGCTTGCAAAAGGCACTACTCGCCCATTTTGCGCAAATGGAGGCATACGCAGTATAAATTGGTAGTTGAATGTTGCCAGAGTCAATATTGCGGAGGCGCTTTCACGAACGCAATAACTTCGCGCCAACGAACGAGTGTACCTGCGTTAGGAAACTATGTCTTCGCAGAGAAACCTTCAAAGACAATCTTCATTTCCGTAGGTCGGGTAACCCTCGACTATTATAAGCGCGTGTGTGACCCGTTTAACTCAATATAAGAGAAGTTTCTGTAGAGAGAATTAGCTCTCTACGTACCTTAGCAAGTTAGGTGGACTCTTAAATTTGACTTTTTCGTCTCGGGAAAAAACTTTTCAGCTTTCACCGCTTTTTTATGGTCCCGCGGTTCCTAAGTACGACCTCGTTAGATCTCCAACAGTAAACTTTTGCTGCCTCGCTACGATGGCCACTCTTATAAAATATCTCACCATAATAGGGTTAGTGACTCGCCAGAGATACAACTGGCCATCTAGAGTTGAGCGCGTTGTTAATCAATTAACTTACCATCAATCAAACCGCATTCTTGTAAACCGACTTTTTGTCAACCTCGTTCAATAAACTAGCGAAGGCTTCGTCAATTAAAATAATATCATTAAACCGGTTAACAGCAATAATAGCACATAACCGTGCCGCAGAACTGTTACTGATGCATAATAATGATGGCTTGCATTAGCATGATGAATGGGTTCAGCGGTGGGCGTGGCGCGGAGGCGGCGCCCGCGCAGCGCGCGACAACCTTACCCACCTAAAGGGACGGAGTCATTGTAAAGTAATTAGAAGTTGGGAAACCAATCTAGGCATTCCATACTTCAAGTACCTATTTGAAATTTGACATATTTGTTCAATCGATCAATAAAACGGCTTGCGGTGTTGAAATTGAACATAATATGGTATTTAGTACAAAGAATTTAAGGAATATAAAGTAGGTGGTACAGTACAGTGATCACAGGTGTTAATTTGATTAGAATGTACGCAAAATTATGAGAATGTTCCTTCAAAGGATCAAAGAGGTAGCAAAGAAAGTAACAAGAGAGGCGATTACTCCAACAGCAGGGCCCGAGTTAACGGGGGTGGGTGATGTAGCCTTTAGGTATGCCGTCCGTCGGTAGTGGGGTGGGTGATGTAGCCTTTAGGTATGCCGTCCGTCGGTAGTGGGGTGGGTGATGTAGCCTTTAGGTATGCCGTCCGTCGGTAGTGGGGTGGGTGATGTAGCCTTTAGGTATGCCGTCCGTCGGTAGTGGGGTGGGTGATGTAGCCGTTAGGTATGCCGTCCGTCGGTAGTGGGGTGGGTGATGTAGCCGTTAGGTATGCCGTCCGTCGGTAGTGGGGTGGGTGATGTAGCCGTTAGGTATGCCGTCCGTCGGTAGTGGGGTGGGTGATGTAGCCGTTAGGTATGCCGTCCGTCGGTAGTGGGGTGGGTGATGTAGCCGTTAGGTATGCCGTCCGTCGGTAGTGGGGTGGGTGATGTAGCCGTTAGGTATGCCGTCCGTCGGTAGTGGGGTGGGTGATGTAGCCGTTAGGTATGCCGTCCGTCGGTAGTGGGGTGGGTGATGTAGCCTTTAGGTATGCCGTCCGTCGGTAGTGGGGTGGGTGATGTAGCCGTTAGGTATGCCGTCCGTCGGTAGTGGGGTGGGTGATGTAGCCTTTAGGTATGCCGTCCGTCGGTAGTGGGGTGGGTGATGTAGCCGTTAGGTATGCCGTCCGTCGGTAGTGGGGTGGGTGATGTAGCCGTTAGGTATGCCGTCCGTCGGTAGTGGGGTGGGTGATGTAGCCGTTAGGTATGCCGTCCGTCGGTAGTGGGGTGGGTGATGTAGCCTTTAGGTATGCCGTCCGTCGGTAGTGGGGTGGGTGATGTAGCCGTTAGGTATGCCGTCCGTCGGTAGTGGGGTGGGTGATGTAGCCTTTAGGTATGCCGTCCGTCGGTAGTGGGGTGGGTGATATAGCCGTTAGGTATGCCGTCCGTCGGTAGTGAGGTGGGTGATGTAGCCGTTAGGTATGCCGTCCGTCGGTAGTGGGGTGGGTGATGTAGCCGTTAGGTATGCCGTCCGTCGGTAGTGAGGTGGGTGATGTAGCCGTTAGGTATGCCGTCCGTCGGTAGTGGGGTGGGTGATGTAGCCGTTAGGTATGCCGTCCGTCGGTAGTGGGGTGGGTGATGTAGCCGTTAGGTATGCCGTCCGTCGGTAGTGGGGTGGGTGATGTAGCCGTTAGGTATGCCGTCCGTCGGTAGTGGGGTGGGTGATGTAGCCGTTAGGTATGCCGTCCGTCGGTAGTGGGGTGGGTGATGTAGCCGTTAGGTATGCCGTCCGTCGGTAGTGGGGTGGGTGATGTAGCCTTTAGGTATGCCGTCCGTCGGTAGTGGGGTGGGTGATGTAGCCTTTAGGTATGCCGTTCGTCGGTAGTGGGGTGGGTGATGTAGCCGTTAGGCATGCCGTCCGTCGGTAGTGGGGTGGGTGATGTAGCCGTTAGGTATGCCGTCCGTCGGTAGTGGGGTGGGTGATGTAGCCGTTAGGTATGCCGTCCGTCGGTAGTGGGTTCAAGAGGTCAATATTTGTATTACTCCACCGTCAACAGCAGGGCCCGAGTTAACGAGGATGGGTGATGTAGCCGTTAGGTATGCCGTCCGTCCGTAGTGGGTTCAAGAGGTCAATATTTGTGAGAGGGTTTCCAATGCGGTCAGCTACCTACATAGATAAAATAATAAAAATCAGTCGTTCCACAGTATCTACTTGGGAAAACGGATTGACGCACCAATGGACGGCTCCTTTCTAAAGATTTACTTTATTCATCAAACATGAACGTCTTATTTCATTTATAGACTCCATTTTATAAAGCATCAAGCTCGACAGACGAAGTTACAAAAAATATCATGATGCTGTCTTTTATATTTTACACTTCCATACATATTTATAGGGTCTGCCCGGGAGGTGCACGCTTGACGCGTGAAATATAAGACGGGCATTCATTATCAATAAAATAAGACGCCAACGATGAACGCTGCCTTGATCGCATCAGTGGCTACGCCCTCGCTGGTGCAGGAATGTAAGTCCGATATCATACCATCTGACAGGCGAGCGCTCTGAAGCAACCGCCGGGGCGTCTGCGCCGCTTCCGACAAGCTATCGCGATATAGATCGTACAATGCAATTCTCTCAATACACAGTCCAGATAATGCTATTATTTGCTTTTTTTTTTAATCTTTCAGATGTAGACAGAACAACTTTTATTTTGACCTAATTTAGAGCACCTAAGCACGGTTGAGTAATCTTGACACGAGTCCAAGTGAAGCAACGTTAAGTGTTTCGATAACGCTCACGCGGGCTCGTCTCGGCAAGCTCATATAGCGATGCACGATCATTGCAGCGATTATCGTCGATCATACAAACAATTATAATAATGGTTGGGATGGCTTCCGTGAGATATGTCGCTTGTTAGCCGGTCGCGCGGGAGCCGAGCCGCGCCCGTCGCCTGCGCAACGCGCCGCGCGACCATTTGCACAAGAGTAGGTAGAGGTAGGTGTCATCTCACAACTTATCTATGCCATGTACCTAATAGTACTTCCTAAAGTCATATGCCATGTCCCGTAAAAATGTCATAGGTCAGGACCCACGCTGGCGCTTCGCGAGAAACGCGTCATGCCGTTGCATAAGTTTCACATTGTATCTCTTGAATCGCAAGAGTGAAGGGTATTTTATGTTTATGATTATGAAAAAGTTACAAACTAAATGTAGAACCTAGGGCCGCCATTGTTGTATAACTTACTCAAAAAAATAGCTTCCTACTCTACCTATGAAATGAACAATATTGACGCTCTAACATTGCAGCTAAGTTGCCGAGAAAATTTGTATGACGTTTGGAACCGCGCCCCCCGTGAACGCGTACTAAAATTGAAAGCAAATTTTCTCGATGGCGGTACGATAACGTTACTACTCGATTACGTTACGTAGGATCGAATATTCGTGCTCGGGCCTCAGGTAGTGTCGCACAATAACAGTCTGTTGTCCGCCGGCCAACTGTCCGCTACTCTGACCCACATATTTTGCTGCTTGCTCATAAATTTGAGAAGCAGTAAACACTGAATAAAGATTAATGCTTTCGTCATGTACTTACTGACGTAAACAGTACACAGTGCCAGCATTAATTTGAGGCTGTTAGTAGGTAATACAGAATCCCATCAAAAACATAAATGTGAAAATTGGGAACCAGAGAAGATTATGAGAGGTTGTCGACTTCACGGACAAAAAATTTAGATCTAAATGGGTACCAAAAGTTCGGTAGATATGTGGTAATACTGAAATTATTAATAAGAACATAGATGATTCTAAAATATTATTTCTTAAATTTGAACAATCGAATTACCTATTTATAGAAAGCTTATAACTTTTACGGTAAATTGTAGCTCTAGATTTGACTCTACTACTTGTTTAGTTTAAACTGGTGCCAAGTTTTATTCAAGAGGCTTTCCATCGTAGCCGTATAGTATGCAACTTGGCTAGTTTTTGGTTTGGCAACTGCTTGAGCTGTATTTATGACTTTTGGGGCTCTATAGGTAATAAATAAACCAAATTCCATGTGTTTATGTTAAACCATTGATATACAAAAATAGACAGTTAAGCCACCGTTTCACCGCGCGCCTATAAGCAATTATAGGTGATTAGGTGTTTCGGTGACTTAGTATCCCCTTGATATGTTTGTTATTATGTCAGTCTAATGACAGCAAAGTGAGGGCCGCATTTTGTCAGCGCTGAACAGGTGCGTGGCCTATCTTTAGTGTTTTATATATCGATGTGTTAAACAGATTTTGAGTTATTAAGGGGTCAAAAGTGGCTCCAAATGGTTCGTGTAATTATAACACACGGCTGCTGCGTCGCCAGTTCCTTCCCTGAACTCGTCTTCCGCCTTGCATCGACCGAATGGTTTCACCACAAAGCCGTGGCGGGGCGATGTGGTTTATCCTTTCTGATCCTTTGTAGCGGCGAGTCTTGTGAAAGGCGTTGCACAATACGTGTTACACTTCCGACGGTCGTCCATCGTTCGCGGCAGTGCCTTAATGTAATGGAACGACTTACGAGCTGGGTGACGACGGGTGATTCCACCGCCAAGTCCATTACGAGATTGAAAATTGAAGGATTTTTTAGATCCTACTAGGCGATAAAGTGAATAAATTCGAGTTACTCCTCTAATTATTTAATTGTACATGGAATGTAGATAAGATTCATAACGAAACTTGCATGCCGTATTATTGGCTATTTGTATGCCTCAGGGCAAAGCATGGTGGTACTATTTTAAACACGCAAGACCTGTGTATACAAAGCTGTAATTACCTATGTTTTTATAACAAATACATCCAATTTGAATTTAAATGTAATTATAACCTGATAAGTACGTAACTAAGAAGCCGTGGTCGTGGTCGCCTATTGGTTTGATCTATGGCCTCTCAATCTCAAGCAGAGGAATATGGGTGCGAGCCCGCGAGCCCGCACCGCAATTTTTTTCGGCATGAATGTTCGAAATTACATTTGTACCGAATTTATCATGGGCTTTTATTTGAAGGAAAACATCTTGAGAAAATGGACAGGTTTTGTGTCATGTGTGAAGTTCTCAATCCGCACTGGGCCCGCGATGGAACTATAGCCCAAGCCCTCTCGTTATGAGAGTAGGCCTGTGCCCATTAGGGGGACGTAAAGTTATAGTTGTTTACTGTCTATGTCCATCGCATTTTCTCCATCTCTTACTGTCGCCATCTTGTACTTACAGAGTAGTGTGTTTGTAGTCTTGTAGTTTGACTGAAATGGTGATTGCTATTGCGACCAAGTGCGCGTAAAACAATACCCACTGATGATGAAGATTCGATTTTGTATCATGAGTATGAGTTTTCGTCAAAGTTATTCTACGAAAAAATCACAAAATAAGCAGCTTTCAGCCGCGCAGCGACCGCCGCAGCCGATAATCGGCGCTGTTAGCGTTACGCGACGTTGGGACAGCTGTAAACTAGTCTATAATTTACTGCAGTTTCATCCTCAGGCAACTAGGTCACTTACATTACACTGATTCAAAGTTTACAAATAATAATTGGCCTCTGTGCCAAATGCCTGTGCACGTAAATTATTGTCCGCGCGCAGGCTGTTGCTGTTTATTCGATCAAATCACGGCGTACCGCCACTACTCAATAAAGTGGCTTACTCACGCGGTCTCATACCTAACGAATACCAATCAGTACCCCGAGTACGAATATTCAAATCCTACGTAACTTAATCGAGTAGTAACGTTATCGTATCGCCATACTACTCGATTACGTTACGTAGAATTCGAATATTCGTGCTCGGGGTACAGTAACAAAATGCCGATTCGCAGTATTTATTCCATATTTAGTTTGGCATAAAAAACGGTTTTTTCTAATTGTGGCTTCGAATCATCACGCCATTCATGCCATTGCCGGCCCGAGGAGGAAACCTGCCACCGCGGCCTTCAGAGGTTAAGTGGCTCGACAGACGAAAGCCGACTGGATTTTAAAAACTAAAAACAATGCTAATGCTAAATTCCATCTGAGCTTGTAGTCGTATTATTGTGCGCGCGCGCATGTTACGGCATCACAATGACAATGCGTTCACGGGAGAGCGCTTCTCAAGAGATTTGCGTCTTTTTGCTACGTAAGATGACATTACCGTGACACTGTCATGGTCCCGATACGCGGTAGAACCAGTGCCTAACACAAAATGAAATTTTGCGCTCTTTAAAATCTAAGTACCGTGAGACCATGAGCGTATTAAAACGGAATACTTAAACGGGGCACTGGTGTATTTATTGTGGAAGTAAAGTTGAGATGAAAACAAGGTTGTCCTTCGCCACCGTCGCCCGCTCCGATGCAGTTTCTGGACAGTATGTAGAAGTACCTTGAGAATGCACCACGCATTGATCAGCAAAAGGCCGGGCGCCGGACATAGCATACGTGCTGTGGGACACCCGCACATCCGATTATTTAATTTTGCACTTGTTGCGTTTCGCATGTCACTGCAGTGATGTCAATGAGGGACTCCTAGGATTACAATACAAAGTTCGCGACCGTCGCGGTTATATACGAAGGTTAAAGAACGACACATGATATGATGATAATAATGCTCACATAATGCTTTGTTCACACTTTGTTTGTAATTATGATCACAGTGAGAGATAAAGTTTGGTCTTTTAGGTTGGAATTTGTAAGGAAGTGATAGAGGTATAGTCTATGTCTGTTTCCGTCGCAAGCAGTCGCACCAACGCGTATGTTATTGCTAGATTTGATATCTGAAACGCAGTGGCCTTGTATCGTTTTAACTAAAGGATATTCGTGGAAACTCGTGTTTGGAATTATTTACGAGTATTACATTTTATTGCCAGAATTAAAGTGCCACAAATAAAGCAATGAGGAACTAGCACTTATTCAACAAATCAGAAATTACAATAAATAATTCATCATCTACAGGGAATTCCATGTGACAAATACACTTTCCTTCAGACTCGACGGTGCGTAACAAGTAAGTAAACCACAAAATACTGCGACACATTGCGACATACTCGATGTACGCCAATTATTATCTATCGTAAATAACGATGGAACCAAAATAAGTACCTACACAAATTACATTATGTTCAAAGTTGTCACTCAGTAGAGCGTTTGCAACAGCGAGGTACACGCAAGCTCGCAGCCACGAACACTGAATTACAGCTAATTTCATTCTTCGACACTGAAGGTCGAGCACGACTTTACAAAAGCTGCATAACGTTACGGTTATCGTATCGAGATCGAGAAACCTCACGCTCACGCTCACGGGTGGGCGCTGTTCCAAACGTCATACAAACTCGACAACGTTTACTATTCGACTTTACGTTACGCAGCATTCGTAAAGTCGTGCTCGACCCTCTGAAACTGCCCTGAATAACGTTACAGACTAACGCCCCTCGGTGTAAGAGTATTCGAATGCTACGTAACGTAATCGAGTGGAGCCAGGCCGCTCGTGACCGTTTTGGTACTAAAATTTAATATGAAGTTTCTCGATGGCGATACGATATAACGATTCCTTTACGCAGGTTTCGAATATTTGTGCCCAGGCCTCTGTGCTGCTGCCGACGGAGGCGAGACTACCCGTATGCCATTGGAAGCATTGCTGATAACATTAATGTTTATGTCTGTAACATACACCGCGTAGATAATGCTTGTGGTAGGTTGTATTGCCTTTGCCCGTACTGAGGGAGAGTCCCCTATGCTCTACATTGTCGTAGTGCTCTATATTGTATTGTATCACTCCAAGTGTTCGCCAACAAGAATGAAGTAGGTAGGTATGCTGAAATTACCTATACAAAAGTAAGTACAGTTACTAATAGAGACTTAGTTCTGCGTCTGCGACTGGTAATGATAAGATAACAGCGCAGAGACGTCCTAAAACCGCAGATGGTGGCTGCGCAACCGCAGACCGATCGTGACTAAACAAATAGTTTAACTTCGTAGTGTGTGTTGGTAGGCTCGCACTAAAATAAACGTAGTAAAAAAGTGGCGTCAAGGTTAAAAGTTCCGGGAACCGCGCTGCGACAGCCTCTCGCGATCCTCGTGTCAATGGATTCTCAATGATTTGAACCAAACGTCTTAAAATTAAAGTCTACGATTTTTTAACCGACGCGCAGTCATCAACATAAATAGCTAGTTATCCGAGCATTCCCCAGAGCTACAAAAATACAATAATGTACGTATAAGGGTACTTATTACATTCGTACATATTAAACAATCATAAATAAATAATTAAAAAAATATATGAATATTGTGTAAGGTTCTTACATCATTATTCATCTGAACCTTCGCCTTCAATAATGTCTCAGAGGAAGTGTAGAAAATTTCTCAAACCTGGCAGAGCATAATGCTTATTTCAAACCCAAGGTGTTCAGTTCAGTATGACGCTGCGCTGCTTTCAATCAGCAAGGAAAGTATTTACCCACGTGTCGTGTCGACTGTGTTATTGTGTTTACCTTGACGACTTTGTATGACGAGCGACGCCGGCCTAACGACGTATTGTCCGAATAACGTGGTGCGACTGGCAAAGGTGTAAATATTTATTTAGTATTAGTATAGGTATTTATTTTTTGCACCAAATTCAGTATTTTTAAAAATACTGATATTTTAATAAAAAAATTAGCAAACCCATTTTGACATGTTCGTCAATTTTTTTTTTCTATGAAACTGTACATGAAATATCTCAAATATAAATTCCTCATCTCCGATTCATCAGATGCCGGTGCCACACTAGAGTTATTAGGTAAATAGAAGTAGATATATTCTCTTGTATCTAAAGCGCGGTGGCGTATAACACGGTATAACTAACGGCGCGAGACCGCCGCGTACCATGTCCGATTTTTTTCAGATAGACGTATGATAGCTATATATAGTAAAGTATGCATTTTTTTTAAAGCTAGATAAATTTCCTTTAAGACAATATTTTTATTTTGCACAGTATTCACTATTTTTAAAGATACTGATAGTTGAATAAAAAAAATAGCAAACCGATTTTGATATGTTCGTCAATATTTTCATTTTTTTCTATAAAACTATACTTGAAATGTCTCAAAAATGAATTGCTCATGGCCGGTTTATCCGAAAATGACACCACACTCGAGATGGTAGGTAAATAGAAGCCGATATGATTTTTTTCTAAAGCGCGGCGGCGTGTACCTTTGAATGCCCCCCCCCTCTCTACCCCCCAGGGGTAGTCGATGGCTACCGGGCTAAATCAGCTCAGTTTGACCTAGGATACAATTGTGCCAAGTGAATCTATCCGATACCAAAATTTGCACCTCCCATACATTGGATGCCACTACTTCCCGTACTATAAATTGAAAGTCGTAAAATGACCCAAAGTTCGATTCCATAGTTTAATTTAGCTGAGACAACCTCTTTCTTGTAATGTATCAACGGAGATGGAGAACAGTCGGTAGGTGATGGTGACGGAATGAGAGCAATACTTATTTCTTACTTTGACGACCGGATAGCCTGCCTATGAAGCTTGAGGTCCCGGGCTCGATCCCCGGTCGGGGCAGATATCTTGTACGATGAGTGTTTTGGATGTTCAATATGTTAGGTTTGTTTATTCGTTGTCTTAGTACCCAGTAGTAGTTTCCACCTCTAATTAAATTTGCGAAGGTTTATAAAAAACTAGAGTTTCGAGACTAAATCAATTGCGTTGGCGGAGCACTCGTGCGGCTCGCGTTGATGTCTTTTCAAGGGGAAAACTTGAGTTTTACTCTCATGTTTTCGTTCGAGAACTAATACTTTTCCAAAGAACGGATTTAATTGACAACAACTACTTACTTGACAGTAATAAAATCGCAGTAAGTAACGAGTGGCCGGTCCGGCGGCCGCGTCGGCCACGGCGCGCTATTCTTGTCCGCGTTGTTGTGTTGTGATACTTGTGATGCGGCGAGGTAATGAACTCCGTCGCCAAACTGTTTATAGGTCAGTGCGGGGGCGGCGCGGGGCGCGAGGCGCGGCGGGGGCGGCGACCGGCGCCGGCGTAGACGCCGCGACGCTCGTTCATCACTTGTAGTCGCTGATAAATCAGATAAAGATATATTTAGATCTCGGCACGCACCCACGGCGCCTATGGTGTGTGGTGCCCCAGCCAATCATAAGTGGTATATTTTATATCGACCGCCACAAGTCAATGACCACCGCGTTAAGGGGATCTATTGATAGCAAAAAAAAGCGCATTTGAATGGGCAATGGAACGCGCAATGTGCGCTATTGTCTTTATGACTGCGCGTGCCAGGGGTGATTGGACAAATTATAATGATAAAATTGATGACATACCAAAATAAACAACTTAAGCAGCTGTAGTCGGCAGATTGCGCGGCCCACTTTGGTTAAGATTATCCTGATAACGACAGGCAGGCATGTTAAACACCCGCTACAAAAAGTTTTAGCTCAACAAACAATTACCATAAGACCAACCCAAGCAAGCTACTGAAACAGAACTTGTCTTCTCCCTCTCTTCTCATTAGAGACTTCGACAACCAACGATCGCACGCATTGTGTGTGCGTTCGCCGGTGTCCATTATCCATATTATGTATAGAGTGACCGTAAACAAGACTTCGGTCGTCTCGTGTCCTGTGTTGTTCTACAAAGCAGCGACTAATTGACAGATGCCATGTTACGGCACGGGCTGCCGGACGCTGCCGCGACGCCCCGGGATGCTTCCGGCAGCCGTCACGTGTTGGACGCGTCGCGTCGCTGTCTTTCTCTGGCGACGAGTGACAAGCGGCCCGGAGCCGCCTTCAAAAGGAGCACGGCTTATGCCAACTTATAGTTCCAGTAACTGAATCAAATCCAATCAACCCGTGACACATTTGTCTACGACCATGTAGTAATCAAAGCGACCGAACCAGGTCACTATCTTCAAATCTACAATGACTTTCACTAATGCATATAAATGGTTCCTCGGTTTGATTCGTATTAACATTCGCCACGCTCTATTGATGTTGTTTCGAGAAGGTCAGAGTGGCCGCATAGATCACGCGAATGCCATTCGAAGGAAAATAAAGCAAAGCTCATCCAAACTTTAGTGAATGCCGAGTGTCCTACACGACGCCAGAGCGTGCGTGTCGCCCTTAGCGTGACCTCGTGCCAGGACCGAAACGGATCTGGCACACGTATGATAATGCTAGGCATATAAAGCGATGATAATTAATGCGATGGTGCAGTTAATTGGCTCGCAAATGCCGCGTCCTCGACCATTGTCTCGGCGTGTTGACTTGGCTGGTTCTAAGTGCGTATGTCACCGCGTTTGTTTCTGCGCTGACACTCGCTTGCGCAACATCGCGCGATCGCTGCACGCGGCCTTTACTGATTGCTTATTATGCTGAGTGATGGGTATTATTGGATAACGCGGCGAGTGGGCCGATCAGCACACTTGTGTGTCATCATGTATGTGCGCCGGTTCAATAATGCCCCTTCATCAAGATCAGGCTCCTCTGCGCATCGTAAGCCAAGAGTGCATTCTTGGTGGCCCAGATAAAGGACGATTGCGGTTTCGGAGTGAGCGTGTTTTTGACGAGCAGATTCCGGGGCACGTCAACAAGCAGTGGCTGATTACGTCGGATTATCAGATTACGGCGTATCAGCGCTAATATTAGCTATCACAATGCTATCATCCGTCAGATACCGCGGAGACGCGTGTGTACTCGCGCTTGCTGCTCGAGACGTGGCCGGGATCCCAACTTTACTTCTTACTAAATATATTGTTGTATTGGTCGGAAGACCACCAGGCTGTCCGTACACTGCGTGGCCGTAAGTGATTCAAGTCAGAGTTCACTTTAAGGTTTTCATTGTTTGCCTTACAATGATTTCTGTTGATGTTTACTATGTATGTTGTTCGCTGTATCCTATCAGTTCGCTGAAAAACGTCTGACTGAATGAACTGTTCTGCGAAAATGTTATGTATGTTGGTTTGTGTTATCAGAACGGGACCCGAAAAGTTGGGACGAGATGAATGGTTTGGCGAAACAATACCCTTACGTTAGACATATTTAACTATACGGGATATTGACAGCGATAACCTTACTAGGTTTAGATTGAGCTCCCGATATTACGACGCAGTTACATGCACTCGTCATGATCACGGGTGGACTGACGACACGCGGGTGGACGTGGATGGACGAATACGTCACGTTTATAGTTTATACTTATTGCAAGGAATTGTGTTCATTTTATATCAGGTAAGTACGTGGTTAGTTATCTGCTTGAGGTAATACTGAAGTTTCGCCGCCTTTAGTGTCTAACCAAATATTTTATCTAAGTACATCAAGTATTAATAGTTTGATCACTCGAGGGATGGAGCACTCCGGCGCCGCTGCGGAGAGTGCGGAGTGACGCGCACGTGATATTATTATGTGCGATGTTGTTTATTTGCTGGACTGGACTGCGCGCGGGAACCGTCTCGTTGTGCTTTTTTGCTCCTCTCATGGCGCGCTGTGCGCTGTCTACATCTCGTATTGAAATTTTACAAACAAAAATATTATGTAACTGCTGCCAAGTAGTAAATATTTAGTGTGTTTATAGTCGGACAATAGGCAATAGAGTTGTTTACTGTAATGATGGCGTAACGACGCGCGTAAAGCGTCAGGCGCGGTGATGGCTGCTCCCGCTCAGCAGGCCTTATACTACGAATTACAAAATTCGAACTTCGTGTCGTGCCGTTCCGCTCACGCTAATATTATTTAATACGAGAGTGAGAGGGACGATACGATACGAACTTCGATTTTTAGTCCCCCAGACTTTCGCTTCACGCTGCGCGCGCGCGGCTGTCGCGCATAGTTAGCGCTGATATTATCCCTGGACAACTATACCTAATCAAAGCCAATAATGGTATTTGATTAAGCACGCTGCACAAAGCGGCAGGAAGTCGTTAGCGCGACGCGCGAATTTGCCGCCATGCAAGTATTTCCATGTGATGTTTTCATTTAAGTATAGGTACCGAAAATTTCGTTGTCAAATTAAACTTATCAGATAAATTACGAATTATATAAAAGAGTGAGCCGGTGGACGTCGTATCGGCTTATTTTTAGTCGCAGTGACTACTCGTTATAACTCGTCTCGCGGAATGAAGACCCATCCATCGAGCCCCGCCATTAAGTGTCTCAAACACTCCACGCCCCGCACACTGGACTAGACGCGATTCGAGCTAAAAATACGACTTTTCGAAGTATTTTTTTATTCATCATCGAATACCTTCATCAGTGTGCGTTTAGTTCAGCGCGTACATTGTATCGTTGTTCGTTAGTATGTGTTTCCTTTCGGTGGTTCTCAGTAAGCAAATCTTTTGTTTAATATTTAAACAATGGCTCATTTAAAACATGGCAGCGCGAGCGTTACGATCACTTCCTTAAAGTGCTTACTTAATGACATGTGGTTCGCGGCGGGGCTGTCGCGCGTCTTACGCGTCTGGCCGCGCCCGCGCCCGCGCCGCTTGCTGCCAGCGCCATGATCGCTGCGAGGCGACGCGCCGCCAGGTTGCCGAGGCCGACCGCGGGATCACTACGCGATGAAGACACGGTATGCATACACGGCACGTGTGTTTCCATACTCGTTCCAGCAGGCTTTTGCTGCCAAAACCGTCGTGAGAATCGTGAGATCACCACTCTAAGACCTAAGCATAGAGCCGTTTACTCTGTAGACTTCGTATACAGAGTAAAGAGTAAATTTTTTGCGGAGCAGTGTTTGTTACTCGGGAACCGCGGAATGTGACGCGGCGTTGGTCCCTTGCTCCTGGACCGCGGCTAAAAATAAACGAGGCATTCATCAAAACGACCGCTTCCCGCTGACTCACGCGCAGCGAGTAGGTATAGTAGGTAGGTAGGTACGCGGAGCGGAGCCGACGATATGCAGATGCAGAGTCTTTAACGAGTGTGATAGCCAATGCAAGTTTACTTTGTTTGTTGTGGTATTTATGTAATAATTAAGTATCTAGCATTTTTAACGGTTTTCAATAGGTATCCCGTTTTCATTATGTCTAAGTATCTAGCATGACTGTAGAGTCGTCAGAGGGTCGAGCACGACTTTACGAAAGCTGCGTAACGTTACATACAGAGAAACATACAAAATTTTTGTTCCAAATACGCTCACGGGCGGGCGCTGTTCCAAACGTCATACAAACTCGACAACGTTTACTATTCGACTTACGTTACGCAGCATTCGTAAAGTCGTGCTCGACCCTTATGTTCCATGAAAACTTGTTTGTTGAATGTTACCATTTTCCTAGAGATATTTTACCTCGGCAATTTACTCACTTAACTAAATTTCGACCGCTAGTGACCACTTTTGTTACGATTTCATGAAAGGCTGGCTCAAGGGTCACAACAACACTAAGGGTAAACGAGCGTATACATTTTTTGAATCGTTTTGTCTCTTACCTCATTCAACACATCATAGGTAGGTAAGTACAGTAACAACAGTAAAACAACAAAATTTGTTTTTCAACGCCGTGTGAACGAAACAGGAGTTTTGTATGAAACAAATCGTTGGCAGAAATTACGCGGCTCACAACTTACTTAACTCAAAAAATTACGCTCGTTTGGCCTCACCTAATTAAGTATGTTTTGGCTGCGCCGCTTGTGGTAACCGGGAGGTTAGGAAGAAAACAACGGCTCATTGAGCGCAAAAACACGTCGTTTGTTGACATCGCACGCATCACCCGGCTTGGATCTCGGAGCCGGTCAGGTGGGTCCGGCGGGGTGCAGGGAGGGGCGCGCAAGGCGGCTGCAGCGCGGATGCGCCCGAGCAGGGCGCGCGGGGCGGTCAAGGCCGCGGCGGGGCGGGCTGGCTGCGCGGGCGCTCCGCGCGCTCCGCAGTCTGTCCCGCGCGCCGCTGCCGAGCGGACGTCACACCCAGCGACAGTAACAGTGGAGTGAGTCTGTGACAGTGGAGTGCCCGGAGCCCGCCGGACAGTCAGCAGCCGCCGCTGCCAGGGTCGTCGACCGCGACATGCGCGCGCCGCGCCCCGCGCCGCCCCCGGGACCCCACCACTGACTGCAACTACACACACACGCACAGGTGAGACGCTGTTCGCTCCCTTACTCCCTTTGGACGTGTCCGGTATGGTAGGTATAGGGCCACTTGTTAAAAAACTTCGTTATACCAAGATTTTTCCATGGACTGTTTACGATGGCACGTATTTTCCCAACGACAAACTCGAACGATCTAATCGCAGCCCAATGGGTGTCTAAAGAGATGCAAAGTTATTCCGATAACGGTAATATTATCTCGGGCTCGATATTAACGAACGTCACCGTCACCTGGTACTGGTAGAATGGTGTTGACCTCCGCAGCGCGCTCGCCGCCGGCGCGCGTCGTGCGGCACCGGCACGGCACCGCGGCGGCAACGCCGGGCCTAGCTGCGAGCTGTGGCCGCTGGCCGCGCAGAGCTTAGCGGAAGCGCTCGACGGATGGAACACTTATTAGAAATCAGGCAGACTCGTCCCACCATATTCAGCTGGCCGTGCGCACATTCTTGCGACAGCCGCGGCGCGTCGTGATCGTGACGCGCTCCGCCCGGCAGCGTGCCGACACTATACACTACTGCATCCAGTAGGTATCTGCAGTTCTGAAACGTGGGAGTTCCCAGACTCTAGGGACGAAAGGTAAACAGATAATGAGCTGAAAGCTGGAATTCTTGGTTAATTCGCGTCCCTGGACATTTTGCCACATAGACGATTCGGTCGGTAGGTACTAACGCTAAAAAAGCTAAAGTACGTTTGACTAGCGCACTCTGCTAGGCTAGATTTCAGCCAGATCCAGATGCAACCGCACGGAGATAACGGACCCAAAGCTCATATCATTAGATATTATTGTTATGCTATAGAAAACTTAGTTTACATTGCTTATCTTGTCTAATAGCCTAACCCCTAAATAGTCCAACAGGATTATTTTGATAGCGTAAAGATCGTTGAGAAAGACATATTCTACAAAAGGAAAATCGCGAGCAAAAGCTACCTGCCTCCTGCCTGTCTTTTCTAAACCATTAATTATTCTCGTGTTTCACAACTGTACTACATCCTGCGCTCAGCCACGCTCAGCTTAATGTAATCGTGTAGAAACCCGATAGGTACTAAACCCATTAACAATTACGTGATTACGAATTTTATTCTTGTTATCACAAACACTTAACCATTATTACTGCGTTATGACTAATGTCTAACTCGTCACGGATGCGGACGCCGCGCCGCTGCACACGAATAGCGAAGGTTTAATCAACCTTGAAATATTTATGACGAAAGGATTTTTCGAGGAAAGGCTCCGACTTTGTCGCAACTTAAAGGGCGATTCGTTTGAAATGAATGACCGGCTTGTCATCTGCCCGCGCCTGCGCGCTGCTCCACTTCCGAGATCACCAAGCGCCGTTAGCTGCGCCCGCAGCGCACTCGACTCACAGTTATCTTCTAGTGCCAAATATGTCAGCCGGTTACCTAAGACGCGCATCTTCTGTGCCGTCCCGTCCAGACGTCCGCCCGCGGCTCACCGTCTCCGGTGCAACAAGGACTTTCACGTGCACATATGTGTGGTCTGCAGATAGCTAGCAGCATAGATTGATTATGTTGCATACAATAAATGCTCGTCCAAACCTTATTTGACATATTCGCATTCAAGTTAAGTGACAAGATATTTATGACGATTCGTATTAGTAACCGCGTAGTGTAGTGGCAGTGAGCATGATCACAGCGAAAACATTGGCCATTGTGAGTCGATCAACACGACGCGAGACGATCGCGGGGACGGCCGCTATCTCTCGTCTACCTGCCGTCCTGCCGCGCAAACAAACGTCACAAACCGTCTTTGTTCATTAAACCCTCTTTATAACTTCTGACGTCACCTTATGCAGTAACATCAGATACCTTAACAGATGGGGGCCTGAGAAAATAAGTTCCACTCAACTCATTGTTGCGACGTTCACTTGCGTTTCTTTGAACTGCTCTTAATTCAATCCCCCCCCCCCCCTCAGCAGTCGCAGGACACGTCCTACGTCCTTGCGCCGGCGCACGTGGCCGCGGAAGTGGGCCGCCAGATACAACGAGTCTATTAGGCAGTCTATTTACGGCGCCCTTTTTAGATTGACCGACTTGATTTACTTGCTATGTTTGAGATGTTTCTTCTCGCAGGGAATCCTTAGTTCAAACTTAGCACTTTATACTTGAATCTACACCGGGGTCTCTCGAAAACAAACGCTTGACCAAGTGGGCTGATAAGACAGGTATTAGGTATTAAGTAGCTATCAGTTTGATTGACAAAATTTTACAATTTTGTAAAATGTATGAAGGATTTCTACACAAAGTGTCTACATATACCTACCTATCTAGAGAACTATGACATTTTCATCATGGACAAATTTGCTTCATCTGATAGCTTATGAGCTACTCTATCAACCCTCTTAGTTTCGGCATTGGTATGTAATAGGAACAACCCATATCTTTCATGCAAAACCAAGTCAGTTTGTTTTGAGTTTCCTCCGCATCGGGATCACTGATTGGGCTGTGATCGCAGCTAGAAAGTGTTGCGAGTGGCGGCTGACACGGCTGTGGGCCGAAGCCGCTCCCGGGGGAGCAGCGGCGCTTGCGCAAGGCGGGAGCGACGTGTGGTCAAACACAAACAGAAGTAATCAGCCGCGCACTCGTGTTTGCGCAGAGGCGCAAATATCCGCGGCTTGACTGAACTTTCTCGCGCCGCCGCGTGCAGTTATGCAACGCGACCCTCGCGCCGTGGACGCCGGTGCTCATGTGCGATTAGTTGCCGAATTCATTGTTTTACGCGACCGGTAGAAAAGCTGCACTAAGTATCTATTATGACTGGTGAGGTTACGTGATTTTGCAATGCAACAGACACACCAGGAACGGCCAGTCGCCATAACTTCGGCTAAATTATCGGTCGGATATAACTAAGCTGTACGGCGAGGTCGTTAAGAAACCGGCAATTACTCTCAACGACACGACAGCCGACCACGGGCCGACTGGCTGTCAGGGCCTGCACGCCGAGCTTGACAACTAATACGCGAGCGTGAACCGAACTGATCGAGGTTGCGGCACGGGCAGCGCTCGCTCCGCTGACGACACACTCGGAACAGCTCCACTCCGCCGCCGCGGATGATTGTCGGAGCCGCCCACCGCTCCAATCTACGTCTTCGCAGATGCAATCTAAAAACTACTATTAAAATTAAAATGTAAGAGGCCACAGCTTTTTAATGTCTGTGAAACACTTCAATTTGAATGCATTAACGCGCCAATTGGCCCACATGAAAGCGTGTTGGAGCGGTCGCGGCGGCGATCCACTTTACCTGCTTTAATTGTCCCGCGCCACATCTCCGTAACAATGTCTTACAACGCGATCTCATTACGTACCGAGAGTTTTATTCCATATTTTTCCGATTCTTGAGAAATGTAAACATTGTATTGTATCCAGCTTCGCTGAATGAATGGGCATCGTGCCAGTTGGTCCGATGAACAGAACATGAAGTAATATGTTTTGAAAGGCAGTTCTTATGATTGCATTCAGTCCGAGGTGGCTCTTCAAGGAACTGCAGAATCATTTTCTTAGTACCTACCAATGACGACTCGTTACCTGATGCCATTCCAAACAAACGGGGGCCTGTCTGTGTCTTGAGGATATAAATAACGAGGAATAACCCGTTTCTGTTTTTCAATGTATCTACTGCGTAATATAGAAACCTATGGATACCACTAAGTTTAGACGTAATAAATGCAGGAGGTACCTCAATCATTGAAGTCACGTAAAGTCGGGAGGAAGAAAACGTTTTCATTTTCACTGAAAATCAATGGTGAGATGGCTTCAGCCAGTTGACACAGCCCAATTTCCCACCCCGTAATTAGTTCAGATTCAATGGTTTTGTTTGTGGCATGGTCGAGCTCGGGGCTCGGGGGACGTCGGAGCAGCGCGCCGGCGCGGCGGCCGCATCGGGCTCGGGACTCGGGGGACGCCGGAGCAGCGCGCCGGCGCGGCGGCCGCATCGGGCTCGGGGCTCGGGGGACGCCGGAGCAGCGCAGCGGCCGCATCGGGCTCGGGGCTCGGGGGACGTCGGAGCAGCGCGCCGGCGCGGCGGCCGCATCGGGCTCGGGGCTCGGGGGACGCCGGAGCAGCGCGCCGGCGCGGCGGCCGCATCGGGCTCGGGACTCGGGGGACGCCGGAGCAGCGCGCCGGCGCGGCGGCCGCATCGGGCTCGGGGCTCGGGGGACGCCGGAGCAGCGCGCCGGCGCGGCGGCCGCATCGTACTCGGGGCTCGGGGGACACCGAAGCAGCGCGCCGGCGCGGCGGCCGCATCGGGCTCGGGGCTCGGGGGACGCCGGAGCAGCGCGCCGGCGCGGCGGCCGCAGCCGTGGCCTTGACACTTCACGGTCGATGCGCCGGCGCCAAATACACGCATATTAATGTTATTTCTCTATTATCGTTGTAATTGATCCACGGCCAAACACCCACTGATTTATTAGGTACCTACTTATTACTCTTATTAGTAACATTTCCTTTTTTAATTCATTTTTATTGAAGAAAATGAACTAATAGGTATTATGTTTTTGAGCTCACAAAAGGTCGAATAAAAAAAAAAACAGAAAAATCATTTTGAACAGTTTTAACATAAACAGTTGAACAGTTTTTACTTTTTCGACGTTATTTATAATTTTCGAATACGGTACTACTACGTAACACCTACCTACGAAAAACAATATTCTATTCGTCTAGTCATGTAATTTACTTAATTACCTACCCAAGCTGTTTTTGATTAATGCTATAATAATCAATACCTACAGGATTAAAATGTCAATGCGCAATGTAGTCAAAACAAACATAATAACCTGCTGAACTAATCCAATCCTAATGGCCGGCAGATGCCACCAGATGCCGACCGAACAGTGGAATAATACGTTAAGCAATTAAGTAATTATGCCTGATATCATCCAACCGCATTTCAGCACTTGTATACTCAATTAGGGAGAGCACATTCAAGCAAACAGTAACGTAACCACACCTCTTAGGCCAACGCGAAGTAACATCACCGGAGTGCCGGTGTCGCGAAACGAAAATTATCTGCGCGGGAGCGATTGATCTCGCGCTGGTTAGCGGGGAGGGGAGGCAGGATGCACTTGTGTTGTGCTATTCTTGAACAGCACCTCCCCCCCCCCCCGCTCGCTGCGCGTACCGTGCATGCGCGGGGATTTAGCTAATTGCAAGAATGTTGAGAGATCACTCCCTGCCAGGTATGCCAGATTGGGGGTTTTTTTTGCAAGTTTGGGGAAAAACGTATTTTTGAGGAAGCTTTGGGGAAACATAAACGATGGGGAATTTGTTGTGGATAAAATTTATGGATGGGGAAATCTTGGGAAAAACATTTGAACGCACCCGAAACACTTGTGCGGACTCCCACACCTACGATTGATCCCTAGACGTTTTAGAGCAGTGCTGTTACATAGTTTTATAATATAAATTAATGACATCGAATCGGTTTAATTGAAATGAAGAATCCTTTAGCTCAGATTTAGAATAAATAAATTTGAGTGACACATTCAAGCGGGTTTCCTGTTTACGAACAAATAAATGTACGTAAAAGTATTGATGTATTTTCATATCGAGGTCATACATTATACAGTAGTATATTGTATCCCACCAAAAACATAAATGTGAAAAAGGGAGCCAAATTCAATACTGAACAAAAGAGGTGAAGTCTTAACGGGTGCCAAGTTATATTCACGGGCTTCCAAGGCAAGGCTAGGCTTTCCATCTTGTTTCTTAGTCATACCTAATTATGTAACTTAACTTGGCTGGCTTGGCTTGGCAAAATTACATCTTTATAGTACCAATAGTATTTGCTCTAAGCCGCCGACAGATGGACGAACGGACGGACAGACGAACATGACGAAACCACATATATAATATTTGCCCTTTTGGCTCGGAACCCGAAAAAGGGAGCCAAGTTCAGACCTCCGGCTCGCACCTCTCGGAAACTATAGCTCAAACCCTCTCATTCTGAGAGGAGGCCTGTGCCCAGCAGTGGAACGTAGAAAAGGCTGGTGATGATGACATGTATTTTTCCCTATTTGACTTGGAATTGCCGAAAAGCGTGTGTGACCGCGTGTATTAAAATCTTAACATACCTATACTTACTCTACATTATAGAGTCTACGATATATCGTATCAATCATGTTGTAAAATAACTATCGAACCGCGTTAAGTGGATCATGTTGCTTTTAATAAACATGTAAATCATCACTCGAAATTAGAAGAAACTGCTTGATGAGCGTATTGATAGCGAGCGAGCAGCTGGCCGGCGCGCGCGCAGAGCGGCGAACGCAGCGCTTTCCAATAGAAATGCACAGTTCGATGAAGCCGCCGGCGCATCTCTCCCGCGAATACCGGTACAGACACACACATAATGATAATGACTGAAATACAGCACCTACTCGGAAAACGTAACGATTACCATGCGCAGGAAGAATGACACACACTTTTCCAAGGTCATTATTCGTCAAAAAGTAATGACAGTTTCTGGTAAACACACTACCGCAATCATGATGGCCACAATTTGTCAATAGTATGTAATGGAATTGATTCCCGAAATTTATTATTTGGTTATTCTATTCTAGATTGGCCTTGTGACTGAAATGAATGGATTCGATTACATTAATTACATCACACTCATGGTGACAGCAGCAAATCTGCAAAAGGGAGTTGAACGTGGTTGAACGCCTCAAATGAGAACTTACTCATTAAGAAACGCAAAACTAAAACGCATTCGAGTGTGAAATTGCCGAGATTAGTTCCTCATAACGGCCTATTCTTTCGAAAAAAACTTGTTTTTTTTTGTGATCTTTATTGGTCAACTACTAAAATCGACAATTGGTTATGGTAAAATTGAAACAAATCACCTCGCTAGGCCGCTAACCCGCCGAGAGACCTCGCGTAGTCGCGTGGCGTGCAGTCTTGCAACACAAATACGCCAACTTCTAAGCAAATACCAAAATTCCCGCTTCTAAATGATGCATGTGTATGTTGTTGTATGTTGTGTAATGCCTGAATATAGTTATCTTCTGGTGTCATTTTGCCTCCGACCATGTAGATCGCATGTTTGACGCTTCACAGCAACACAGGCAGCGTGCGCTAAACCCGATGCGCGCTGTTGGTCGGTCGTGCTCGTGAGCCGCTCTGCTGCAGAGATGCGCAGGTTTTGCTAAACATGTTATAGCATTTTCACATCGATTTGGAAACTTAGTAAATATCATATGCTATTTAACTTGTAATGTTCGTATGTAAGCTAACTTCAAAATTTGCAGGTCAAAAGACCAACAAAAAAGTTAATCAGTAAAAAACAAAAAAGTTATTCGTAATCTAAAATGAATTCGATAATTCGTCAATATTCCATCCCCAAGTCGTTTCAGTAGTTCACCTCAACATATAGGTAGTTTCGGCGCGATTTGATTATCCCCTTATTGTTTTTGTGCCGCTCACGCACGGCTCATGATCTCGCTGTGATTCAAGCAGAACCCCTCAATTTGAATCATTTGTAATTGACCAATTTATCTTTTTGTTGATCCTCTGTGAGCAACAACTACCTACTAATGACCTTGCGATAAAACAATATCCGATTCCGATGATGTTTGTGGTCAGCATTCGGTTTAGAGTTGAGATGATTGGGATCGGGATGGTCCTCATTTCTGCCTGGCTTCTTGCCCACCACGGTGTTCATCGCGTGCGCAGCTAGTCTGACTGCTCATTAAATCGCTACATAGTTTCGTACAATTATTTTCCAAATGATATACATGAGTAACGAAAACGAGGAGCCAGCGGGCGCGGCGCGCGCGCAGCCGTCCAGCGAGTTTGTTTTTCGGCGCCATACTATTATATCCTTCGTCTTATTCAACATTTTGCATTCAGCTCGACCTCTCCACGTGAAGTGACTTGCGGCCTTTCCCCTGCGCATGCGCGAGCGCGGTCTGTACGGAGCAACGAGATCCGTATGTTTATTCACAAATCAATGCTGATTGCTTCCCGTACGTCCAAATGCAAGGATTACTCATGTGTATCGGGGGGCTGGCCCAGTGCTGCGCCCACGCACAGCGACGCAACAGGAAAGGGGAGTTGGAGAGGACGGGGGGGGTGGCGGGCCGGATGCTGCGGCTCTAGAGGCGAGTGACGCGCCGAGCATCACCTCCGCCGGCACTCGAGCCCGGTTCAAGGCTCCAAATCGATACAAAATACGGTTTATCGAACGGACAGCCGACGTAAAAGGACACAATCACCTAAATACATTAGATGACTCATAGTTGATCACTGTTAAACGTCGCTAAGATTATCTACGTCATTATGTATTTTCCTAATGATTCATATCATCCGAGGCTGAGCGTGTAAACTTTTCGACTCGACCGGTGGGCTTGTATATAGTGAAAGTGGAAGCAGCGCCCGCTGTGCCCTTTGCTGCACGCTACAGGGCGCCGCCGGGGATCGAACCGTTATGCGCTTACAGCCTCATACCCTCGTTAGCTAGCGGGTATATATGTGTGTGAAGAGCTAAGCTGTACCATCGCTAGCTAAGCCCGGCCCGGTGTACTGCAATGTATTGCGAAATCTTCTCTTATTCTGTCTGTATTAGTTACACAACATAGGTCTGCGATCCATCCGCAATATCCGTGTAGCTATCACTATAGTTTACGTTTAGAATTTAGTTGTGTAAACGCTTCGTTTGTTTCATGTGGGAAAGATTATAATTAAAATACTTACTCGCGTAGCGGAGAGTGCGAGCGTTGATGCGGGCAGCGGTCCATCGCTTGGGAAACGGGTGCTCCACTGACACAGTTGGCGCGCGCGCAGCCGCCGCGCTGCACCCACAACACGGGACGCCAAATTGAGCACCGATTGCGCCACAGGCGAGCCGACAGAGCGTAGGGGCTCCGAAAATCCAAAGTCGAATTTCGAAGATCGTATCCCACCGTTCCTCTCGCTTTCGTGTTAACCTATGTTGGGGTGAGCGGGACGGTCGGATACGAACTTCGAATTTCAGACTTCGGAGAAGTCTCTCAGCAAACGGGTCGAAGGCGAAGGGTCGCCAACAGACGGGCCGCGCCGTCACCCGAGCCGGCCGGTGTAGCGGCGTCCGCGCACCAACACGCGCGATCCACACTCCCTTGTTATGAAAACAGATATTAAAGAGTGCATTGAGTGAGCCGGATGCGCCGCGCGGCGTGCGCGCAACTCGAGTTTTAACTGACGGCCACTCGTTCCAATGTTATTATGTATTGGTTATCCATTTCAGATTGTCATAATGAATTAAATGACGATGATATCGATGCACTCTCGTCTGCCCCTTTAGTGTCCTGTCCTATTGCTGTCTCGACAACATATGACAGCATAGTTTGCTTATTAAGTGTAACATCTTGATTAAAGTCATCACCACCACTCGGCATCAACAAAGTGGGCGCACGACATCTGTCGACAGCGGGTGGAGGATGGATGCAGATTGCTATGGATTAGGCGTGGAGAAATGGAGAGGAAACCTATGTCCGAAGACAAATTGAAACAAATATCTCTACTGCGATCTGAAACGTCATTTGTAAGTTATGTTGTACACAAATAGCTTCAAAATCCGTAAAATTGAATGTACGTATTTTGCACTAAATTGAGTCATCAGAGAATTTGTGCATTCACAATATTTATTCATGTTTGTAACGAATTTGGCTCGGCTCGTCAGTTCCGTATTCCGTCCGCCCACGAACTCCACCGCAAATCCCCAGCTCAGCAATACCAATATTAACTCGACACGTCACCAACATCCGGAAACCATATTTTACTCTAATCAAATACAAATATGCAAAAGCGTACATAGTACAATTAAATACTTGTTGGTCGGGAGCTTGATATATTTCATTTTCAATGCTTTCATTAGTTTATCTGATAAATTTACGAGCAAGCATTAGATAAAAACTAATATGTACAAACTAGGTAAGTAAGTATTATTAAAATTTCAAATAGGTAGGTACTTAACGTAGTCAGCTGCTTTACGAGTAAGTATTAAGTATTTTGCTGACAGTTGATGAGTAAGGTACTCAAGTAGGTACTTGGAATTCCGCATTTCGAGTTCTAATCACATGCTTACTTACTTTTTTATATACCTACCACGTCAGTGGCAAACAGTTATGCAGTTCGTCTGACGCTAAGCGATTACCACCGCCCTGGAACACTTGCAACACCAGAGGTAATATCACTTGCGCGCTGCCCATTCTGCACAAACCTTTCATAAACCCCTTTTGAAGACCGCTATGCTTAAGAGTTCTGAAACAAAAACACCTTTTGAACCGAACATAGGGGCTAGTCCGAAGTCTGAAATTCGAAGTTGGTATCCGTCCGTCCCTCTCAAGCCAACATTTGATAGGTTAACATAACACGAAAGGGACGGTTGGATACGAACTTCGAATTCCGGACTTCGGAGGGACTCAAACTCACAGAACAACAGAACAGTGCCCTAAGCACGACTTGTCGAATCCTGCGTCACGTATAATCGAATAGTAAACTAAAACGAGTTTGTATGACGTTTGGAACAGCGCCCGCCCGTGAGCGTATTTGGAACTAAAATTTAGTATGAGATTTCTCGATCTCGATACGATAACCGTAACGTAACGCAGGATTCGACAAGTCGTGCTTAGGGCACAGATATTAAACCAAAGTGCAACCCTGCTTAAGTTAGAATTTACCACGTGATGACACTCATGTTTATTCGTGTTCACATTAGCAGCAAAGCAATGGCAATCAGATTCTTTGATTCTATAGTTGTGTGAAGCTGTCATGGCCTCCCATGAGCTTTGCTCGCCGCTCGCGCGTCGCGCCGCTCGCGCGTCGCGCCGCCGGGTGCTCGCCAGTCGCCGGGTGCTCGCCGTGCGTCGGAGAAAGGCGGCCTCATCTGCGCCGCGCATCGCCGGCGTTGTGTAACCGCCATCGCTGTTGCCGTCACTCACAAGCACCCTGTAATTACAGCCATTTGTTTACTAAGTGAGCCCCGGTGTCCGCGACAGAGCGCCGAGCGGTGCTTGGCCTCTCGGCGCAGCAAAAACGCAGATCTCGTTGAGGTGATAAGGCGTCAGCACGTCAGCTGATCCCACTGAGTTCACTTACGAAGGAACTGCTCGTCAGTTCTGACCGAAAGCCGTTTCGTGCCGAAACCGGTCTGCCGCTTGCAGCATGGTGCCAACTATTTCCATTGTTCATCGCATTTGATTCAAACGTCGAGTCAAAGCCGCATCCAGCGCATTTAGTTACCGTTAAGAGAACTCAACAGACGACGGAGAATAAAATGATTGCAAACAAAATGATTTCGCAACCGGGAAAACTGGTCCTGAGCGAGGAGGAACTGTCTCTCGGCACCAGGTGGAGGGGAGACGGGGGGGGGGGGGGGGCATTGACCCCGTCCCTGCGCACGCATGCATAATGCACGGGCTTCCGCCGCCGTGCGTGTGCCTGCACCATGCGCATCGATCGACACACGTAACTATTTACATATCGGAAAAGACATTCCATCCGTACGGCAATCAAGGCCTGGAAGGGTCCGTGAGAGTTCCTATGAGCGCCGGAAGAGGTGGCTCTTTAATGTATTCGATCTTGTAGAATGAGTATACATTTCATCGAGCTTGGACAGTAAGCAGCATAATTGATGCCATAGACAGATACGCTCGCGCTCGTCATACTTATACTTACTTAACCCTTGTCTCGGGTTGGTGGTTAAACACAAGAGCATTGACCAGCGCCATATTTCAAAGCATTCTTAGATAATTGATGAGATGCCGATAGTGTCACTCGTAGACTATCTCGGGCTGTATCTCGGAATGCAATATTGCCTAGTTTCCGCGTTGATTGTGCGCGATCCGCGGAGTGTGACTCAGAGCCGCGATGCCGAGGATAACTCGCGGCGGGAGGGAAGAGCGGTGCGCTCTCAGGCACGAGGGTCCAAGTTGAACAACTTCGCTTTTGTGAAACAATACTTAATATCCTGAAAACACTCCATTGTGAAAAAAATATATAATGCCACTTGTCTTTAAAGGTACTTACACGTTTCTGAACTAAAAGTTCTCAGACCGATTATCCCCATGAGAGAGCTGATCAAGAAGGCATCAAATAAGTACGAACGAGTAAATAAAATGAGTGTTTGTGAGCGGCGCGTCCATTCACATTCACAATAAGTAGGTAAGCCTAATGAATCGCATAGATATGGCATTTCGTCCTAATGTACAAGTAGGTAGTAGGTAGATACCTATATTATACATATGTAAGTAGGTATGTACCTAACTTGCATTAGCGTAGCGTCACAATTTTATTGCGTCATGTCATGTTTTTAGATAGGTGCCAAAAACAAGCATAAACCGGCATTCAACGCTCACGATCAAATAATGAAGTTGTTTGATGAAATAATCGTGTGACGGATACTTACTTACACTTTGATTTCGGTTACAACGTTAAAATTGACCACTGTTGCTACCATTTGACTAACTCGATTATAAATGAACCTCTCAAAGGAGGGGAGAGGATTATAGGTCGCAAACCCAGCATCAGCAGCTAGCATCGTAAACCCAGCATCAGCAGCTAGCATCGTAAACCCAGCATCAGCAGCTAGCATCGTAAACCCAGTTGTTTTAGTTGTTGTTGTTTGTCCAAAACGGAAGCCCTAATCTAAGCGTCATCAGATAGGGAGGACAGGCTGTGATAATGATACAGCGACACGTAGGCGCGACGTGCAAGTGCCGCGACGTGCGCGCGCCAAGGTCGCGGCGCGGCGAGGAAGTGGCCGCGACGTGAGCCGGCTGCGGCGCCGGCGCGAGCGACACGCGCAGCCGGACCGGCCGAGGGCTGCTGGCCGGTGCCGCCGGCTCCCGAGCTGACCCGTCAGACTTGTTTGTTTCCGCGCCACAGTAGGTCCGAGTGCGGCGCTGGTGGTCGGTTACCGTTGCGCGCCGGCGGCGGGGCCGTTACCGCCGCGGGCGCCGAGGCCGCGCTTTTTGCGGCGTAAAAACAGTTCCTAGCTCCGACAAAAACACCGGACGGCGCGCTCGAGACGATTGAATGAATTGCTCCGAGGGCCATCTTTAATTGAAGCGGTGAAGCCGAGTATCTGGAGTGTGAAGCGCACTACTTGCTCGCTGCGTTCGATAATGTCCACTTCTCACGCCAGCACACGCTACACGTCACACGCCACACGCCACACGCCGCCGAGGCGTTTGCTACTGGCCGCGCGACCTGTTTTACCTTAAAGATGATAATATCGCACTAAGAGTCACTAGGTATATACTTATAGATAAATCTTAGGATCTACTGATAATAATACTGAGTGAGACACTTGCAAGTTGCAACTGAATATTAGTTGTAGTTTTTAGACAAACCTTTTTAAGTTTTTAACCATATTTAAGTAACTTTAATAGTTTCTGTCACTGGTTGACAATGACATATGTATTTTTAGAAACCAGTTAGGTAGTCGTTAGTCGTAGCCAATTTTAGTTGGCGACATGGTGCGTGTTCCGAAACGCGCTCCGTGGACGGCGGCGACGGCGACGGCGACGGCGGCTCGCGCAGGCCTCGCGCGGACTGCGCCTGCGCCCGCCGCAGCACCCGGCCGGCGCCGGCCGCTGCCAGAGGCATGCACCGCGGGCTGGCGGTCCCGCGGCGAGCGCGCTGGGCTCGGGCCCCGGTACTAACACTCACTACCTATCAAAATTTACGGTATTGCGATGGAGTAATATTGACGTGTGTTTTTCTGCGCATTGCAGGTGATGCGCGTGCTGGGGGGCATGGGCCGCTGGGCGGCGGGCTGCGGCGGCTGGCGCGGCGCGCGCGTGCTGCTGGCGCTGGTGTGCTGGGGCGCGCTGGCGGCGGTGTGCCTGCCGCGGCTGGCCGCGCCACCCGCGCCGGCCGCGCGCGCGCCGCAGCGGCAGCTGCTGCAGTCAGACCCGGCCGCGTCCACGCCCACGCCGGCCGCCGCCACGGCCGCGCCCGGCGCCCTGCCCGCCGTGGACACGCGCGTGCTGAGCGAAGACGAGCTGCGCGCCGACGCCGAGCGCCAGCTGCCGTCGCTGCCGCTCACCTACTGGCACAAGCACCGCAACGAGAAGAACAAATTCTACAAGAAAAAGGAGTGCGCGCCCTTCCCGTCCATCTTCGACCTGGAGTTCCACAACACGTACTGGCAGACGCTGCGCGCCAGCGAGGGCGTATTCCACCTGTACGGCGCCTACCTGGACGTGCGCAACACGTCGGCGCTGGGCCCGGCCGTGCGGCTGCTGGCCGTGCACGACCGCATCAAGCCCACGCTGGCCACGCACTGCCAGCTGTGGTTCGAGGAGCGCGCCGAGCCCGCCGTGGTGCGCGTGCTGGAGTACAAGTACGTATGGAACAGCAAGTGGGGCAACTACCGCGACCACGTGCTGCAGCCGTACCTACTGGCGTGCGTGCTGCCGGCGGAGCTGCGCGCGCTGCGGCCGGCCGCCGTGTCGCTGGTGGAGCGGCCCTGCGACCGCGCCACCAACTGCCTGCGCGTGCATCACGACGCACCGCCGCCGCCCGCGCGCCAGAAGGACTTCGCCGTCTGCGTCAAGGGGCTGGACTTCCAGCACGAGGACCTGTCGGTGCGGCTCGTGGAGTGGATCGAGCTGGTGCGGCTGCTCGGCGCCGACAAGATCTTCTTCTACGAGCTGCAGGTGCACCCCAACATCACGAAGGTGCTGCGCTACTACGAGGCGCGCGGCGAAGTCAGCGTGACGCCCATCACGCTGCCGGGCGGCCAGCCCAACCTGCCCGGCCTGCAGCACATGTACCTCAAGAAGAAGACGACGCACAAGCGGCAGATGGAGGTGATCCCCTACAACGACTGCCTGTACCGCAACATGTACCGCTACCGCTGGCTGGCGCTGCTGGACGTGGACGAGGTGATCGTGCCGCTGCAGGACGCGGACTGGGCGGCGCTGCTGCGGCGCGCGCTGCCGCTGGCCGCGCCGGCGCCCGGCAAGCCGCCGCGCTCCTCCTACCACGCCTCCAACGTGTACTACCTGGACTCGCTGCGCCACGAGCACGGCTGGGAGCCGGGCGCGCCGCGCTACATGCACATGCTGCAGCACGTGTACCGCACGCGCAACTTCACCAAGCCCGGCCAGTACGTGAAGGCGTTCCACGAGACCGCGCGCGTGCTGACGCTGCACAACCACTTCCCGTTCGCGTGCCTGGGCGCCGCCTGCTCCTCGTACCCGCTGGACACGGCGATGGCGCGGCTGCAGCACTACCGCGCCGACTGCGTGTCCGCGCTCAGCAAGTCGTGCCGCGAGCTGCGCGCCGAGCCCGTGCGCGACGCGGCGCTGTGGCGCTGGCGCGACGCGCTGGTGCCGCGCGTGGCCGCCGCGCTGGCCGAGCTGGGCTTCCTGCCCGCCGACGGCGCGCCGCCCGCGTCCGCGCCGCCGCCGCCGCCGCCGCCCGCGCGGTGACCCTAGTCAGTCCGCCCCCGGGCACGGGACGCCGAATCGTTTTCCTGTTTACTAAATTAGCCAGAATTTAATTATACTTTCCTAAGCATTTATTTCTATTCCTATTTATTGTATTACTAATTTGCGAATAGACGGTACGCGAAGGGTCATTACCGGTCGCCGCAGACGCGACTTAATTACCACGTTAATTATAACTGTTTCTAAAAAGTTTTGTATTTAATAGCAGCGCAACGTAAGATTTTACGACTGGCTGATCATGTCGGAACAAAAGGAAAATCCCTTTGGGTCAGGCGAGCTGTTGGAAGCAGCTTTTTCAAGTGCAGCAAAAAAACGCATCGTGCTCATATTTTTATTGTACTTACCATTTTTTTAATTGACCCGAAGAATACGAGTAAAATTAGTTAGCTGTGTATTTTATTCACTAGTTGACTGGAAATGACTCTTCAACGTCTAGGTATTTGCGTAACGCCATAGTGGCAGTGATAGATAAATGCGGAGCTGAGCCGGCCGCGGCCGCGGGCGCCGGCTCCGGGACGATTCTCGCTCGGTGCCATCGAGATCTCCATCTATCGTGAGGTCGTATAGACACTTGCAAGTAGGTCTATGAAATCTCGCCATCGACATGGATCTCGATGCAGCGACAATCATGCCACTCATGCCTCAGTGTGTGACGGGAGGTGCGGGCCAGTGCGACGACCGATGGACACTCCGTGATGACTCGCGTCGCCGCGTGGCCGTCCCTTGCTCCGGCTGGTGATTGGTTAGTAGTCGAGAGTGAAAGCAACGACGGAGCGCGACAGCAACAGAACTAACTGCCGTGCTAGTCGGTGCTGTAGTTGCCCGACAGCGATGAAACAGGCATCAGAACAAACGTATACGGATTATGTTTGTGCCCAAACTGTTGGATTTAGTCTACTGCTGGTGAATATTTATAAATAGTTATAAAATAAAGCGTGATCAATCGCAAAAACTTGTTTTTATCCTGCCCCCTCACAACTCTTATACATGAAGGTGCTGAAAGACTTGAGTAAGTAGTTACTGCAGCGAACGGAGCGAAAATGTTCGTAGCCATATTCGACTTCATGCTTGGCTCGATGGTCTGTGAATGCTCGTCTGTCAGCACCTTCATGACGCGACAGCTACAGCGCGACGATGAAGAATGGCAAATGGATGAAGGAGGAACTTAACAGTTTTCATGCTGGGACTGGTTAATAGTGTTGGTGACGGGGCTCGGCAGTCCGGCTGACAGTGGCGACCAACAACTAAATTCGACAAAATAAGCATTTCCACTTCCGACAGCTCGGACTGAACATAAAATTCCATGATTGAATTCTATGGAGTCCAAATGACGATCTCTAGGTACGGCGGAAAATCTGTTTCCTGACCAAAATTATCCCAGGTCTAAGGTAGGTAGAGATATTGTCGAAGAAACTGAATCGCGCACCTCTAAAAGCACATCTGTACTTACAACATACAATACAGTCATGTCGACAAGCACCCCGTAACAGCTTACAGAAAGATGGATCGTTGTAGTGTGTAGAACATGAGCGCCTACCCTGAAGTCTGAAATTCAAAGTTCGATCCGACCGGCCGTCTCGCTTTCGTGTTAAGTCTATGTTGGCGTGAGCGGGACGCGGGACGGTGGGCGGTCGGATACGAACTTCGAATTTCAAACCTTGGAGTAGCCTCTCTGCCCCCATACTATGAAATTCGAAAATCGAAGTTCGTATCGTATCATCCCGCTCACTCTCGTGTTAAATAATATTAGCTTGAGAGGGACGGCACGACACGAAGTTCGTATTTTGCACTTCGTAGTCGGGGGGGGGGGTCTGGTGTTGCTGCGCAAGCGCCTGGCGCGCGCCGCAGGCAGAGTCGCGCCATCGCGCAGGCGCCGCGGGCTGCTTGCGACCGCTGCACGCTGTAGGGCAGGCGCTGTTTCTTTTCATTATGAGTTTTTTTCTATCACTAGAGTGGTTTTAGTACACGTCCGCGCGCTGGATCAGGCCTGCGTTTATTTTAATTTTTAACAAGCGCACACTATAAGTTCTTAAAGGATATTTATTTGCTTATATTTAGAATCACTTGATAATTATTTAAATAAGCTAGTGAAATGGTTGTTCATACAATGTTATCGCATAAATAATAATAAAATAAAAAAGCTCCTACTCCCGGCACATCGCAATGCAATGCGATTAATGTGTGATCTCTCTCCAGGCAGATGTTTAGCTTGGGCACGCTTGGGGACCAAAGTCCGAAGGGAGATGGAAGTCGTATTTTTATGCAACCGACTTTAGAAATTTCATCGAGTTGATTTGGAACAGCACTTGGACGTTATTATTATTCGATGACTAGATGGCGCTGGGAGTCGCTACAAGTTGTACTGGATCACAACAAAGCGAGGGACGAGTGAAAATGACACTTCCGCACGTGTACCAAACGACGTTTTTTAATATATTTAACCGACTTCAAAAAAGGAGGAGGCTCTACGTTCCACTGTATGTTTTTTTTTTTTTATGTATGTACATCGATTACTCCGTCAATTGTAGACCGATTTTGAAAATTCTTTTTTTGTTTGGAAGGGTATACTCCCGAGGTGGTCCCATTGTCACCGAGTCATGATCTGATGATGGGATCCCAGGGAAATCGAGGGCAACCCTCAAATTTTATAGGCACGTACTATGTGTTTCATATATTTTCTAAGGCTATTTAAGTATTTGAGTCTGGTAGTCATCATCTCATGATGATGAGCTGATGATGGAAGGTGCAACTCCTTAGCGGTTAGGAGTTGGAGGATAATTCTGAAAATGTTAAATCATTATTCGAAAGGGTATACTCCTGAGGTGGTCCCACTGTCACCAAGTCATGATCTGATGATGGGATCTCAGGGAAATCGAGGGCAACCCTCAAATTTTATAGGCACGTATCATGTGTGTTCATATATTTTCTAAGGCTATTCAAGTATTTGCTCCTAACCGTTAAGGAGTTGGAGGATAATTCTGAAAATGTTATTTTAAATCAACATAAAATTGTGAAATAAAAATCTTTTAACATAAAAGTAAAACCGCCTTCAAAAAAAAACCTTACAAAAAAAAAAACCTTACAAAAAAAAACGTAAAATAATCATCTAAAGCCTAAAGTTTTATGGCCTAGCACTAAGTAGCAGAAATATGAAGTCGGTGCTTCATTCAAAGAATAGTCCGCTCGCACCGCACCGACTTCATATTTCTGCTACTTAGTGCTAGGCCATAAAACTTTAGGCTTTAGAGGATTATTTTACGTTTTTATTGTTAAAAAATTACAAAGAGGGGCCCCGGGCCGCCCCGCCGCCACCCGCCGGCGGGCACGCGGAGGCGTCGGCGGCCCGTTGCGGCCTGTTGCGGCCCGTTGCGGCCCGTTGCGGCCTGTTGCGGCCTGTTGCGGCCCGTTGCGGCCCGTTGCCGCCGGCGCCTTAGAAAAGTAAAAAGCACTAATAGTACGAAAAATACAACTTCCGCATGAAACGAAGCTACATAATGTACCACTTTTTGAGCAACTGTATTAAAAAGTAATGTATGCAACTTCACATAATTATAGGCCTTAAAACACTCGTGTGATCCTATTATGAAACTCAGCTTCGCCTCGTTTCATAAAAACACACTTGTGTTTTAAGGACCCTCATTATGTAGCAGTTGCTGTATTTATTTTACGAACGGAAAGTTGCTGCTGCTGCTGCTGAAATTGCTGTATTTATTTGATGATGAATGACAGAAAAAAAGTATGCAATCTACTTCATCAACTAAAATAATGTTTATCTGTCGACACAGAATAAGTACCTATAGCACATTCAGCGAGACTTAAAATAAAAGTAGGTACAGATCTTCAGATAAAACCCCAAGAACCCGCAAAGACCTGTCGTTGCCCCCCACCCCACCTCCTCCTACCAGTATTTTGCTGTCATCAAGTTTACACCGTAAGGATCGGCGTAGGCATGGGCTACTACAGGCCTATGTGCGTAGTGCCGGCTCCGGCTATAAATAGCGATCGTCCTCGCGCACCGCAATGAGGAACTCATCAGCGCGTGCGCCCGCGCCGCCGCCGCCGCCTCGATCGCTCCGGAGTAACGAGTGCGTTTACTGATGCAGTGCAGTTATGAAACACAGGTCTTTAGAAAAAGCTACGCCTGACTGCAATTTCATCTACTTATGTGTGAAATGCTCTAGAGTTCAATCATTTGCATTGTTTGTACCTAAATAGCGACTAAAACCCACTAGCCCAAGCCCTCTCATTCTGAAAGAAGGCCTGTGCCCAGCACTGGGACGCAAAAAGGCTGATGATGATAATGATGATGATCCACTAAAATTCAATAGGCACCTAAAGCTGCTGCTGGCTTTAGCTTACTTATCTTTAGAGACATCGGACATAACTTTTCTGTGTGCTTAAATCAAAACAATAAAGTGCCTATATATGTGTAGTATACGTGATGTTTTTTATTTTATTCCTGTGTAAAACACATCAGTAGCTTATGCATCTGTTTCATTGCATCACGAGTGTTTAAGGCCTAATTATGTAGAGTTGCTGACTTAATTGTATATGCATTATACAGTCAGCCTATAAGGCTTTGGGCACGTTCGTTACACCCTTAAAAGACGCGAAGCTCAACAATAAATATACACAAAAGTCCATGTATCTCTAGAAGATAGAGTCTTGACTATATGTAGTGTCTTTCATCTCACAACCTGTTGTCCTGCTCTGTGTCGTGGCTCGTGGCTCGTGGCTCCCCCGTCCCGACTCGGCCCGCGCTCTGCCGCGCGCGCGCCGCTGGCGGCCGCTCCGCATGCGCGGCACGTAACGCTCGGCTGCCGCCGCGCGCGCAGCATTTGGGCAGCGCCACAATCGCGACATCGCAGCATTGTCACTTGATTAAACCATACTTATAATAGTTATCGCAATGAGCGCCAGGGCTGCCACAGGTTTTATTAATGTTAAGTAACTAAGTAGTAAACAAATAAAAAACATTTTTTTTTTAAATACCTTAACACAATTTTTTCTATCTATACCTATAAAACAGTACCGTGACTGACTGACTGACTGACAGACAACGCACAGCCTAAACCACTGGACCTAGAGACTTAAAATTTGACAAACATGTACCTTGAGTATCCTGGAGGTGCACTAAGAAGGGATTTTTCGAAATTCTCACAGGATAGGGAACAGCCTATTTTGAAATATTTCACGGGGGCAAAGCCGCGAGGCATATGCTAGTCAATGATAAAGTTTTCATAAGGTATCGAGCTGATTGAGACCATTTTCCTAAAATGCCTTGTAACAGTCCAAGGACCCAATCTACCCTACCTACTAATGTAAGACATTCTATACCTCTATTCACCTTACTACAACTTATAACACATAACATGGCCTCGTGACTCGTCTAATGTGTGAAGATCCTACGTTGTGATCGCTACGAAAGTAGCAGCAGTAACTCTAAGTAATTTAAGTGGCAAATAAGAACGGAAACTCTAATTAATTACCAAACAGATTTTAAGGAAAACTACCTAGCGATTAACCTACACTTCATGTTTAGAGAGCTACGTTTAGACTTCCTCAAGGTTTCTTGGACACTACCTGGGCTCAACTATAAATTGTAAATGTACTTTAGATAAACCGCTTCTCATAGAGAAGCGGGAACTTCCTCCAAAAGCCTTCCCCAACGAAGTTCAACCAGTCCACGCCAGGAACAATACGTATCGTAAGATGCGAACTGTTAAGATGTGAGAGATAGTTTATGCACTAACAATGGTGCTTTCAAAGCCAGTACAAATACAATCATTAACAAAAGGTGTTTTCCCTTAAGCATCTATAGTTCCCGTAAGCAACGTCGGACTCTATTCTTTACCGTCCTAATAAATTCATCATCCAATATTAAAAGAGATCATTCTAAGCCTACCAAGTAAACTCTGCTTGGCATAGTTTTTAGGGAATTTAACTAGCATAATGTTAGCAATATAACAAACTTCATATTTCAGTGTATGTAGCGTCTATTTATCGACTTTATGAATAACTGCAATTTATCTTAAAGCTTTACCTTTTGTAAATATTTGGCAAGTAGATATTTAGATAACCAACAATATCAATTCTATTTGATGAACTGATTTTTAAATGATTCAATAGAACTCAATCTAGTTAGAGATTCCCCCGTGTGGTGCAGAATCAACTAACAGAGCGTATACTCAGACTGCTTTCCATGTCGTCACCCTTGTTAGGTTAATAACTTCTTTAGTTATTGGTAAAGTATTTTTTACTTTGTGTATGATTCAAGATTTGGCTAGAAGATAAATTATCTATATAATTTCTTATGAATTAGACTTCTGATCACAAATTACGCTAAAATATGAAAAGTTGTTTCCTACAACTCCTTGGAGTTCCAGCAATACTTGAAGCCTAGATTCTACCTATCCTATTCCCAGATGTGTATGAATTTAGTCTAAGTCCCTAGCTCTGTGTGTAGCTATAGAGGTTTCGCCTCATTATTTTAAACATGGTGTGTGTAATGTAGATACTTTCCGGTGTAAGAAGGTATCTTTTAGCTTGGATCCCTATGAAAACTTACCTATCAACCCTACATGTGTACTTTAACTTGGCACAGGCCCCCTATTCTCTGTGTAGTTGGCAGAACTAGGAATTCAATTCCACATTTACATTTAGATGTGTAGTGTTGAGTCTTCCGGTGTAAGAAGGGTCTCAGCTAGCTTTCCTAGTTCAAAGAAGGTGTGTTCCTATTGCCTACCACGCAGACCTAAATGTTGTTAGCTTCCTGACAATATAATCTCTAAGAAGAGGAAGCCAACGGACCGACGATACCTACAGGTGTTCATATATAAACAATATAGATAAGGGACCGTAATACTGAGTTCCAGAAGCACTGAGTTATGCGCCCCTTTCAAGGCATACACAGACGCCTGTTACACAATCGTTACAACGGCAAACAGTATCACGAGTGAGTGGTAAAACATCTCAATTCAACTCAAATATCATTGAAATGCTTCAGGAATGCCCACCCATTCCTGGAAGACAAGCGTACTTGAATTACTCTTACGTTGACATCGTTAGATTTCCGAGTAACCAAGCTGCTCCAGACCGCTTGTTAAATTGGGAAAAATACATGAAATAATGAGCATTGCTTATAAATGTAAAGTAAAGCTAAATAATTAATCCACCACTTCCGGAAGCAGTAAACCAATACCCAGCTTAGCTACGCTATATAAATATTTCATTCGTACTCACTCTGGAAAACAATTAGTAACCTATTAAAAGAAAATCCTCATAAACATGTAAACGAAGTAGCCTCCTTCACGTTCCAAAACTGACAACCCCTCATAACCAGGTAAACGAAGTAGACTCCTTCTCGTCCCAAAACTGACAACCCCCGCCCAAACGAAAACACTTCCTTATATAGACTTTTACCGTCACTCCAGCGTCAATAGCGTCAATAGCTCCTCTGGCGTCAATAGCTTCTCTGGCGTCAATAGCCTCAGGCGATTACTATAACATAACAACTATTTACTTAAATAAATACCTAAAGAACCTTTAAAATATTCTCTCCACTACCAACGTGAATATTAAAACCAGAAAGCCTAAATAACTTTTGCCCTACAATTTTATAATTCCCCATTTAACTTTTCTTCAAATAAATATGTCTCCATTCTATAGCTCTACTTCGGCCTTTCCCTACATACTAAAACATCCACTACTCAATAACAACTAACCAGATTTAAATGAAACTAAAACGCCCTATTCCTCTATTGTTTGCCTTTATTATCCTGTAAATATTTTCCTTGCATTTTGCGCATTTCCTACGTATCAACGCTACAAGTTAAATAATCCCGCTTACTACTTTCTCAAGCTTATACGACCGAAAGACTAAACCATATTGCATGAAATTTGACAATAAGACAACTAAGAAACCAAAGCTTCTTATTCAATAAAAGATTTCCTTGCATTTTGAGTACTTTCCTTACAATTAAAACTTTCGTCATCGCCAAATCAAATATATCCGTCTCTAACATTATTACGCCCTCTGAAGTCTGAAAATAGTACTAACTAGATAGCTAGCTAACAACTGTATCAAGAACATAAATTTAGTAGAGTTGAAGCCTCAAAACTATCAAAATCTTACGTTAGATGGCGATAGAATTAAACTCTCAACTAAAATAATTCTTAATGTAACCGACTTCAAAAAGGAAGAGATTCTACAGTCCTCTGTATGTAATTTAAACTGAAATATATTCGTGTTCTGTATTTCTAGCTCACATGAAGCTTGAAACCGTTACAGCCTTCAGGCAAGGTAAATTGAGCTACCTGAGGAGCTGGTAGCTCGAGCACGAATTTTGGCCAAAAATCGAGTAAGTAGTAACGTTATAGTATCGCCATCTAATGAAGGTCGAGCACGACTTTTCGAATCCTGCGTCACGTAAAATCGAATAGTAAACGTTGTCGAGTTTGTATGACGTTTGGTGGTAACCTACAGGACTAAAATAAAATGCCTCCTCTGCCCGTGATTTCCTTGGCTGTCTTACTCTCCACGCCACAACACAATAGTGCAAGAACCGCTGCTTAGCGGCAGAATTATTTAGTAGTAGTTGGTCGCAGCGGACAGAAAACAGCTTGTCACTCTTCAGCCAGATACGACGAAAATTACAAGTTACTTTTGGCGATAGCCTATATAGTGGTTTGGTTTGAGTTTTTCGAAATTTATGTGTGAAGAAAGCAACTTTTTGTATTTTTAAAATTTCAATCCGAAAAGTAAATACTATACAGAAGGGCCAGAAAAATAAATTCTCGAACTGTAATTCGAACCCATAAAATACAATAAAAGTATACATATGTACATATAATATGCCATACATCGCATTTTTTTTCTGGGTTCGAATCCCGTTTCGAGAATTTAATCTTCTGGTCATTCCGTTGGTGAACGTTTCAGTCTGAAATTTAAAAAAAAAAATTGAAATTACTTTTGTAATTTATCATGAGCTTCTAGGTTTCCCAATCCGCCCTGGGCACCCGTGGGAACTATAGCCCTCCCTCTCAGTCTGAAAACAAGGCTGGTGATGATATGATGTTGATTACTTATGGTGCTGACTGTACATGACATTTTAAAGTTAACTCATCAATCTTGTATCAGTAGATACACGTACGACACATATTATAGACACTTACGTGGTGATAAAAAACTTACAACTAAAAGCTGAAGTTCTAGCAGGTGTTGCTATTGCTAGTTAAATATTGTTCTTTCTTATAATTCGTGTTCTAGAGTGAAGCAATGTACCCCCATGTAGGCAGCCCTGGTGGCCGCTGAGGCCCGGCCGCGGACATGGCGGCGGCGCGCGCGCAGTCACCGCAGCGCCTGTGTCCTCCGCTAGCCGCTGGCTGATCGCTCTTACTAAAAACCAAGGTAAATTAATATTTTATTTTGAAGTGTCATGTGTGTTGTTTGACGACCCGATAGCCTAGTGGTTAGAGAGCCTGACTATGAAGCTTGAGGTCCCGGGTTCGATCCCCGGTCGGGGCAGATGTTTGTATGATGAATACGAATATTTGTTCTCGAGTCTTGGATGTTTAATATGTATATAAGTATGTATTTATCTATATAAGTATGTTTACCTATCCATTGTCTAGTACCCATCATAGTACAGGTTTTGCCTTGTTTGAGACATATTTAGGTCAATTGGTGTCAATTGTCCCATGATATTTATTTATTTAATGTAAACACAGCATAAAGTAAAAATAATTTATTACCAAAAAAGGAGACACAACTTTGACATTAATTCGGCGACACCCACACTAGGCTGTAGCTGGGCCTGTATCGTGGGAGTCATAACAACAAGTAGCTGTATACATAAAATAATTTCTTTATTCTTACATTATATTCTTAGTTAGCAAGTCGTGATAGTGGTTTGACCTACATATGCTATGGCCTCTGATACAGTTAAACGAGAGATGCCAACGGAAAACTTGGCTTTATTCTACTAAAATTCATAGTACAATGTTATGAATGATTAGTTAACAAGTATGACGGAAAAGGAAATCATAGACAATTAAAAGCATAGACACACACTACAGCCTCTCCATTCAGAATCGTAACGTGGATTATTTTGAGCCCCGCGGCTGTCACCTCTAGCTGTGTTTTTATGTGGGAAATTGCATTTGCAATTTATCACGAGCTTTTCGGTAGATGAAAACATCGCGAGGAAACCTGCACACTCCTGTGAAGCATTTCAATGGTCTGTGTGAAGTTTTCACACTGGGCTCGCGTGGGAATTACAGCATAAGCCCTCTCATTCTCAGAGGAGGTAAAAAATACTTGTGATGATTCTTAGGTATTTTTTTATATTTTTTAATAACCTTACATACAAGATAAAATCCGGTTTAGTATCCATTATTGTTCGTCTTCTACGACTGTTGTGCTTCTGTTAACGAGCAGATAAGGTCTTTGTTTGGGGCTGCTATCGCTGCACAGAAAGTTAATCCTCTCTAATTACATTTCCTGGACTGTTGTTACAAATTTGGTGATATCATAGAAAGTTCCGCTCACTAAAGAGCTTAAACCTTAAACGTTTTATTTTACTAAACAAAACATTTTCGAGATAATCTGTAACTAAAAGGTTTACCTATCTAATCTTCAAACCCCAATTTACCTGCAAATCTACCTGACGACCCGACCTGAGGAATCAACTGAGTCGAGTCCCTTCCTGGTATGGCTGTTGTGTCTCCGGACTCCGCTCCGCTGGCCCGCATGGCCGGTGCCTTCTTTATTCTTCGCAAAAAAAACATTTGCTTGCGGCATTGGGTTTTGGTTGTACTATTACGTATTCTGTGGTTATGGTAACAGAATGAGGCTCACGGTTCCTTATATTCCACTGTGCACAGATGTCAATGTACTCTGCCCATTCTCTGTTTATTGTAAGAAGCATTGCAATGGAACCAATTTAAAAGGATAAGATCAGGCTTATTGCAGTTTTGTGGATCGTGTAGGGTCACGATCATCATCATGATGATGATGATGATGTAGGGTCACGAAGACCTGACCTCTGGCAGGGGACAAACTGCTGGCAAAGTCTAGACCCAGAGGCGTGCTGGCAAGGCAAAGTTCTCGTGCAATATGTTACTCTGCATCTGTACCTCGTACGCCGCATTCAAGGGTCCTTGATATTGAACCGTTATCGCTCAAAAATAACGTTATCTCGTTCGAGAAAACAAATCGAAAGTCGTGTTGTTTGCGCTGCGCCTGCGCCCTTATCACGACCTCTCGCTGTTGCTGGCATCATCGCTAATAATGTTTACTCGGGCGGGTCTTGGCTAATTAATAATTACCGCTTAATTAGGCCATCGGCGACGGGACCCGTCATCTAATGAGATGATCAACAACAAGTTCCAAGAACGGCAAGATAATGTACATTAAGGCTCTACTTTTGTAAATTTTATAAAATGATGAGTTTATGTAAGCACGATTTACATTAATGACGTTACAATTTCAGAAAAAATATATCATAATCTGCTAGACATGAAAAGTAATTTAGTTTTCCTCGAAATCCATTTCCACGCAAGGAACTGTAGAGAAAAAATATCCAAAGTCACCCCTATTTTCCCGGTTATAACATGGTATTAACTGCTGCATTTATTTACTTAGATACCTACATACAAAATAATGAACAATAACTTGGTTTTCTTACTTTTAAATTTTTTTTAAAACATTACCTCAATTTCTGAAATATTCCGCCCAAGTTCTTAGGGCAACCCCATTCTTGTCCGTACTAGCAGGAGTTGAGCGCAGGACAAGGCTTTACTACTTAAACCCGTAATGCTAAATTAAATGCAGATGTCTTATTATTTTCCTCCCTGTTAGCTGTTGGGCATACTGTTACCTATCGCCAGCAGAGCAGAACCGCGTGACAAAAGCAGTGTTTGTAATAATGCGATAAAATAACCGACCTCGACTTTGGTGAGGTCGCTCGTTATCGCGCAACGCTGGCGCTGGCCAGGCCAATGCGCTGACAAATTAAGCGAGCAATAAGTGCGCAGGCTGGATGCGGTAATGTGTGGTAGCAGCCTGGTAGCAGTATTGAACCGATGTTTCGGATATATGACGTACACTTACATGGCTAAACTGTGTATGTTGGACTACAAAATAATAATTAGCCAGAAGGAGATGCTCTCTGGCTTTTGCGCGAAAAAGATCATGCCACGGAGCGTAGCATCCATACCTCTCAACGCGTGCGGTTGATAATTATTCGGCAGCTAGGTCTTAAGCTGCGGTGAATTATTACACCATCAAGTGCTTCAAACAAACAATTACGTAGGTTTTCTTTATTACTTTGGTACTTTGTTAAAGTACTGCTAATCTCCAGCGCCAGGTCGGACGCCTTGTTACCGCGGCAAGGTCGCGTCGCGCCCTGCAACTGTACCTCGCCTAATCAAATTAATGATGTATAAATCGTAAGAAAAAGTTCGCACAAACTGTGAAATTGAGAGTCGCGAGTAAGCTGGCGTGGACGCGGACTCGGAACTAACTTTTGCTGTCGGTATTGTTTTTTTTCCTTTTTTTAAACGGTACGTTATATTTAAATTGAGAGTCGCGAGTAAGCTGGCGTGGACGCGGACTCGGAACTAACTTTTGCTGTCGGTATTGTTTTTTTTCCTTTTTTTAAACGGTACGTTATATTTAAATTGAGAGTCGCGAGTAAGCTGGCGTGGATGCGGACTCGGAACTAACTTTTGCTGTCGGTATTGTTTTTTTTCCTTTTTTTAAACGGTACGTTATATTTAAATTGAGAGTCGCGAGTAAGCTGGCGTGGACGCGGACTCGGAACTAACTTTTGCTGTCGGTATTGTTTTTTTTCCTTTTTTTAAACGGTACGTTATATTTAAATTGAGAGTCGCGAGTAAGCTGGCGTGGACGCGGACTCGGAACTAACTTTTGCTGTCGGTATTGTTTTTTTTCCTTTTTTTAAACGGTACGTTATATTTAAATTGAGAGTCGCGAGTAAGCTGGCGTGGACGCGGACTCGGAACTAACTTTTGCTGTCGGTATTGTTTTTTTTCCTTTTTTTAAACGGTACGTTATATTTAAATTGAGAGTCGCGAGTAAGCTGGCGTGGACGCGGACTCGGAACTAACTTTTGCTGTCGGTATTGTTTTTTTTCCTTTTTTTAAACGGTACGTTATATTTAAATTGAGAGTCGCGAGTAAGCTGGCGTGGACGCGGACTCGGAACTAACTTTTGCTGTCGGTATTGTTTTTTTTCCTTTTTTTAAACGGTACGTTATATTTAAATTGAGAGTCGCGAGTAAGCTGGCGTGGACGCGGACTCGGAACTAACTTTTGCTGTCGGTATTGTTTTTTTTCCTTTTTTTAAACGGTACGTTATATTTAAATTGAGAGTCGCGAGTAAGCTGGCGTGGACGCGGACTCGGAACTAACTTTTGCTGTCGGTATTGTTTTTTTTTTACTTTTTTAAACGGTACGTTATATTTAATTTTTAATCACTCACTGAGAAATTAAGACTAGCGCTTGATGCGACGGTTGCTGTGATTCGTATGTACCTACTAATGAGACTGGCCTGCTTTTTTTGGTCACTGGGATTTTACATGGTATTTTAATCCTTTTACATGTTGTTAGAAATTCGAAGCTGCCCTCAAAATTCCTTCAGGATCTGCACCTTTTCAACTAAGTGGAACGATATTTTTGGCAAGGTTTCTATTAATATTGAACGTCTCGAACCTACAAGATGGCAATCTGCATATGAACGAGGAAGTGTACGGTAATTCGAAACTATTTATTTTAATTGGTTAAGTACTAAATTGTCTTGCATTGCTTTATTGGGTACGTAAGTTTTTTAAAACAAATAAATACATAAATAGTTTTGAGATAATTAGGAACTTTCTAAGTTAAGGTTTTCAAGTAAGTAACTTTAATTTAGTTTTTCCCGTATTTAAGTGTGATATTTATTTTGTTTTAATTACATTAGATAGTTCTGTTGAATTACAAGCGAAATTGGAAATCGCGTTATTAAGAAAATCTGTGTCCAAACTGTGCTCGGCAAAATCGTTTTCTTACGATACGATTTACAATAATAACAATCCCGATTAGAGTAAAAACTTAAAAAAAAAATTACGAATTTTAATAATTTACCGCACGATCCTTCAAGACGAATTTTACCCATCGCTATCGTAGTAGTAGTTTCTGGCTCTCTTACGAATTGCTCACCCTGGAGTGCAGTGGTCGGCGACTGGGCGGCGCGGCCGACTGCGCGCGCGGGTGCTTCCCGGAACCGCGCCGGCGCCGGCGCCGTGTTTGCGCGCGGTGACCTCCGACCCGCGCTCCCGGACACTTCGCCCAGGTGGCCCTTACACTCATCTACAGATAACAAAAGTACACTCAGCTTAGGATTAATCCACTCCGACTTTCTTTTATTTATCACGGAGGGCTAACGTGTAAGTTACCCTTGACTGTGGGTCATGAATGATGGTACAAAATATGCCAGTCTTTGGGATAGGAAATGAAACTAGGTTTTATTAGGACATCGTATACCTACCACAGAATAACTTATAGTATCAAGTCCCCAGTACTGAGTACTATTCAGAACAGTAAGAACTGACCTAAAGACAGGCAATAGGATTACCGTTACTCTAACTATGAGTTGTACCTGTGTTCCGTTTATGCACTCACACGAACTACTCCCGAGATTCATAAGCACCACCTTTGGCCCGCGAATCACCGGTTGGGAACCACGCTCAACCGTATTTGAAAGTGGAAAAGGGTATCGATTTTATAGATCGGACTTGCGAAAATCGAAAATCCCACTCGAAGCTAGAGAAACTGCGAGGAATTTTAAATTCCTGCAGAGTAGAGAAACTTATAGGCCGACAGTCATAACTCTTAACTTAATTTTCAATTTCGTGTGGTATTTTCTCAGGTGTGCTTTGTAAAATCGGTGTAGTGTCTTGGATAAAGTTCGTGTCTCTGGTGCTAATCAACATCCTGTTATTTTTGTAAGAGCCACGTATCTTAATTAGTGTGCCTAATTACCCGTAATAAGGTCAACAGTATTTAGTAAACGAAATGGGGCGCGGCCGGGGTTCGTTACACTTCTCGGCTATCTATCTTATCTGCACTAAAAAAGTAACTTAATCAGTTAGCTGATCATGATCACCCATGGTTTCGAATTATCCCATGCTGCCCTAGAGCCAAAAGAAACTTCTAAATCCTACAGCGGTTTCACGAAAACAGACAAATGTAGTTATTGTGTTACAAAGCAGGCACGACAAATAACTACTCGCTTGCAGGCCCCTATTTCACCATCTTTACAATAAAATTGACAGTTTTCAATGACAATTCGAACTATTCTTTGCCAATATGAAACACACTAAAACAAAAGATCTTCAAGTCAGCAATTGACACAAAATTGTCATTGAAAATTGACATTTGTCAAGTTGGTGAAATAGGGCCCAAACTCTAGAGTCAAAATTCAAAATTCAAAATTCAAAATTTTATTCAGCAAATAGGCAGTTGAATGCTCTTTTACACGTCATTTTTTTGAGTCTACCAGCGCTTTCGGAAAGACCATGATTGCCAAGAAGAATGCGCCGCAAGAAACTTGGCACAAAGTCATTTTTTCTAAAAACAAGTTACATTAGCTCTTACAATACGCAACCACAGACAAACCACACAAAGAAACCTCACTCTGTCATTAAAAGATTAAGAGAGAAAAAAAAAAAAATACCGCATTTTAGAAACAAGTGTAAAAAGTAATTATTAAAACAGCAAAACCAGAACACTTTACTTTACTGGCACGTTTTATTTGAGCAGGAGATGTATAGGGTCTCCAGGTCAAATATCTGTGAAAATTTAAATTACAAAGGGATGTATAGGGTCCCAGAATTAATACTATAATATAATACTTAATCTAAATGGCTTAGAGATGTATAGTCTCTAGGGTCAATTTAAACTAAATTAAAATCAGCAGAGGTGTAAAACGCCTCCACGGTCAAATAATAAGTATAATAATACATATACATAAACTGGAGATGTATATGGTCTCCAAATGTCAAATAACAAAAATTTATGAAATATACATTTCATGTCATCATGTCAAATAAATAAAACATTATTTTTGTCAATTGTATTACAATTAGTACGCAGCGGACAACGGCAACAGAGCCGGACACCATACACGAATATCTTCGGGACGCAGCCAAGTCACATTGATGTCCTAATTATCTTCTGTTTTCAACCTTGGCCAGGTGGTGCCATCACATAAGTATTCATCCACTTTGTAGTATGCTTTTTTCAAGAGAGCGGTCTTTATGTATCTTTTAAATGAATTGTGAGGCAATTCCCATGCATCTACAGGCACTTTATTGTAGAACCTCACGCAATTTCCCAAAAAAGACTTACTGACTTTTCGTAGACGAAATTTAGGGACGGCAAGTTTATGCTTATTCCGAGTGTTGAAACCATGCACATCCGACACTTTCTTGAAAGATTTGATGTTCTTGTGTGTATACAATATTACATCATATATATACTGAGAAGCTACTGTAAGGATGTCGATTTCTTTAAAGCGTTCTCTAAGTGAATCTCGGGAGCCAAGATTGTAAATAGACCGGACCGCCCTCTTCTGCAGGATAAAGATTGTCTCTATGTCGGCCGCCTTGCCCCAAATTAGGATGCCATAAGACATAATGCTGTGAAAACAACTGAAGTAAACTAACCGCGCCGTTTCTACATTGGTGAATTGCCGGATTCTTCGTACAGCATAAGCGGCAGAGCTCAATCTACCAGCAAGACCAGATAGGTGTGGGCTCCATTGCAAATTGCGATCTAAGGTAAGCCCGAGAAAAACAGTCTCATCCACGAGGTTCAGCTTCTCTCCATTTAATCTGATAGTAGTGTCAACCTGTCTTACATTAGGCAACGAAAATTTTATACATTTCGTTTTAGCTGCATTCAATAGTAAATTGTTTGCAGTAAACCATTTCAGCACATCTCTTAGAGTCTCATTGATGTGACTTTGATCTTCCTGTTGCCTGTTGACTTTAAAAATGAGAGAGGTATCATCAGCGAACAGTACTATGTCACATTTGTGTTCTAGCAGCTGGGGCAAGTCATTTATGTACACCAAGAAGAGAAACGGACCCAAAATAGAGCCCTGTGGTACTCCAAGCTTCACCGGTGATCCACATGACTGCACTCTATGTATGTCTACTTTCTGGATTCTCTGACTGAGATAGGACATAACAAGGTTCAGTGCATTAGTTGTGAGTCCGTAGTGTTCAAGTTTGCGGATAAGCGTCTCGTGTTCCACGCAATCAAATGCCTTGGAGAGGTCGCAAAATATTCCTATTGCATCTTGCGATTGTTCCCATGCGTCATAAATGTGCTTCATGAGATGAGTCTAGAGTGGGATCGATTTTATAAGTGCTTAAGGATTATGGATATCAATAAGTAATGGTAAACGAAGACTACCATGTTTTTTTTTAATTAATTTTGATCATACCTACCTACATCCCGCTTCATAACTCTTACAACTCAATGTGCCTGAACCTCAACAAACAAAGCGCATGTCTTTTTTTTTTTATTTGCTGGCGAGGACTTTTATTAGTTTTGTGGGGCACACCATTACTTGACCAAGTTGCACGTTTACCTGTTCTATTATATAAATACATGGAGTTAAAAATACAGGACATACCTACTATTACTAAGCACATGAGTGCTTGATAAGGCCACGGTACCAATTTTATTTCGGGACCGAAAATACGTCGATGTGGCGTGACAGCGTGATTCAACTCAACCGCGCGTACCTACTATCTTCTAATACGGCAGTTAATCAACAAGAAAATCTAACGAGATTCTAGGCATTTGCGCAATGTCAAACAGAGGTGACAGCATAGGTGATTACGATAATGTAGGTAATAGATATAATAAGACAAGCTTTGGGTTTATACCGCCTGTATCTCGGGCTGCGGCCAGGGACGGGGGGTTGGCTGCGGAGGTGGCACCAAGCGGAGGCGATCCCTCCGGGGGCCGCAGCGAGCTGCGTGACGAGGGTGGCCGGGGACATCCTGGTGCGAACTCCGCGCTGATTGCGGCGGTCAGGGCCGCGGGCTAAGGGTTATCGATTATCGTCCCCGGTGCGCCGGCGCAGGGACACTCATCGGTGCAATAATTATGTAAACAAGCTTAGAGGGCGCAGGGCAGGCCGTGCTCAGGAAAATTACCCTTCGGCCTCCCCGCGCCCGCCGCCCCGCACCGCTCCCGGCGCGCTATATAAGCCGCCGCCGCGCTCCCGGTTATCATTCTCGCTCTGTTGCAGCCCCGAGCAACATTCTCCACTGACCGGCTCTATCCGACCCTCTGCAACAATGGTGGCCAAGTTCGTCGTTTTCGTCGCCTTCGTGGCTCTGGTGAGTTGCCGCCTGACTGTTGACTGCGCGCAGCTGTGACGTTGTATCGTGTGGTGTGTGACGTGTCTTTGTGTTTGTGCAGGCGCACGGCATGGTGCGGCGCGAGGCGCCAGCGCAGTCGCCGCTGCAGGAGGTGGAGAAACACGCGGCCGAGTTCCAGAAGACGCTCTCGGAGCAGTGGAACGCGCTCGTCAACAGCAAGAACACGCAGGCCGTCAACAAGGCGCTCAAGGAGGGCTCCGACTCCGTGCTGCAGCAGCTCTCGCAGCTCTCCACCAGCCTGCAGGGCGCCGTGAGTATACACTTGAGATAACGCCAGATTCCGCAGTTCATGATGGGTTGATGACTCATGTGTCATTTGATAATAATCATAATCAGTGTATGTGACGTGTCCCGAAACCTTAAGTGCCCCGTAGCGAGTAGCGCTTTAAAATCGCTATGAAAGAGTTTAATTTTAGTGTTAATGTCGACTCCACAGCTCACTTTCGTCTTAGTTGTTAGGAGATAAAACGTCCGAATCCAATTGGTTGAACGTGTGTTGAAAATTCAGAAGGACAAAACCAACCAATGTTTATTTTCGTATCGTGGTCTAGTTATTTGTAAAATAAAATGTCATTCAAATCCATGCATCCGTGTACGTGTTCTTGAACCAAATGAAAAAATTAACAAATTTTAACATTTACAATTGGGTACTAGTCTCTCTGTGAGCTGTAGACCTCGCGCGACCTCATTTTTGAAAATACTTAGCTTTTTTTTCTTTAAAAAAATCCAAAAAACGAACTGGTAATAAAATCGATAAGTATAGTTAAGTATGTACCTAATTATAACTAGCGAACCTGCTCACAAAATTTAATGTGAATCGGTTGAGAAAGGCGAAATTTGTCCAAGCTGAAACTGATATGCTTCGCTCACTTTGTTCGCTCGGTCAAATAGGAGTAAGAGAGCAGTTCTGTTGTATAATTTCATTATACGTAATCAGTAAATATTGCGAGTCTCGTAACTTTAGAGGCCTTGGTAGCACTATAAAATCTTTTGAGTTAGACCCCAGTGAGTTGTATTTAGTTTGTGCTAACTCGTGTCTCGTCCCACAGATCAACGACGCCAACGGCAAGGCCAAGGAGGCCCTGGAGACATCGCGCGCCAACATCGAGAAGGCGGCCGCGGAGCTCCGCAAGTCGCACCCCGAGGTGGAGCAGCAGGCCAACCAGCTGCGCGACCGGCTGCAGGCCGCCGTGCAGTCCGGAGTACAGGAGTCGCAGAAGCTGGCCAAGGAGGTCGCCGCGCACGTCGACGAGACCAACAAGAAGCTCGAGCCTCAGATCAAGAAGGCCTACGACGACTTCGTCAAGCAGGCCGAGGCCGTGCAGAAGAAGCTCCACGAGGCCGCCACCAAGCAGTAAACATTGCAGCCCCCCCCCCCCCCTCCCCCCCCTCCCCCCCCCCTGTAACACAATAAACTTAGTCCAATCCTACCTAGTGTGTTGTCAATGCGCGCCCCTGACCCCGCTATCTCGTATATCGCGGTCCGTCGCTGACGTAACTTTCTAGCAGCCGGGTGCCGAGTGCTGAGTGTGCTGCAGGCGGTCGCGGTCGCCAGGCGCGAGAACATTCGGGACTTGGTTGCTGATCGGTCGATGTCCTTCATTTTGTTGTACCTACATTTATAAATAAGTACCGTATTGGTACTCATTAAGATCACAGAGTAATTATTTATCTTTGTATGTCATTAATAAGTCAGTTTTAACATTTTAAGTGGTCTTTTATTATCAAAACCTTGAATAAAGATTTACATTAGGAAATAGTAAATTAACTAATTAATTACGAAAAATAGCAAAAGTAGTAGGATCAAAAGCAAAGTTATCTTGATAGACCAATACGACAGAACACGGACGAGAGAAACGGTGCAGTCACTAGTCAGTGGCGATAGACCAATACGACAGAACGCGGACGAGAGAAGCGGTGCAGTCACTAGTCAGTGGCGATAGACCAATACGACAGAACGCGGACGAGAGAAGCGGTGCAGTCACTAGTCAGTGGCGATAGACCAATACGACAGAACGCGGACGAGAGAAGCGGTGCAGTCACTAGTCAGTGGCGATTGTGATGATGATGAACGTTACATAAATAAAAAAAAAATCTCTAAACAGTAATAAATAAAATTTCTGGGACTGGTCCTTTAATTAAGAACTTTTCTGCAGTCGGGTGCCGTATTTAATTAAAAGGCTGAACCGATTTATTACGAAACTAAGATAAAGGAACCAATCATCTCGATTAAAAAAACCGGGCAAGAGCGTGTCGGACACGCCCAGGATAGGGTTCCTAAGCCATTACGAAAAAGCCCTGGCATAGATACCTAATTTAAAGTTATTTTCATCACATCTATTCGAAACCAGTGTTAGCAGAGCCCTACTCCAAAGCAAACTGTACGCAGTGTGGGGTCAATTTATATCGGTTCCCAGCAATTATACATATCTATGCAAAATTACAGCTTTCTAGTACCAATAGTCTCTGAGCTATGCCGCGGACAGACAGACAGACAGACGGACACGACGAAACTATAAGGGTTCCTTTTTGCCATTTTGGCTTCGGAACCCTAAAAACCTTCTGCCGTCCCGTCCTCTGGTTTGCGCTAGCCCTAAGTCGATGTTTGCGGGGTCAACTGATAGTATAAGTAGGTAAGTAAGTACGGCGGCGACTGGGTATCAGCGGAAGCACAGAATACATAATTGGTGATACGCCGTCTGTCAGTTCGATAAAGTACCTAACTAAACTGGAAGAAAAAAAATTAGCGAACATAAGGTAGAAGTCAGTGCAATTAAAGTGCATCCACAATCAGACTCGCGTGTGTATCACTACTCTACCCTAACTGCTAACGCACGCCCTTAACACCCTTCCTCGAACACCCTTAACGCAAAAGTGACAATGTAACGCCCTTGACTAACATAGATCTCATCTCATAAGAATACTAATACCCATATGTTCAACGAACTTTTCGGTGGCATTCTCAAATTGATAATGCTTAATTAATATTTTTAATCTTATTCCGAGGTGGACAGTTATGCAGGAAAGACTATTAAAATGCTGTTGAAGAAAAAATGTATTTGTAAGGCACATTGACAATAACAAACATATAACTCCTGCCAAAAACCTACGAGCAATCTGCAAATCTTTGAGTATCTGGTCAGCAGGTAAACATACAAGTGAAACTTCACGATAATAATGTAAAGAGCTGTAACATTTTATGTTACAACTGATAAAACAGTCGCAGGTTATCAACCTTTGATGGTAGTGAAGAATAATTTCGAACTTGAGGAATACCGTCGGAAAACAGACATGAAAAATGGTAAAAAAAAAGGAAGATGCTAACGGGCTGAAAATGAACGAAAAATACAGAACATAGTGAGAATTACCTACATTTAACTTTGGTTTACTCTAAGTATAGTAAAAACGGGCAATTCTGTATATTTACTGTAATAAACACTATACGATTTCGAGGAAAAAAAAATAATGAAAATTAAATAACTATTTAATAAGATAAGTAATAGCTTTACTTGATGAAACTAATGTCGAAAAGTGACCAAAAATGATTCTTTCCCATTAGAAATAATTTAGAGCGACCAAATCCAACGATTCAATCATAATTAAGGAAAACGTGTTAAATAACTACCGACCGAGGTGATGTAGCCAAGCGTTCGACTGGTGGGTGGGTGTGGAGGGCGAAATTTTTTGCGAGTTTTCGTTTGCTGGTTTGGCGAGAATATTAGCACTAGTCATGAAACGTTACAATAAGGCTGAATAGGTCAAAAATATACACAGCAAGGATTAAAATATTAAACTGAAAAAAATTTTTTTTTTCAAAAATAATAATATTGATAGCCTATCCATAAGGAACTAAAAAACAATTACTTTGCTCACCCGCGACCACGTGTCGCGTGTGTTTGTGGTCGCGGGGGAGCAAAGTAATTGTTTTTTAGTTAATAAATATGGACCTCCGCAAAGTAACGCCTGATTCAATAAATTATCCATAAGGACCCTAAGATTATTAAATCTGAACTTTCTAAGCCTAACTATTGTGAACCTAAAATGTGCGAACCTAAGGTTTATGAAACAAAATTTTCTAAACCTAACTATTGAAAACACAACGTTGGTTACCTAAACTTTCTAAACCTCACATTATAAAACCTAAATACTATGAACCTAACCAACACGAACCTAAGGTTTCTGAATCTAAACTTTACAAATCTCACTTTATTCAACCTAACTACTGTGAACCTAACCAATGCGAACCTAGGGTTTGTGAACCTAAACTTTACAAACCTCACATTATTCAACCTAACCAATGCGAACTTAACGTTTGTGAACTTAAACTTTACAAACCTCACTATATTCAACCTAACTAATGCGAACCTAAGGATTGTGAATCTCAACTTTACCAACCTCACTTTATTCAACCTAACCAATGCGAACTTAACGTTTGTGAACCTATACTTTTCAAACCTCACTTTATTCAACCTAACCAATGCAAATTCAAGGTTTGTGAACCTAAACTTTACAAATCTCACTTTATTCAACCTAACTACTGTGAACCTAACCAATGCGAACCTAGGGATAGTGAATCTAAACTTTACAAACCTCACTTTATTCAACCTAACTACTGTGAACCTAACCAATGCGAACCTAAGGATTGTGAATCTAAACTTTACCAACCTCACATTATTCAACCTAACCAATGCGAACTTAAGGTTTGTGAACTTAAACTTTACAAACCTCACTATATTCAACATAACCAATGCGAACCTAAGGATTGTGAATCTCAACTTTACCAACCTCACTTTATTCAACCTAACCAATGCGAACTTAACGTTTGTGAACCTATACTTTACAAACCTCACTTTATTCAACCTAACCAATGCGAACTTAAAGTTTGTAAACCTAAACTTTACAAATCTCACTTTATTCAACCTAACTACTGTGAACCTAACCAATGCGAACCTAAGAATTGTGAATCTAAACTTAACCAACCTCACATTATTCAACCTAACCAATGCGAACTTAACGTTTGTGAACTTAAACTTTACAAACCTCACTATATTCAACCTAACCAATGCGAACCTAAGGATTGTGAATCTCAACTTTACCAACCTCACTTTATTAAACCTAACCAATGCGAACTTAACGTTTGTGAACCTATACTTTACAAATCTCACATTATTCAACCTAACCAATGCGAACTTAAGGTTTGTAAACCTAAACTTTACAAATCTCACTTTATTCAACCTAACTACTGTGAACCTAACCAATGCGAACCTAGGGATAGTGAATCTAAACTTTACAAACCTCACTTTATTCAACCTAACTACTGTGAACCTAACCAATGCGAACCTAAGGATTGTGAATCTAAACTTTACCAACCTCACATTATTCAACCTAACCAATGCGAACTTAACGTTTGTGAACTTAAACTTTACAAACCTCACTATATTCAACCTAAGCAATGCGAACCTAAGGATTGTGAATCTCAACTTTACCAATCTCACTTTATTCAACCTAACCAATGCGAACTTAACGTTTGTGAACCTATACTTTACAAACCTCACTTTATTCTACCTAACCAATGCGAACTTAAGGTTTGTAAACCTAAACTTTACAAATCTCACTTTATTCAACCTAACTACTGTGAACCTAACCAATGCGAACCTAGGGATAGTGAATCTAAATTTTACAAACCTCACTTTATTCAACCTAACTACTGTGAACCTAACCAATGCGAACCTAAGGATTGCGAATCTAAACTTTACCAACCTCACATTATTCAACCTAACCAATGCGAACTTAACGTTTGTGAACTTAAACTTTACAAACCTCACTATATTCAACCTAACTAATGCGAACCTAAGGATTGTGAATCTCAACTTTACCAACCTCACTTTATTCAACCTAACCAATGCGAACTTAACGTTTGTGAACCTATACTTTTCAAACCTCACTTTATTCAACCTAACCAATGCAAATTCAAGGTTTGTGAACCTAAACTTTACAAATCTCACTTTATTCAACCTAACTACTGTGAACCTAACCAATGCGAACCTAGGGATAGTGAATCTAAACTTTACAAACCTCACTTTATTCAACCTAACTACTGTGAACCTAACCAATGCGAACCTAAGGATTGTGAATCTAAACTTTACCAACCTCACATTATTCAACCTAACCAATGCGAACTTAAGGTTTGTGAACTTAAACTTTACAAACCTCACTATATTCAACCTAACCAATGCGAACCTAAGGATTGTGAATCTCAACTTTACCAACCTCACTTTATTCAACCTAACCAATGCGAACTTAACGTTTGTGAACCTATACTTTACAAACCTCACTTTATTCAACCTAACCAATGCGAACTTAAAGTTTGTAAACCTAAACTTTACAAATCTCACTTTATTCAACCTAACTACTGTGAACCTAACCAATGCGAACCTAAGAATTGTGAATCTAAACTTAACCAACCTCACATTATTCAACCTAACCAATGCGAACTTAACGTTTGTGAACTTAAACTTTACAAACCTCACTATATTCAACCTAACCAATGCGAACCTAAGGATTGTGAATCTCAACTTTACCAACCTCACTTTATTAAACCTAACCAATGCGAACTTAACGTTTGTGAACCTATACTTTACAAATCTCACATTATTCAACCTAACCAATGCGAACTTAAGGTTTGTAAACCTAAACTTTACAAATCTCACTTTATTCAACCTAACTACTGTGAACCTAACCAATGCGAACCTAGGGATAGTGAATCTAAACTTTACAAACCTCACTTTATTCAACCTAACTACTGTGAACCTAACCAATGCGAACCTAAGGATTGTGAATCTAAACTTTACCAACCTCACATTATTCAACCTAACCAATGCGAACTTAACGTTTGTGAACTTAAACTTTACAAACCTCACTATATTCAACCTAAGCAATGCGAACCTAAGGATTGTGAATCTCAACTTTACCAACCTCACTTTATTCAACCTAACCAATGCGAACTTAACGTTTGTGAACCTATACTTTACAAACCTCACTTTATTCTACCTAACCAATGCGAACTTAAGGTTTGTAAACCTAAACTTTACAAATCTCACTTTATTCAACCAAACTACTGTGAACCTAACCAATGCGAACCTAGGGATAGTGAATCTAAATTTTACAAACCTCACTTTATTCAACCTAACTACTGTGAACCTAACCAATGCGAACCTAAGGATTGCGAATCTAAACTTTACCAACCTCACATTATTCAACCTAACCAATGCGAACTTAACGTTTGTGAACTTAAACTTTACAAACCTCACTATATTCAACCTAACTAATGCGAACCTAAGGATTGTGAATCTCAACTTTACCAACCTCACTTTATTCAACCTAACCAATGCGAACTTAACGTTTGTGAACCTATACTTTTCAAACCTCACTTTATTCAACCTAACCAATGCAAATTCAAGGTTTGTGAACCTAAACTTTACAAATCTCACTTTATTCAACCTAACTACTGTGAACCTAACCAATGCGAACCTAGGGATAGTGAATCTAAACTTTACAAACCTCACTTTATTCAACCTAACTACTGTGAACCTAACCAATGCGAACCTAAGGATTGTGAATCTAAACTTTACCAACCTCACATTATTCAACCTAACCAATGCGAACTTAAGGTTTGTGAACTTAAACTTTACAAACCTCACTATATTCAACCTAACCAATGCGAACCTAAGGATTGTGAATCTCAACTTTACCAACCTCACTTTATTCAACCTAACCAATGCGAACTTAACGTTTGTGAACCTATACTTTACAAACCTCACTTTATTCAACCTAACCAATGCGAACTTAAAGTTTGTAAACCTAAACTTTACAAATCTCACTTTATTCAACCTAACTACTGTGAACCTAACCAATGCGAACCTAAGAATTGTGAATCTAAACTTTACCAACCTCACATTATTCAACCTAACCAATGCGAACTTAACGTTTGTGAACTTAAACTTTACAAACCTCACTATATTCAACCTAACCAATGCGAACCTAAGGATTGTGAATCTCAACTTTACCAACCTCACTTTATTAAACCTAACCAATGCGAACTTAACGTTTGTGAACCTATGCTTTACAAATCTCACTTTATTCAACCTAACCAATGCGAACTTAAGGTTTGTAAACCTAAACTTTACAAATCTCACTTTATTCAACCTAACTACTGTGAACCTAACCAATGCGAACCTAGGGATAGTGAATCTAAACTTTACAAACCTCACTTTATTCAACCTAACTACTGTGAACCTAACCAATGCGAACCTAAGGATTGTGAATCTAAACTTTACCAACCTCACATTATTCAACCTAACCAATGCGAACTTAACGTTTGTGAACTTAAACTTTACAAACCTCACTATATTCAACCTAAGCAATGCGAACCTAAGGATTGTGAATCTCAACTTTACCAACCTCACTTTATTCAACCTAACCAATGCGAACTTAACGTTTGTGAACCTATACTTTACAAACCTCACTTTATTCAACCTAACCAATGCGAACTTAAGGTTTGTAAACCTAAACTTTACAAATCTCACTTTATTCAACCTAACTACTGTGAACCTAACCAATGCGAACCTAGGGATAGTGAATCTAAATTTTACAAACCTCACTTTATTCAACCTAACTACTGTGAACCTAACCAATGCGAACCTAAGGATTGTGAATCTAAACTTTACCAACCTCACATTATTCAACCTAACCAATGCGAACTTAACGTTTGTGAACTTAAACTTTACAAACCTCACTATATTCAACCTAACCAATGCGAACCTAAGGATTGTGAATCTCAACTTTACCAACCTCACTTTATTAAACCTAACCAATGCGAACTTAACGTTTGTGAACCTATACTTTACAAACCTCACTTTATTCAACCTAACCAATGCGAACTTAAGGTTTGTAAACCTAAACTTTACAAATCTCACTTTATTCAACCTAACTACTGTTAACCTAACCAATGCGAACCTAGGGATAGTGAATCTAAACTTTACAAACCTCACTTTATTCAACCTAACTACTGTGAACCTAACCAATGCGAACCTAAGGATTGTGAATCTAAACTTTACCAACCTCACATTATTCAACCTAACCAATGCGAACTTAACGTTTGTGAACTTAAACTTTACAAACCTCACTATATTCAACCTAACCAATGCGAACTTAACGTTTGTGAACCTATACTTTACAAACCTCACTTTATTCAACCTAACTACTGTGAACCTAACCAATGCGAACCTTAGGATTGTGAATCTAAACTTTACCAACCTCACATTATTCAACCTAACCAATGCGAACTTAACGTTTGTGAACTTAAACTTTACAAACCTCACTATATTCAACCTAACCAATGCGAACCTAAGGATTGTGAATCTCAACTTTACCAACCTCACTTTATTCAACCTAACTACTGTGAACCTAACCAATGCGAACCTAGGGATAGTGAATCTAAACTTTACAAACCTCACATTATTCAACCTAACCAATGCGAACTTAACGTTTGTGAACTTAAACTTTACAAACCTCACTATATTCAACCTAACCAATGCGAACCTAAGGATTGTGAATCTCAACTTTACCAACCTCACTTTATTCAACCTAACCAATGCGAACTTAACGTTTGTGAACCTATACTTTACAAACCTCACTTTATTCAACCTAACCAATGCAAACTTAAGGTTTGTAAACCTAAACTTTACAAATCTCACTTTATTCAACCTAACTACTGTGAACCTAACCAATGCGAACCTAAGGATTGTGAATCTAAACTTTACCAACCTCACATTATTCAACCTAACCAATGCGAACTTAACGTTTGTGAACTTAAACTTTACAAACCTCACTATATTCAACCTAACCAATGCGAACCTAAGGATTGTGAATCTCAACTTTACCAACCTCACTTTATTCAACCTAACCAATGCGAACTTAACGTTTGTAAACTTAAACTTTACAAACCTCACAATATTCAACCTAACCAATGCGAACCTAAGGATTGTGAATCTCAACTTTACCAACCTCACTTTATTCAACCTAACCAATGCGAACTTAACGTTTGTGAACCTATACTTTACAAACCTCACTTTGTTCAACCTAACTACTGTGAACCTAACCAATGCGAACCTAAGGATTGTGAATCTAAACTTTACCAACCTCACATTATTCAACCTAACCAATGCGAACTTAACGTTTGTGAACTTAAACTTTACAAACCTCACTATATTCAACCTAACCAATGCGAACCTAAGGATTGTGAATCTCAACTTTACCAACCTCACTTTATTCAACCTAACCAATGCGAACTTAACGTTTGTGAACCTATACTTTTCAAACCTCACTTTATTCAACCTAACCAATGCAAATTCAAGGTTTGTGAACCTAAACTTTACAAATCTCACTTTATTCAACCTAACTACTGTGAACCTAACCAATGCGAACCTAGGGATAGTGAATCTAAACTTTACAAACCTCACTTTATTCAACCTAACTACTGTGAACCTAACCAATGCGAACCTAAGGATTGTGAATCTAAACTTTACCAACCTCACATTATTCAACCTAACCAATGCGAACTTAAGGTTTGTGAACTTAAACTTTACAAACCTCACTATATTCAACCTAACCAATGCGAACCTAAGGATTGTGAATCTCAACTTTACCAACCTCACTTTATTCAACCTAACCAATGCGAACTTAACGTTTGTGAACCTATACTTTACAAACCTCACTTTATTCAACCTAACCAATGCGAACTTAAAGTTTGTAAACCTAAACTTTACAAATCTCACTTTATTCAACCTAACTACTGTGAACCTAACCAATGCGAACCTAAGAATTGTGAATCTAAACTTAACCAACCTCACATTATTCAACCTAACCAATGCGAACTTAACGTTTGTGAACTTAAACTTTACAAACCTCACTATATTCAACCTAACCAATGCGAACCTAAGGATTGTGAATCTCAACTTTACCAACCTCACTTTATTAAACCTAACCAATGCGAACTTAACGTTTGTGAACCTATACTTTACAAATCTCACATTATTCAACCTAACCAATGCGAACTTAAGGTTTGTAAACCTAAACTTTACAAATCTCACTTTATTCAACCTAACTACTGTGAACCTAACCAATGCGAACCTAGGGATAGTGAATCTAAACTTTACAAACCTCACTTTATTCAACCTAACTACTGTGAACCTAACCAATGCGAACCTAAGGATTGTGAATCTAAACTTTACCAACCTCACATTATTCAACCTAACCAATGCGAACTTAACGTTTGTGAACTTAAACTTTACAAACCTCACTATATTCAACCTAAGCAATGCGAACCTAAGGATTGTGAATCTCAACTTTACCAACCTCACTTTATTCAACCTAACCAATGCGAACTTAACGTTTGTGAACCTATACTTTACAAACCTCACTTTATTCAACCTAACCAATGCGAACTTAAGGTTTGTAAACCTAAACTTTACAAATCTCACTTTATTCAACCTAACTACTGTGAACCTAACCAATGCGAACCTAGGGATAGTGAATCTAAATTTTACAAACCTCACTTTATTCAACCTAACTACTGTGAACCTAACCAATGCGAACCTAAGGATTGCGAATCTAAACTTTACCAACCTCACATTATTCAACCTAACCAATGCGAACTTAACGTTTGTGAACTTAAACTTTACAAACCTCACTATATTCAACCTAACTAATGCGAACCTAAGGATTGTGAATCCCAACTTTACCAACCTCACTTTATTCAACCTAACCAATGCGAACTTAACGTTTGTGAACCTATACTTTTCAAACCTCACTTTATTCAACCTAACCAATGCAAATTCAAGGTTTGTGAACCTAAACTTTACAAATCTCACTTTATTCAACCTAACTACTGTGAACCTAACCAATGCGAACCTAGGGATAGTGAATCTAAACTTTACAAACCTCACTTTATTCAACCTAACTACTGTGAACCTAACCAATGCGAACCTAAGGATTGTGAATCTCAACTTTACCAACCTCACTTTATTAAACCTAACCAATGCGAACTTAACGTTTGTGAACCTATACTTTACAAATCTCACTTTATTCAACCTAACCAATGCGAACTTAAGGTTTGTAAACCTAAACTTTACAAATCTCACTTTATTCAACCTAACTACTGTGAACCTAACCAATGCGAACCTAGGGATAGTGAATCTAAACTTTACAAACCTCACTTTATTCAACCTAACTACTGTGAACCTAACCAATGCGAACCTAAGGATTGTGAATCTAAACTTTACCAACCTCACATTATTCAACCTAACCAATGCGAACTTAACGTTTGTGAACTTAAACTTTACAAACCTCACTATATTCAACCTAAGCAATGCGAACCTAAGGATTGTGAATCTCAACTTTACCAACCTCACTTTATTCAACCTAACCAATGCGAACTTAACGTTTGTGAACCTATACTTTACAAACCTCACTTTATTCAACCTAACCAATGCGAACTTAAGGTTTGTAAACCTAAACTTTACAAATCTCACTTTATTCAACCTAACTACTGTGAACCTAACCAATGCGAACCTAGGGATAGTGAATCTAAATTTTACAAACCTCACTTTATTCAACCTAACTACTGTGAACCTAACCAATGCGAACCTAAGGATTGTGAATCTAAACTTTACCAACCTCACATTATTCAACCTAACCAATGCGAACTTAACGTTTGTGAACTTAAACTTTACAAACCTCACTATATTCAACCTAACCAATGCGAACCTAAGGATTGTGAATCTCAACTTTACCAACCTCACTTTATTAAACCTAACCAATGCGAACTTAACGTTTGTGAACCTATACTTTACAAACCTCACTTTATTCAACCTAACCAATGCGAACTTAAGGTTTGTAAACCTAAACTTTACAAATCTCACTTTATTCAACCTAACTACTGTGAACCTAACCAATGCGAACCTAGGGATAGTGAATCTAAACTTTACAAACCTCACTTTATTCAACCTAACTACTGTGAACCTAACCAATGCGAACCTAAGGATTGTGAATCTAAACTTTACCAACCTCACATTATTCAACCTAACCAATGCGAACTTAACGTTTGTGAACTTAAACTTTACAAACCTCACTATATTCAACCTAACCAATGCGAACTTAACGTTTGTGAACCTATACTTTACAAACCTCACTTTATTCAACCTAACTACTGTGAACCTAACCAATGCGAACCTTAGGATTGTGAATCTAAACTTTACCAACCTCACATTATTCAACCTAACCAATGCGAACTTAACGTTTGTGAACTTAAACTTTACAAACCTCACTATATTCAACCTAACCAATGCGAACCTAAGGATTGTGAATCTCAACTTTACCAACCTCACTTTATTCAACCTAACTACTGTGAACCTAACCAATGCGAACCTAGGGATAGTGAATCTAAACTTTACAAACCTCACATTATTCAACCTAACCAATGCGAACTTAACGTTTGTGAACTTAAACTTTACAAACCTCACTATATTCAACCTAACCAATGCGAACCTAAGGATTGTGAATCTCAACTTTACCAACCTCACTTTATTCAACCTAACCAATGCGAACTTAACGTTTGTGAACCTATACTTTACAAACCTCACTTTATTCAACCTAACCAATGCAAACTTAAGGTTTGTAAACCTAAACTTTACAAATCTCACTTTATTCAACCTAACTACTGTGAACCTAACCAATGCGAACCTAAGGATTGTGAATCTAAACTTTACCAACCTCACATTATTCAACCTAACCAATGCGAACTTAACGTTTGTGAACTTAAACTTTACAAACCTCACTATATTCAACCTAACCAATGCGAACCTAAGGATTGTGAATCTCAACTTTACCAACCTCACTTTATTCAACCTAACCAATGCGAACTTAACGTTTGTAAACTTAAACTTTACAAACCTCACAATATTCAACCTAACCAATGCGAACCTAAGGATTGTGAATCTCAACTTTACCAACCTCACTTTATTCAACCTAACCAATGCGAACTTAACGTTTGTGAACCTATACTTTACAAACCTCACTTTGTTCAACCTAACTACTGTGAACCTAACCAATGCGAACCTAAGGATTGTGAATCTAAACTTTACCAACCTCACATTATTCAACCTAACCAATGCGAACTTAACGTTTGTGAACTTAAACTTTACAAACCTCACTATATTCAACCTAACCAATGCGAACCTAAGGATTGTGAATCTCAACTTTACCAACCTCACTTTATTCAACCTAACCAATGCGAACTTAACGTTTGTGAACCTATACTTTTCAAACCTCACTTTATTCAACCTAACCAATGCAAATTCAAGGTTTGTGAACCTAAACTTTACAAATCTCACTTTATTCAACCTAACTACTGTGAACCTAACCAATGCGAACCTAGGGATAGTGAATCTAAACTTTACAAACCTCACTTTATTCAACCTAACTACTGTGAACCTAACCAATGCGAACCTAAGGATTGTGAATCTAAACTTTACCAACCTCACATTATTCAACCTAACCAATGCGAACTTAAGGTTTGTGAACTTAAACTTTACAAACCTCACTATATTCAACCTAACCAATGCGAACCTAAGGATTGTGAATCTCAACTTTACCAACCTCACTTTATTCAACCTAACCAATGCGAACTTAACGTTTGTGAACCTATACTTTACAAACCTCACTTTATTCAACCTAACCAATGCGAACTTAAAGTTTGTAAACCTAAACTTTACAAATCTCACTTTATTCAACCTAACTACTGTGAACCTAACCAATGCGAACCTAAGAATTGTGAATCTAAACTTAACCAACCTCACATTATTCAACCTAACCAATGCGAACTTAACGTTTGTGAACTTAAACTTTACAAACCTCACTATATTCAACCTAACCAATGCGAACCTAAGGATTGTGAATCTCAACTTTACCAACCTCACTTTATTAAACCTAACCAATGCGAACTTAACGTTTGTGAACCTATACTTTACAAATCTCACATTATTCAACCTAACCAATGCGAACTTAAGGTTTGTAAACCTAAACTTTACAAATCTCACTTTATTCAACCTAACTACTGTGAACCTAACCAATGCGAACCTAGGGATAGTGAATCTAAACTTTACAAACCTCACTTTATTCAACCTAACTACTGTGAACCTAACCAATGCGAACCTAAGGATTGTGAATCTAAACTTTACCAACCTCACATTATTCAACCTAACCAATGCGAACTTAACGTTTGTGAACTTAAACTTTACAAACCTCACTATATTCAACCTAAGCAATGCGAACCTAAGGATTGTGAATCTCAACTTTACCAACCTCACTTTATTCAACCTAACCAATGCGAACTTAACGTTTGTGAACCTATACTTTACAAACCTCACTTTATTCAACCTAACCAATGCGAACTTAAGGTTTGTAAACCTAAACTTTACAAATCTCACTTTATTCAACCTAACTACTGTGAACCTAACCAATGCGAACCTAGGGATAGTGAATCTAAATTTTACAAACCTCACTTTATTCAACCTAACTACTGTGAACCTAACCAATGCGAACCTAAGGATTGCGAATCTAAACTTTACCAACCTCACATTATTCAACCTAACCAATGCGAACTTAACGTTTGTGAACTTAAACTTTACAAACCTCACTATATTCAACCTAACTAATGCGAACCTAAGGATTGTGAATCTCAACTTAACCAACCTCACTTTATTCAACCTAACCAATGCGAACTTAACGTTTGTGAACCTATACTTTTCAAACCTCACTTTATTCAACCTAACCAATGCAAATTCAAGGTTTGTGAACCTAAACTTTACAAATCTCACTTTATTCAACCTAACTACTGTGAACCTAACCAATGCGAACCTTAGGATTGTGAATCTAAACTTTACCAACCTCACATTATTCAACCTAACCAATGCGAACTTAACGTTTGTGAACTTAAACTTTACAAACCTCACTATATTCAACCTAACCAATGCGAACTTAACGTTTGTGAACCTATACTTTACAAACCTCACTTTATTCAACCTAACTACTGTGAACCTAACCAATGCGAACCTTAGGATTGTGAATCTAAACTTTACCAACCTCACATTATTCAACCTAACCAATGCGAACTTAACGTTTGTGAACTTAAACTTTACAAACCTCACTATATTCAACCTAACCAATGCGAACCTAAGGATTGTGAATCTCAACTTTACCAACCTCACTTTATTCAACCTAACTACTGTGAACCTAACCAATGCGAACCTAGGGATAGTGAATCTAAACTTTACAAACCTCACATTATTCAACCTAACCAATGCGAACTTAACGTTTGTGAACTTAAACTTTACAAACCTCACTATATTCAACCTAACCAATGCGAACCTAAGGATTGTGAATCTCAACTTTACCAACCTCACTTTATTCAACCTAACCAATGCGAACTTAACGTTTGTGAACCTATACTTTACAAACCTCACTTTATTCAACCTAACCAATGCAAACTTAAGGTTTGTAAACCTAAACTTTACAAATCTCACTTTATTCAACCTAACTACTGTGAACCTAACCAATGCGAACCTAAGGATTGTGAATCTAAACTTTACCAACCTCACATTATTCAACCTAACCAATGCAAACTTAAGGTTTGTAAACCTAAACTTTACAAATCTCACTTTATTCAACCTAACTACTGTGAACCTAACCAATGCGAACCTAGGGATAGTGAATCTAAACTTTACAAACCTCACTTTATTCAACCTAACTACTGTGAACCTAACCAATGCGAACCTAAGGATTGTGAATCTAAACTTTACCAACCTCACATTATTCAACCTAACCAATGCGAACTTAACGTTTGTGAACTTAAACTTTACAAACCTCACTATATTCAACCTAACCAATGCGAACCTAAGGATTGTGAATCTCAACTTTACCAACCTCACTTTATTAAACCTAACCAATGCGAACTTAACGTTTGTGAACCTATACTTTACAAATCTCACATTATTCAACCTAACCAATGCGAACTTAAGGTTTGTAAACCTAAACTTTACAAATCTCACTTTATTCAACCTAACTACTGTGAACCTAACCAATGCGAACCTAGGGATAGTGAATCTAAACTTTACAAACCTCACTTTATTCAACCTAACTACTGTGAACCTAACCAATGCGAACCTAAGGATTGTGAATCTAAACTTTACCAACCTCACATTATTCAACCTAACCAATGCGAACTTAACGTTTGTGAACTTAAACTTTACAAACCTCACTATATTCAACCTAAGCAATGCGAACCTAAGGATTGTGAATCTCAACTTTACCAACCTCACTTTATTCAACCTAACCAATGCGAACTTAACGTTTGTGAACCTATACTTTACAAACCTCACTTTATTCAACCTAACCAATGCGAACTTAAGGTTTGTAAACCTAAACTTTACAAATCTCACTTTATTCAACCTAACTACTGTGAACCTAACCAATGCGAACCTAGGGATAGTGAATCTAAATTTTACAAACCTCACTTTATTCAACCTAACTACTGTGAACCTAACCAATGCGAACCTAAGGATTGCGAATCTAAACTTTACCAACCTCACATTATTCAACCTAACCAATGCGAACTTAACGTTTGTGAACTTAAACTTTACAAACCTCACTATATTCAACCTAACTAATGCGAACCTAAGGATTGTGAATCCCAACTTTACCAACCTCACTTTATTCAACCTAACCAATGCGAACTTAACGTTTGTGAACCTATACTTTTCAAACCTCACTTTATTCAACCTAACCAATGCAAATTCAAGGTTTGTGAACCTAAACTTTACAAATCTCACTTTATTCAACCTAACTACTGTGAACCTAACCAATGCGAACCTAGGGATAGTGAATCTAAACTTTACAAACCTCACTTTATTCAACCTAACTACTGTGAACCTAACCAATGCGAACCTAAGGATTGTGAATCTCAACTTTACCAACCTCACTTTATTAAACCTAACCAATGCGAACTTAACGTTTGTGAACCTATACTTTACAAATCTCACTTTATTCAACCTAACCAATGCGAACTTAAGGTTTGTAAACCTAAACTTTACAAATCTCACTTTATTCAACCTAACTACTGTGAACCTAACCAATGCGAACCTAGGGATAGTGAATCTAAACTTTACAAACCTCACTTTATTCAACCTAACTACTGTGAACCTAACCAATGCGAACCTAAGGATTGTGAATCTAAACTTTACCAACCTCACATTATTCAACCTAACCAATGCGAACTTAACGTTTGTGAACTTAAACTTTACAAACCTCACTATATTCAACCTAAGCAATGCGAACCTAAGGATTGTGAATCTCAACTTTACCAACCTCACTTTATTCAACCTAACCAATGCGAACTTAACGTTTGTGAACCTATACTTTACAAACCTCACTTTATTCAACCTAACCAATGCGAACTTAAGGTTTGTAAACCTAAACTTTACAAATCTCACTTTATTCAACCTAACTACTGTGAACCTAACCAATGCGAACCTAGGGATAGTGAATCTAAATTTTACAAACCTCACTTTATTCAACCTAACTACTGTGAACCTAACCAATGCGAACCTAAGGATTGTGAATCTAAACTTTACCAACCTCACATTATTCAACCTAACCAATGCGAACTTAACGTTTGTGAACTTAAACTTTACAAACCTCACTATATTCAACCTAACCAATGCGAACCTAAGGATTGTGAATCTCAACTTTACCAACCTCACTTTATTAAACCTAACCAATGCGAACTTAACGTTTGTGAACCTATACTTTACAAACCTCACTTTATTCAACCTAACCAATGCGAACTTAAGGTTTGTAAACCTAAACTTTACAAATCTCACTTTATTCAACCTAACTACTGTGAACCTAACCAATGCGAACCTAGGGATAGTGAATCTAAACTTTACAAACCTCACTTTATTCAACCTAACTACTGTGAACCTAACCAATGCGAACCTAAGGATTGTGAATCTAAACTTTACCAACCTCACATTATTCAACCTAACCAATGCGAACTTAACGTTTGTGAACTTAAACTTTACAAACCTCACTATATTCAACCTAACCAATGCGAACTTAACGTTTGTGAACCTATACTTTACAAACCTCACTTTATTCAACCTAACTACTGTGAACCTAACCAATGCGAACCTTAGGATTGTGAATCTAAACTTTACCAACCTCACATTATTCAACCTAACCAATGCGAACTTAACGTTTGTGAACTTAAACTTTACAAACCTCACTATATTCAACCTAACCAATGCGAACCTAAGGATTGTGAATCTCAACTTTACCAACCTCACTTTATTCAACCTAACTACTGTGAACCTAACCAATGCGAACCTAGGGATAGTGAATCTAAACTTTACAAACCTCACATTATTCAACCTAACCAATGCGAACTTAACGTTTGTGAACTTAAACTTTACAAACCTCACTATATTCAACCTAACCAATGCGAACCTAAGGATTGTGAATCTCAACTTTACCAACCTCACTTTATTCAACCTAACCAATGCGAACTTAACGTTTGTGAACCTATACTTTACAAACCTCACTTTATTCAACCTAACCAATGCAAACTTAAGGTTTGTAAACCTAAACTTTACAAATCTCACTTTATTCAACCTAACTACTGTGAACCTAACCAATGCGAACCTAAGGATTGTGAATCTAAACTTTACCAACCTCACATTATTCAACCTAACCAATGCGAACTTAACGTTTGTGAACTTAAACTTTACAAACCTCACTATATTCAACCTAACCAATGCGAACCTAAGGATTGTGAATCTCAACTTTACCAACCTCACTTTATTCAACCTAACCAATGCGAACTTAACGTTTGTAAACTTAAACTTTACAAACCTCACAATATTCAACCTAACCAATGCGAACCTAAGGATTGTGAATCTCAACTTTACCAACCTCACTTTATTCAACCTAACCAATGCGAACTTAACGTTTGTGAACCTATACTTTACAAACCTCACTTTGTTCAACCTAACTACTGTGAACCTAACCAATGCGAACCTAAGGATTGTGAATCTAAACTTTACCAACCTCACATTATTCAACCTAACCAATGCGAACTTAACGTTTGTGAACTTAAACTTTACAAACCTCACTATATTCAACCTAACCAATGCGAACCTAAGGATTGTGAATCTCAACTTTACCAACCTCACTTTATTCAACCTAACCAATGCGAACTTAACGTTTGTGAACCTATACTTTTCAAACCTCACTTTATTCAACCTAACCAATGCAAATTCAAGGTTTGTGAACCTAAACTTTACAAATCTCACTTTATTCAACCTAACTACTGTGAACCTAACCAATGCGAACCTAGGGATAGTGAATCTAAACTTTACAAACCTCACTTTATTCAACCTAACTACTGTGAACCTAACCAATGCGAACCTAAGGATTGTGAATCTAAACTTTACCAACCTCACATTATTCAACCTAACCAATGCGAACTTAAGGTTTGTGAACTTAAACTTTACAAACCTCACTATATTCAACCTAACCAATGCGAACCTAAGGATTGTGAATCTCAACTTTACCAACCTCACTTTATTCAACCTAACCAATGCGAACTTAACGTTTGTGAACCTATACTTTACAAACCTCACTTTATTCAACCTAACCAATGCGAACTTAAAGTTTGTAAACCTAAACTTTACAAATCTCACTTTATTCAACCTAACTACTGTGAACCTAACCAATGCGAACCTAAGAATTGTGAATCTAAACTTAACCAACCTCACATTATTCAACCTAACCAATGCGAACTTAACGTTTGTGAACTTAAACTTTACAAACCTCACTATATTCAACCTAACCAATGCGAACCTAAGGATTGTGAATCTCAACTTTACCAACCTCACTTTATTAAACCTAACCAATGCGAACTTAACGTTTGTGAACCTATACTTTACAAATCTCACATTATTCAACCTAACCAATGCGAACTTAAGGTTTGTAAACCTAAACTTTACAAATCTCACTTTATTCAACCTAACTACTGTGAACCTAACCAATGCGAACCTAGGGATAGTGAATCTAAACTTTACAAACCTCACTTTATTCAACCTAACTACTGTGAACCTAACCAATGCGAACCTAAGGATTGTGAATCTAAACTTTACCAACCTCACATTATTCAACCTAACCAATGCGAACTTAACGTTTGTGAACTTAAACTTTACAAACCTCACTATATTCAACCTAAGCAATGCGAACCTAAGGATTGTGAATCTCAACTTTACCAACCTCACTTTATTCAACCTAACCAATGCGAACTTAACGTTTGTGAACCTATACTTTACAAACCTCACTTTATTCAACCTAACCAATGCGAACTTAAGGTTTGTAAACCTAAACTTTACAAATCTCACTTTATTCAACCTAACTACTGTGAACCTAACCAATGCGAACCTAGGGATAGTGAATCTAAATTTTACAAACCTCACTTTATTCAACCTAACTACTGTGAACCTAACCAATGCGAACCTAAGGATTGCGAATCTAAACTTTACCAACCTCACATTATTCAACCTAACCAATGCGAACTTAACGTTTGTGAACTTAAACTTTACAAACCTCACTATATTCAACCTAACTAATGCGAACCTAAGGATTGTGAATCTCAACTTAACCAACCTCACTTTATTCAACCTAACCAATGCGAACTTAACGTTTGTGAACCTATACTTTTCAAACCTCACTTTATTCAACCTAACCAATGCAAATTCAAGGTTTGTGAACCTAAACTTTACAAATCTCACTTTATTCAACCTAACTACTGTGAACCTAACCAATGCGAACCTTAGGATTGTGAATCTAAACTTTACCAACCTCACATTATTCAACCTAACCAATGCGAACTTAACGTTTGTGAACTTAAACTTTACAAACCTCACTATATTCAACCTAACCAATGCGAACTTAACGTTTGTGAACCTATACTTTACAAACCTCACTTTATTCAACCTAACTACTGTGAACCTAACCAATGCGAACCTTAGGATTGTGAATCTAAACTTTACCAACCTCACATTATTCAACCTAACCAATGCGAACTTAACGTTTGTGAACTTAAACTTTACAAACCTCACTATATTCAACCTAACCAATGCGAACCTAAGGATTGTGAATCTCAACTTTACCAACCTCACTTTATTCAACCTAACTACTGTGAACCTAACCAATGCGAACCTAGGGATAGTGAATCTAAACTTTACAAACCTCACATTATTCAACCTAACCAATGCGAACTTAACGTTTGTGAACTTAAACTTTACAAACCTCACTATATTCAACCTAACCAATGCGAACCTAAGGATTGTGAATCTCAACTTTACCAACCTCACTTTATTCAACCTAACCAATGCGAACTTAACGTTTGTGAACCTATACTTTACAAACCTCACTTTATTCAACCTAACCAATGCAAACTTAAGGTTTGTAAACCTAAACTTTACAAATCTCACTTTATTCAACCTAACTACTGTGAACCTAACCAATGCGAACCTAAGGATTGTGAATCTAAACTTTACCAACCTCACATTATTCAACCTAACCAATGCGAACTTAACGTTTGTGAACTTAAACTTTACAAACCTCACTATATTCAACCTAACCAATGCGAACCTAAGGATTGTGAATCTCAACTTTACCAACCTCACTTTATTCAACCTAACCAATGCGAACTTAACGTTTGTAAACTTAAACTTTACAAACCTCACAATATTCAACCTAACCAATGCGAACCTAAGGATTGTGAATCTCAACTTTACCAACCTCACTTTATTCAACCTAACCAATGCGAACTTAACGTTTGTGAACCTATACTTTACAAACCTCACTTTGTTCAACCTAACTACTGTGAACCTAACCAATGCGAACCTAAGGATTGTGAATCTAAACTTTACCAACCTCACATTATTCAACCTAACCAATGCGAACTTAACGTTTGTGAACTTAAACTTTACAAACCTCACTATATTCAACCTAACCAATGCGAACCTAAGGATTGTGAATCTCAACTTTACCAACCTCACTTTATTCAACCTAACCAATGCGAACTTAACGTTTGTGAACCTATACTTTTCAAACCTCACTTTATTCAACCTAACCAATGCAAATTCAAGGTTTGTGAACCTAAACTTTACAAATCTCACTTTATTCAACCTAACTACTGTGAACCTAACCAATGCGAACCTAGGGATAGTGAATCTAAACTTTACAAACCTCACTTTATTCAACCTAACTACTGTGAACCTAACCAATGCGAACCTAAGGATTGTGAATCTAAACTTTACCAACCTCACATTATTCAACCTAACCAATGCGAACTTAAGGTTTGTGAACTTAAACTTTACAAACCTCACTATATTCAACCTAACCAATGCGAACCTAAGGATTGTGAATCTCAACTTTACCAACCTCACTTTATTCAACCTAACCAATGCGAACTTAACGTTTGTGAACCTATACTTTACAAACCTCACTTTATTCAACCTAACCAATGCGAACTTAAAGTTTGTAAACCTAAACTTTACAAATCTCACTTTATTCAACCTAACTACTGTGAACCTAACCAATGCGAACCTAAGAATTGTGAATCTAAACTTAACCAACCTCACATTATTCAACCTAACCAATGCGAACTTAACGTTTGTGAACTTAAACTTTACAAACCTCACTATATTCAACCTAACCAATGCGAACCTAAGGATTGTGAATCTCAACTTTACCAACCTCACTTTATTAAACCTAACCAATGCGAACTTAACGTTTGTGAACCTATACTTTACAAATCTCACATTATTCAACCTAACCAATGCGAACTTAAGGTTTGTAAACCTAAACTTTACAAATCTCACTTTATTCAACCTAACTACTGTGAACCTAACCAATGCGAACCTAGGGATAGTGAATCTAAACTTTACAAACCTCACTTTATTCAACCTAACTACTGTGAACCTAACCAATGCGAACCTAAGGATTGTGAATCTAAACTTTACCAACCTCACATTATTCAACCTAACCAATGCGAACTTAACGTTTGTGAACTTAAACTTTACAAACCTCACTATATTCAACCTAAGCAATGCGAACCTAAGGATTGTGAATCTCAACTTTACCAACCTCACTTTATTCAACCTAACCAATGCGAACTTAACGTTTGTGAACCTATACTTTACAAACCTCACTTTATTCTACCTAACCAATGCGAACTTAAGGTTTGTAAACCTAAACTTTACAAATCTCACTTTATTCAACCTAACTACTGTGAACCTAACCAATGCGAACCTAGGGATAGTGAATCTAAATTTTACAAACCTCACTTTATTCAACCTAACTACTGTGAACCTAACCAATGCGAACCTAAGGATTGCGAATCTAAACTTTACCAACCTCACATTATTCAACCTAACCAATGCGAACTTAACGTTTGTGAACTTAAACTTTACAAACCTCACTATATTCAACCTAACTAATGCGAACCTAAGGATTGTGAATCTCAACTTTACCAACCTCACTTTATTCAACCTAACCAATGCGAACTTAACGTTTGTGAACCTATACTTTTCAAACCTCACTTTATTCAACCTAACCAATGCAAATTCAAGGTTTGTGAACCTAAACTTTACAAATCTCACTTTATTCAACCTAACTACTGTGAACCTAACCAATGCGAACCTAGGGATAGTGAATCTAAACTTTACAAACCTCACTTTATTCAACCTAACTACTGTGAACCTAACCAATGCGAACCTAAGGATTGTGAATCTAAACTTTACCAACCTCACATTATTCAACCTAACCAATGCGAACTTAAGGTTTGTGAACTTAAACTTTACAAACCTCACTATATTCAACCTAACCAATGCGAACCTAAGGATTGTGAATCTCAACTTTACCAACCTCACTTTATTCAACCTAACCAATGCGAACTTAACGTTTGTGAACCTATACTTTACAAACCTCACTTTATTCAACCTAACCAATGCGAACTTAAAGTTTGTAAACCTAAACTTTACAAATCTCACTTTATTCAACCTAACTACTGTGAACCTAACCAATGCGAACCTAAGAATTGTGAATCTAAACTTAACCAACCTCACATTATTCAACCTAACCAATGCGAACTTAACGTTTGTGAACTTAAACTTTACAAACCTCACTATATTCAACCTAACCAATGCGAACCTAAGGATTGTGAATCTCAACTTTACCAACCTCACTTTATTAAACCTAACCAATGCGAACTTAACGTTTGTGAACCTATACTTTACAAATCTCACATTATTCAACCTAACCAATGCGAACTTAAGGTTTGTAAACCTAAACTTTACAAATCTCACTTTATTCAACCTAACTACTGTGAACCTAACCAATGCGAACCTAGGGATAGTGAATCTAAACTTTACAAACCTCACTTTATTCAACCTAACTACTGTGAACCTAACCAATGCGAACCTAAGGATTGTGAATCTAAACTTTACCAACCTCACATTATTCAACCTAACCAATGCGAACTTAACGTTTGTGAACTTAAACTTTACAAACCTCACTATATTCAACCTAAGCAATGCGAACCTAAGGATTGTGAATCTCAACTTTACCAACCTCACTTTATTCAACCTAACCAATGCGAACTTAACGTTTGTGAACCTATACTTTACAAACCTCACTTTATTCTACCTAACCAATGCGAACTTAAGGTTTGTAAACCTAAACTTTACAAATCTCACTTTATTCAACCTAACTACTGTGAACCTAACCAATGCGAACCTAGGGATAGTGAATCTAAATTTTACAAACCTCACTTTATTCAACCTAACTACTGTGAACCTAACCAATGCGAACCTAAGGATTGCGAATCTAAACTTTACCAACCTCACATTATTCAACCTAACCAATGCGAACTTAACGTTTGTGAACTTAAACTTTACAAACCTCACTATATTCAACCTAACTAATGCGAACCTAAGGATTGTGAATCTCAACTTTACCAACCTCACTTTATTCAACCTAACCAATGCGAACTTAACGTTTGTGAACCTATACTTTTCAAACCTCACTTTATTCAACCTAACCAATGCAAATTCAAGGTTTGTGAACCTAAACTTTACAAATCTCACTTTATTCAACCTAACTACTGTGAACCTAACCAATGCGAACCTAGGGATAGTGAATCTAAACTTTACAAACCTCACTTTATTCAACCTAACTACTGTGAACCTAACCAATGCGAACCTAAGGATTGTGAATCTAAACTTTACCAACCTCACATTATTCAACCTAACCAATGCGAACTTAAGGTTTGTGAACTTAAACTTTACAAACCTCACTATATTCAACCTAACCAATGCGAACCTAAGGATTGTGAATCTCAACTTTACCAACCTCACTTTATTCAACCTAACCAATGCGAACTTAACGTTTGTGAACCTATACTTTACAAACCTCACTTTATTCAACCTAACCAATGCGAACTTAAAGTTTGTAAACCTAAACTTTACAAATCTCACTTTATTCAACCTAACTACTGTGAACCTAACCAATGCGAACCTAAGAATTGTGAATCTAAACTTTACCAACCTCACATTATTCAACCTAACCAATGCGAACTTAACGTTTGTGAACTTAAACTTTACAAACCTCACTATATTCAACCTAACCAATGCGAACCTAAGGATTGTGAATCTCAACTTTACCAACCTCACTTTATTAAACCTAACCAATGCGAACTTAACGTTTGTGAACCTATACTTTACAAATCTCACTTTATTCAACCTAACCAATGCGAACTTAAGGTTTGTAAACCTAAACTTTACAAATCTCACTTTATTCAACCTAACTACTGTGAACCTAACCAATGCGAACCTAGGGATAGTGAATCTAAACTTTACAAACCTCACTTTATTCAACCTAACTACTGTGAACCTAACCAATGCGAACCTAAGGATTGTGAATCTAAACTTTACCAACCTCACATTATTCAACCTAACCAATGCGAACTTAACGTTTGTGAACTTAAACTTTACAAACCTCACTATATTCAACCTAAGCAATGCGAACCTAAGGATTGTGAATCTCAACTTTACCAACCTCACTTTATTCAACCTAACCAATGCGAACTTAACGTTTGTGAACCTATACTTTACAAACCTCACTTTATTCAACCTAACCAATGCGAACTTAAGGTTTGTAAACCTAAACTTTACAAATCTCACTTTATTCAACCTAACTACTGTGAACCTAACCAATGCGAACCTAGGGATAGTGAATCTAAATTTTACAAACCTCACTTTATTCAACCTAACTACTGTGAACCTAACCAATGCGAACCTAAGGATTGTGAATCTAAACTTTACCAACCTCACATTATTCAACCTAACCAATGCGAACTTAACGTTTGTGAACTTAAACTTTACAAACCTCACTATATTCAACCTAACCAATGCGAACCTAAGGATTGTGAATCTCAACTTTACCAACCTCACTTTATTAAACCTAACCAATGCGAACTTAACGTTTGTGAACCTATACTTTACAAACCTCACTTTATTCAACCTAACCAATGCGAACTTAAGGTTTGTAAACCTAAACTTTACAAATCTCACTTTATTCAACCTAACTACTGTGAACCTAACCAATGCGAACCTAGGGATAGTGAATCTAAACTTTACAAACCTCACTTTATTCAACCTAACTACTGTGAACCTAACCAATGCGAACCTAAGGATTGTGAATCTAAACTTTACCAACCTCACATTATTCAACCTAACCAATGCGAACTTAACGTTTGTGAACTTAAACTTTACAAACCTCACTATATTCAACCTAACCAATGCGAACTTAACGTTTGTGAACCTATACTTTACAAACCTCACTTTATTCAACCTAACTACTGTGAACCTAACCAATGCGAACCTTAGGATTGTGAATCTAAACTTTACCAACCTCACATTATTCAACCTAACCAATGCGAACTTAACGTTTGTGAACTTAAACTTTACAAACCTCACTATATTCAACCTAACCAATGCGAACCTAAGGATTGTGAATCTCAACTTTACCAACCTCACTTTATTCAACCTAACTACTGTGAACCTAACCAATGCGAACCTAGGGATAGTGAATCTAAACTTTACAAACCTCACATTATTCAACCTAACCAATGCGAACTTAACGTTTGTGAACTTAAACTTTACAAACCTCACTATATTCAACCTAACCAATGCGAACCTAAGGATTGTGAATCTCAACTTTACCAACCTCACTTTATTCAACCTAACCAATGCGAACTTAACGTTTGTGAACCTATACTTTACAAACCTCACTTTATTCAACCTAACCAATGCAAACTTAAGGTTTGTAAACCTAAACTTTACAAATCTCACTTTATTCAACCTAACTACTGTGAACCTAACCAATGCGAACCTAAGGATTGTGAATCTAAACTTTACCAACCTCACATTATTCAACCTAACCAATGCGAACTTAACGTTTGTGAACTTAAACTTTACAAACCTCACTATATTCAACCTAACCAATGCGAACCTAAGGATTGTGAATCTCAACTTTACCAACCTCACTTTATTCAACCTAACCAATGCGAACTTAACGTTTGTAAACTTAAACTTTACAAACCTCACAATATTCAACCTAACCAATGCGAACCTAAGGATTGTGAATCTCAACTTTACCAACCTCACTTTATTCAACCTAACCAATGCGAACTTAACGTTTGTGAACCTATACTTTACAAACCTCACTTTGTTCAACCTAACTACTGTGAACCTAACCAATGCGAACCTAAGGATTGTGAATCTAAACTTTACCAACCTCACATTATTCAACCTAACCAATGCGAACTTAACGTTTGTGAACTTAAACTTTACAAACCTCACTATATTCAACCTAACCAATGCGAACCTAAGGATTGTGAATCTCAACTTTACCAACCTCACTTTATTCAACCTAACCAATGCGAACTTAACGTTTGTGAACCTATACTTTTCAAACCTCACTTTATTCAACCTAACCAATGCAAATTCAAGGTTTGTGAACCTAAACTTTACAAATCTCACTTTATTCAACCTAACTACTGTGAACCTAACCAATGCGAACCTAGGGATAGTGAATCTAAACTTTACAAACCTCACTTTATTCAACCTAACTACTGTGAACCTAACCAATGCGAACCTAAGGATTGTGAATCTAAACTTTACCAACCTCACATTATTCAACCTAACCAATGCGAACTTAAGGTTTGTGAACTTAAACTTTACAAACCTCACTATATTCAACCTAACCAATGCGAACCTAAGGATTGTGAATCTCAACTTTACCAACCTCACTTTATTCAACCTAACCAATGCGAACTTAACGTTTGTGAACCTATACTTTACAAACCTCACTTTATTCAACCTAACCAATGCGAACTTAAAGTTTGTAAACCTAAACTTTACAAATCTCACTTTATTCAACCTAACTACTGTGAACCTAACCAATGCGAACCTAAGAATTGTGAATCTAAACTTAACCAACCTCACATTATTCAACCTAACCAATGCGAACTTAACGTTTGTGAACTTAAACTTTACAAACCTCACTATATTCAACCTAACCAATGCGAACCTAAGGATTGTGAATCTCAACTTTACCAACCTCACTTTATTAAACCTAACCAATGCGAACTTAACGTTTGTGAACCTATACTTTACAAATCTCACATTATTCAACCTAACCAATGCGAACTTAAGGTTTGTAAACCTAAACTTTACAAATCTCACTTTATTCAACCTAACTACTGTGAACCTAACCAATGCGAACCTAGGGATAGTGAATCTAAACTTTACAAACCTCACTTTATTCAACCTAACTACTGTGAACCTAACCAATGCGAACCTAAGGATTGTGAATCTAAACTTTACCAACCTCACATTATTCAACCTAACCAATGCGAACTTAACGTTTGTGAACTTAAACTTTACAAACCTCACTATATTCAACCTAAGCAATGCGAACCTAAGGATTGTGAATCTCAACTTTACCAACCTCACTTTATTCAACCTAACCAATGCGAACTTAACGTTTGTGAACCTATACTTTACAAACCTCACTTTATTCAACCTAACCAATGCGAACTTAAGGTTTGTAAACCTAAACTTTACAAATCTCACTTTATTCAACCTAACTACTGTGAACCTAACCAATGCGAACCTAGGGATAGTGAATCTAAATTTTACAAACCTCACTTTATTCAACCTAACTACTGTGAACCTAACCAATGCGAACCTAAGAATTGTGAATCTAAACTTAACCAACCTCACATTATTCAACCTAACCAATGCGAACTTAACGTTTGTGAACTTAAACTTTACAAACCTCACTATATTCAACCTAACCAATGCGAACCTAAGGATTGTGAATCTCAACTTTACCAACCTCACTTTATTAAACCTAACCAATGCGAACTTAACGTTTGTGAACCTATACTTTACAAATCTCACATTATTCAACCTAACCAATGCGAACTTAAGGTTTGTAAACCTAAACTTTACAAATCTCACTTTATTCAACCTAACTACTGTGAACCTAACCAATGCGAACCTAGGGATAGTGAATCTAAACTTTACAAACCTCACTTTATTCAACCTAACTACTGTGAACCTAACCAATGCGAACCTAAGGATTGTGAATCTAAACTTTACCAACCTCACATTATTCAACCTAACCAATGCGAACTTAACGTTTGTGAACTTAAACTTTACAAACCTCACTATATTCAACCTAAGCAATGCGAACCTAAGGATTGTGAATCTCAACTTTACCAACCTCACTTTATTCAACCTAACCAATGCGAACTTAACGTTTGTGAACCTATACTTTACAAACCTCACTTTATTCAACCTAACCAATGCGAACTTAAGGTTTGTAAACCTAAACTTTACAAATCTCACTTTATTCAACCTAACTACTGTGAACCTAACCAATGCGAACCTAGGGATAGTGAATCTAAATTTTACAAACCTCACTTTATTCAACCTAACTACTGTGAACCTAACCAATGCGAACCTAAGGATTGCGAATCTAAACTTTACCAACCTCACATTATTCAACCTAACCAATGCGAACTTAACGTTTGTGAACTTAAACTTTACAAACCTCACTATATTCAACCTAACTAATGCGAACCTAAGGATTGTGAATCTCAACTTAACCAACCTCACTTTATTCAACCTAACCAATGCGAACTTAACGTTTGTGAACCTATACTTTTCAAACCTCACTTTATTCAACCTAACCAATGCAAATTCAAGGTTTGTGAACCTAAACTTTACAAATCTCACTTTATTCAACCTAACTACTGTGAACCTAACCAATGCGAACCTTAGGATTGTGAATCTAAACTTTACCAACCTCACATTATTCAACCTAACCAATGCGAACTTAACGTTTGTGAACTTAAACTTTACAAACCTCACTATATTCAACCTAACCAATGCGAACTTAACGTTTGTGAACCTATACTTTACAAACCTCACTTTATTCAACCTAACTACTGTGAACCTAACCAATGCGAACCTTAGGATTGTGAATCTAAACTTTACCAACCTCACATTATTCAACCTAACCAATGCGAACTTAACGTTTGTGAACTTAAACTTTACAAACCTCACTATATTCAACCTAACCAATGCGAACCTAAGGATTGTGAATCTCAACTTTACCAACCTCACTTTATTCAACCTAACTACTGTGAACCTAACCAATGCGAACCTAGGGATAGTGAATCTAAACTTTACAAACCTCACATTATTCAACCTAACCAATGCGAACTTAACGTTTGTGAACTTAAACTTTACAAACCTCACTATATTCAACCTAACCAATGCGAACCTAAGGATTGTGAATCTCAACTTTACCAACCTCACTTTATTCAACCTAACCAATGCGAACTTAACGTTTGTGAACCTATACTTTACAAACCTCACTTTATTCAACCTAACCAATGCAAACTTAAGGTTTGTAAACCTAAACTTTACAAATCTCACTTTATTCAACCTAACTACTGTGAACCTAACCAATGCGAACCTAAGGATTGTGAATCTAAACTTTACCAACCTCACATTATTCAACCTAACCAATGCGAACTTAACGTTTGTGAACTTAAACTTTACAAACCTCACTATATTCAACCTAACCAATGCGAACCTAAGGATTGTGAATCTCAACTTTACCAACCTCACTTTATTCAACCTAACCAATGCGAACTTAACGTTTGTAAACTTAAACTTTACAAACCTCACAATATTCAACCTAACCAATGCGAACCTAAGGATTGTGAATCTCAACTTTACCAACCTCACTTTATTCAACCTAACCAATGCGAACTTAACGTTTGTGAACCTATACTTTACAAACCTCACTTTGTTCAACCTAACTACTGTGAACCTAACCAATGCGAACCTAAGGATTGTGAATCTAAACTTTACCAACCTCACATTATTCAACCTAACCAATGCGAACTTAACGTTTGTGAACTTAAACTTTACAAACCTCACTATATTCAACCTAACCAATGCGAACCTAAGGATTGTGAATCTCAACTTTACCAACCTCACTTTATTCAACCTAACCAATGCGAACTTAACGTTTGTGAACCTATACTTTTCAAACCTCACTTTATTCAACCTAACCAATGCAAATTCAAGGTTTGTGAACCTAAACTTTACAAATCTCACTTTATTCAACCTAACTACTGTGAACCTAACCAATGCGAACCTAGGGATAGTGAATCTAAACTTTACAAACCTCACTTTATTCAACCTAACTACTGTGAACCTAACCAATGCGAACCTAAGGATTGTGAATCTAAACTTTACCAACCTCACATTATTCAACCTAACCAATGCGAACTTAAGGTTTGTGAACTTAAACTTTACAAACCTCACTATATTCAACCTAACCAATGCGAACCTAAGGATTGTGAATCTCAACTTTACCAACCTCACTTTATTCAACCTAACCAATGCGAACTTAACGTTTGTGAACCTATACTTTACAAACCTCACTTTATTCAACCTAACCAATGCGAACTTAAAGTTTGTAAACCTAAACTTTACAAATCTCACTTTATTCAACCTAACTACTGTGAACCTAACCAATGCGAACCTAAGAATTGTGAATCTAAACTTAACCAACCTCACATTATTCAACCTAACCAATGCGAACTTAACGTTTGTGAACTTAAACTTTACAAACCTCACTATATTCAACCTAACCAATGCGAACCTAAGGATTGTGAATCTCAACTTTACCAACCTCACTTTATTAAACCTAACCAATGCGAACTTAACGTTTGTGAACCTATACTTTACAAATCTCACATTATTCAACCTAACCAATGCGAACTTAAGGTTTGTAAACCTAAACTTTACAAATCTCACTTTATTCAACCTAACTACTGTGAACCTAACCAATGCGAACCTAGGGATAGTGAATCTAAACTTTACAAACCTCACTTTATTCAACCTAACTACTGTGAACCTAACCAATGCGAACCTAAGGATTGTGAATCTAAACTTTACCAACCTCACATTATTCAACCTAACCAATGCGAACTTAACGTTTGTGAACTTAAACTTTACAAACCTCACTATATTCAACCTAAGCAATGCGAACCTAAGGATTGTGAATCTCAACTTTACCAACCTCACTTTATTCAACCTAACCAATGCGAACTTAACGTTTGTGAACCTATACTTTACAAACCTCACTTTATTCTACCTAACCAATGCGAACTTAAGGTTTGTAAACCTAAACTTTACAAATCTCACTTTATTCAACCTAACTACTGTGAACCTAACCAATGCGAACCTAGGGATAGTGAATCTAAATTTTACAAACCTCACTTTATTCAACCTAACTACTGTGAACCTAACCAATGCGAACCTAAGGATTGCGAATCTAAACTTTACCAACCTCACATTATTCAACCTAACCAATGCGAACTTAACGTTTGTGAACTTAAACTTTACAAACCTCACTATATTCAACCTAACTAATGCGAACCTAAGGATTGTGAATCTCAACTTTACCAACCTCACTTTATTCAACCTAACCAATGCGAACTTAACGTTTGTGAACCTATACTTTTCAAACCTCACTTTATTCAACCTAACCAATGCAAATTCAAGGTTTGTGAACCTAAACTTTACAAATCTCACTTTATTCAACCTAACTACTGTGAACCTAACCAATGCGAACCTAGGGATAGTGAATCTAAACTTTACAAACCTCACTTTATTCAACCTAACTACTGTGAACCTAACCAATGCGAACCTAAGGATTGTGAATCTAAACTTTACCAACCTCACATTATTCAACCTAACCAATGCGAACTTAAGGTTTGTGAACTTAAACTTTACAAACCTCACTATATTCAACCTAACCAATGCGAACCTAAGGATTGTGAATCTCAACTTTACCAACCTCACTTTATTCAACCTAACCAATGCGAACTTAACGTTTGTGAACCTATACTTTACAAACCTCACTTTATTCAACCTAACCAATGCGAACTTAAAGTTTGTAAACCTAAACTTTACAAATCTCACTTTATTCAACCTAACTACTGTGAACCTAACCAATGCGAACCTAAGAATTGTGAATCTAAACTTTACCAACCTCACATTATTCAACCTAACCAATGCGAACTTAACGTTTGTGAACTTAAACTTTACAAACCTCACTATATTCAACCTAACCAATGCGAACCTAAGGATTGTGAATCTCAACTTTACCAACCTCACTTTATTAAACCTAACCAATGCGAACTTAACGTTTGTGAACCTATACTTTACAAATCTCACTTTATTCAACCTAACCAATGCGAACTTAAGGTTTGTAAACCTAAACTTTACAAATCTCACTTTATTCAACCTAACTACTGTGAACCTAACCAATGCGAACCTAGGGATAGTGAATCTAAACTTTACAAACCTCACTTTATTCAACCTAACTACTGTGAACCTAACCAATGCGAACCTAAGGATTGTGAATCTAAACTTTACCAACCTCACATTATTCAACCTAACCAATGCGAACTTAAGGTTTGTGAACTTAAACTTTACAAACCTCACTATATTCAACCTAACCAATGCGAACCTAAGGATTGTGAATCTCAACTTTACCAACCTCACTTTATTCAACCTAACCAATGCGAACTTAACGTTTGTGAACCTATACTTTACAAACCTCACTTTATTCAACCTAACCAATGCGAACTTAAAGTTTGTAAACCTAAACTTTACAAATCTCACTTTATTCAACCTAACTACTGTGAACCTAACCAATGCGAACCTAAGAATTGTGAATCTAAACTTTACCAACCTCACATTATTCAACCTAACCAATGCGAACTTAACGTTTGTGAACTTAAACTTTACAAACCTCACTATATTCAACCTAACCAATGCGAACCTAAGGATTGTGAATCTCAACTTTACCAACCTCACTTTATTAAACCTAACCAATGCGAACTTAACGTTTGTGAACCTATACTTTACAAATCTCACTTTATTCAACCTAACCAATGCGAACTTAAGGTTTGTAAACCTAAACTTTACAAATCTCACTTTATTCAACCTAACTACTGTGAACCTAACCAATGCGAACCTAGGGATAGTGAATCTAAACTTTACAAACCTCACTTTATTCAACCTAACTACTGTGAACCTAACCAATGCGAACCTAAGGATTGTGAATCTAAACTTTACCAACCTCACATTATTCAACCTAACCAATGCGAACTTAACGTTTGTGAACTTAAACTTTACAAACCTCACTATATTCAACCTAAGCAATGCGAACCTAAGGATTGTGAATCTCAACTTTACCAACCTCACTTTATTCAACCTAACCAATGCGAACTTAACGTTTGTGAACCTATACTTTACAAACCTCACTTTATTCAACCTAACCAATGCGAACTTAAGGTTTGTAAACCTAAACTTTACAAATCTCACTTTATTCAACCTAACTACTGTGAACCTAACCAATGCGAACCTAGGGATAGTGAATCTAAATTTTACAAACCTCACTTTATTCAACCTAACTACTGTGAACCTAACCAATGCGAACCTAAGGATTGTGAATCTAAACTTTACCAACCTCACATTATTCAACCTAACCAATGCGAACTTAACGTTTGTGAACTTAAACTTTACAAACCTCACTATATTCAACCTAACCAATGCGAACCTAAGGATTGTGAATCTCAACTTTACCAACCTCACTTTATCAAACCTAACCAATGCGAACTTAACGTTTGTGAACCTATACTTTACAAACCTCACTTTATTCAACCTAACCAATGCGAACTTAAGGTTTGTAAACCTAAACTTTACAAATCTCACTTTATTCAACCTAACTACTGTGAACCTAACCAATGCGAACCTAGGGATAGTGAATCTAAACTTTACAAACCTCACTTTATTCAACCTAACTACTGTGAACCTAACCAATGCGAACCTAAGGATTGTGAATCTAAACTTTACCAACCTCACATTATTCAACCTAACCAATGCGAACTTAACGTTTGTGAACTTAAACTTTACAAACCTCACTATATTCAACCTAACCAATGCGAACTTAACGTTTGTGAACCTATACTTTACAAACCTCACTTTATTCAACCTAACTACTGTGAACCTAACCAATGCGAACCTTAGGATTGTGAATCTAAACTTTACCAACCTCACATTATTCAACCTAACCAATGCGAACTTAACGTTTGTGAACTTAAACTTTACAAACCTCACTATATTCAACCTAACCAATGCGAACCTAAGGATTGTGAATCTCAACTTTACCAACCTCACTTTATTCAACCTAACTACTGTGAACCTAACCAATGCGAACCTAGGGATAGTGAATCTAAACTTTACAAACCTCACATTATTCAACCTAACCAATGCGAACTTAACGTTTGTGAACTTAAACTTTACAAACCTCACTATATTCAACCTAACCAATGCGAACCTAAGGATTGTGAATCTCAACTTTACCAACCTCACTTTATTCAACCTAACCAATGCGAACTTAACGTTTGTGAACCTATACTTTACAAACCTCACTTTATTCAACCTAACCAATGCAAACTTAAGGTTTGTAAACCTAAACTTTACAAATCTCACTTTATTCAACCTAACTACTGTGAACCTAACCAATGCGAACCTAAGGATTGTGAATCTAAACTTTACCAACCTCACATTATTCAACCTAACCAATGCGAACTTAACGTTTGTGAACTTAAACTTTACAAACCTCACTATATTCAACCTAACCAATGCGAACCTAAGGATTGTGAATCTCAACTTTACCAACCTCACTTTATTCAACCTAACCAATGCGAACTTAACGTTTGTAAACTTAAACTTTACAAACCTCACAATATTCAACCTAACCAATGCGAACCTAAGGATTGTGAATCTCAACTTTACCAACCTCACTTTATTCAACCTAACCAATGCGAACTTAACGTTTGTGAACCTATACTTTACAAACCTCACTTTGTTCAACCTAACTACTGTGAACCTAACCAATGCGAACCTAAGGATTGTGAATCTAAACTTTACCAACCTCACATTATTCAACCTAACCAATGCGAACTTAACGTTTGTGAACTTAAACTTTACAAACCTCACTATATTCAACCTAACCAATGCGAACCTAAGGATTGTGAATCTCAACTTTACCAACCTCACTTTATTCAACCTAACCAATGCGAACTTAACGTTTGTGAACCTATACTTTTCAAACCTCACTTTATTCAACCTAACCAATGCAAATTCAAGGTTTGTGAACCTAAACTTTACAAATCTCACTTTATTCAACCTAACTACTGTGAACCTAACCAATGCGAACCTAGGGATAGTGAATCTAAACTTTACAAACCTCACTTTATTCAACCTAACTACTGTGAACCTAACCAATGCGAACCTAAGGATTGTGAATCTAAACTTTACCAACCTCACATTATTCAACCTAACCAATGCGAACTTAAGGTTTGTGAACTTAAACTTTACAAACCTCACTATATTCAACCTAACCAATGCGAACCTAAGGATTGTGAATCTCAACTTTACCAACCTCACTTTATTCAACCTAACCAATGCGAACTTAACGTTTGTGAACCTATACTTTACAAACCTCACTTTATTCAACCTAACCAATGCGAACTTAAAGTTTGTAAACCTAAACTTTACAAATCTCACTTTATTCAACCTAACTACTGTGAACCTAACCAATGCGAACCTAAGAATTGTGAATCTAAACTTAACCAACCTCACATTATTCAACCTAACCAATGCGAACTTAACGTTTGTGAACTTAAACTTTACAAACCTCACTATATTCAACCTAACCAATGCGAACCTAAGGATTGTGAATCTCAACTTTACCAACCTCACTTTATTAAACCTAACCAATGCGAACTTAACGTTTGTGAACCTATACTTTACAAATCTCACATTATTCAACCTAACCAATGCGAACTTAAGGTTTGTAAACCTAAACTTTACAAATCTCACTTTATTCAACCTAACTACTGTGAACCTAACCAATGCGAACCTAGGGATAGTGAATCTAAACTTTACAAACCTCACTTTATTCAACCTAACTACTGTGAACCTAACCAATGCGAACCTAAGGATTGTGAATCTAAACTTTACCAACCTCACATTATTCAACCTAACCAATGCGAACTTAACGTTTGTGAACTTAAACTTTACAAACCTCACTATATTCAACCTAAGCAATGCGAACCTAAGGATTGTGAATCTCAACTTTACCAACCTCACTTTATTCAACCTAACCAATGCGAACTTAACGTTTGTGAACCTATACTTTACAAACCTCACTTTATTCAACCTAACCAATGCGAACTTAAGGTTTGTAAACCTAAACTTTACAAATCTCACTTTATTCAACCTAACTACTGTGAACCTAACCAATGCGAACCTAGGGATAGTGAATCTAAATTTTACAAACCTCACTTTATTCAACCTAACTACTGTGAACCTAACCAATGCGAACCTAAGGATTGCGAATCTAAACTTTACCAACCTCACATTATTCAACCTAACCAATGCGAACTTAACGTTTGTGAACTTAAACTTTACAAACCTCACTATATTCAACCTAACTAATGCGAACCTAAGGATTGTGAATCTCAACTTTACCAACCTCACTTTATTCAACCTAACCAATGCGAACTTAACGTTTGTGAACCTATACTTTTCAAACCTCACTTTATTCAACCTAACCAATGCAAATTCAAGGTTTGTGAACCTAAACTTTACAAATCTCACTTTATTCAACCTAACTACTGTGAACCTAACCAATGCGAACCTAGGGATAGTGAATCTAAACTTTACAAACCTCACTTTATTCAACCTAACTACTGTGAACCTAACCAATGCGAACCTAAGGATTGTGAATCTAAACTTTACCAACCTCACATTATTCAACCTAACCAATGCGAACTTAAGGTTTGTGAACTTAAACTTTACAAACCTCACTATATTCAACCTAACCAATGCGAACCTAAGGATTGTGAATCTCAACTTTACCAACCTCACTTTATTCAACCTAACCAATGCGAACTTAACGTTTGTGAACCTATACTTTACAAACCTCACTTTATTCAACCTAACCAATGCGAACTTAAAGTTTGTAAACCTAAACTTTACAAATCTCACTTTATTCAACCTAACTACTGTGAACCTAACCAATGCGAACCTAAGAATTGTGAATCTAAACTTTACCAACCTCACATTATTCAACCTAACCAATGCGAACTTAACGTTTGTGAACTTAAACTTTACAAACCTCACTATATTCAACCTAACCAATGCGAACCTAAGGATTGTGAATCTCAACTTTACCAACCTCACTTTATTAAACCTAACCAATGCGAACTTAACGTTTGTGAACCTATACTTTACAAATCTCACTTTATTCAACCTAACCAATGCGAACTTAAGGTTTGTAAACCTAAACTTTACAAATCTCACTTTATTCAACCTAACTACTGTGAACCTAACCAATGCGAACCTAGGGATAGTGAATCTAAACTTTACAAACCTCACTTTATTCAACCTAACTACTGTGAACCTAACCAATGCGAACCTAAGGATTGTGAATCTAAACTTTACCAACCTCACATTATTCAACCTAACCAATGCGAACTTAACGTTTGTGAACTTAAACTTTACAAACCTCACTATATTCAACCTAAGCAATGCGAACCTAAGGATTGTGAATCTCAACTTTACCAACCTCACTTTATTCAACCTAACCAATGCGAACTTAACGTTTGTGAACCTATACTTTACAAACCTCACTTTATTCAACCTAACCAATGCGAACTTAAGGTTTGTAAACCTAAACTTTACAAATCTCACTTTATTCAACCTAACTACTGTGAACCTAACCAATGCGAACCTAGGGATAGTGAATCTAAATTTTACAAACCTCACTTTATTCAACCTAACTACTGTGAACCTAACCAATGCGAACCTAAGGATTGTGAATCTAAACTTTACCAACCTCACATTATTCAACCTAACCAATGCGAACTTAACGTTTGTGAACTTAAACTTTACAAACCTCACTATATTCAACCTAACCAATGCGAACCTAAGGATTGTGAATCTCAACTTTACCAACCTCACTTTATTAAACCTAACCAATGCGAACTTAACGTTTGTGAACCTATACTTTACAAACCTCACTTTATTCAACCTAACCAATGCAAATTCAAGGTTTGTGAACCTAAACTTTACAAATCTCACTTTATTCAACCTAACTACTGTGAACCTAACCAATGCGAACCTAGGGATAGTGAATCTAAACTTTACAAACCTCACTTTATTCAACCTAACTACTGTGAACCTAACCAATGCGAACCTAAGGATTGTGAATCTAAACTTTACCAACCTCACATTATTCAACCTAACCAATGCGAACTTAACGTTTGTGAACTTAAACTTTACAAACCTCACTATATTCAACCTAACCAATGCGAACTTAACGTTTGTGAACCTATACTTTACAAACCTCACTTTATTCAACCTAACTACTGTGAACCTAACCAATGCGAACCTTAGGATTGTGAATCTAAACTTTACCAACCTCACATTATTCAACCTAACCAATGCGAACTTAACGTTTGTGAACTTAAACTTTACAAACCTCACTATATTCAACCTAACCAATGCGAACCTAAGGATTGTGAATCTCAACTTTACCAACCTCACTTTATTCAACCTAACTACTGTGAACCTAACCAATGCGAACCTAGGGATAGTGAATCTAAACTTTACAAACCTCACATTATTCAACCTAACCAATGCGAACTTAACGTTTGTGAACTTAAACTTTACAAACCTCACTATATTCAACCTAACCAATGCGAACCTAAGGATTGTGAATCTCAACTTTACCAACCTCACTTTATTCAACCTAACCAATGCGAACTTAACGTTTGTGAACCTATACTTTACAAACCTCACTTTATTCAACCTAACCAATGCAAACTTAAGGTTTGTAAACCTAAACTTTACAAATCTCACTTTATTCAACCTAACTACTGTGAACCTAACCAATGCGAACCTAAGGATTGTGAATCTAAACTTTACCAACCTCACATTATTCAACCTAACCAATGCGAACTTAACGTTTGTGAACTTAAACTTTACAAACCTCACTATATTCAACCTAACCAATGCGAACCTAAGGATTGTGAATCTCAACTTTACCAACCTCACTTTATTCAACCTAACCAATGCGAACTTAACGTTTGTAAACTTAAACTTTACAAACCTCACAATATTCAACCTAACCAATGCGAACCTAAGGATTGTGAATCTCAACTTTACCAACCTCACTTTATTCAACCTAACCAATGCGAACTTAACGTTTGTGAACCCATACTTTACAAACCTCACTTTGTTCAACCTAACTACTGTGAACCTAACCAATGCGAACCTAAGGATTGTGAATCTAAACTTTACCAACCTCACATTATTCAACCTAACCAATGCGAACTTAACGTTTGTGAACTTAAACTTTACAAACCTCACTATATTCAACCTAACCAATGCGAACCTAAGGATTGTGAATCTCAACTTTACCAACCTCACTTTATTCAACCTAACCAATGCGAACTTAACGTTTGTGAACCTATACTTTTCAAACCTCACTTTATTCAACCTAACCAATGCAAATTCAAGGTTTGTGAACCTAAACTTTACAAATCTCACTTTATTCAACCTAACTACTGTGAACCTAACCAATGCGAACCTAGGGATAGTGAATCTAAACTTTACAAACCTCACTTTATTCAACCTAACTACTGTGAACCTAACCAATGCGAACCTAAGGATTGTGAATCTAAACTTTACCAACCTCACATTATTCAACCTAACCAATGCGAACTTAAGGTTTGTGAACTTAAACTTTACAAACCTCACTATATTCAACCTAACCAATGCGAACCTAAGGATTGTGAATCTCAACTTTACCAACCTCACTTTATTCAACCTAACCAATGCGAACTTAACGTTTGTGAACCTATACTTTACAAACCTCACTTTATTCAACCTAACCAATGCGAACTTAAAGTTTGTAAACCTAAACTTTACAAATCTCACTTTATTCAACCTAACTACTGTGAACCTAACCAATGCGAACCTAAGAATTGTGAATCTAAACTTAACCAACCTCACATTATTCAACCTAACCAATGCGAACTTAACGTTTGTGAACTTAAACTTTACAAACCTCACTATATTCAACCTAACCAATGCGAACCTAAGGATTGTGAATCTCAACTTTACCAACCTCACTTTATTAAACCTAACCAATGCGAACTTAACGTTTGTGAACCTATACTTTACAAATCTCACATTATTCAACCTAACCAATGCGAACTTAAGGTTTGTAAACCTAAACTTTACAAATCTCACTTTATTCAACCTAACTACTGTGAACCTAACCAATGCGAACCTAGGGATAGTGAATCTAAACTTTACCAACCTCACATTATTCAACCTAACCAATGCGAACTTAACGTTTGTGAACTTAAACTTTACAAACCTCACTATATTCAACCTAAGCAATGCGAACCTAAGGATTGTGAATCTCAACTTTACCAACCTCACTTTATTCAACCTAACCAATGCGAACTTAACGTTTGTGAACCTATACTTTACAAACCTCACTTTATTCAACCTAACCAATGCGAACTTAAGGTTTGTAAACCTAAACTTTACAAATCTCACTTTATTCAACCTAACTACTGTGAACCTAACCAATGCGAACCTAGGGATAGTGAATCTAAATTTTACAAACCTCACTTTATTCAACCTAACTACTGTGAACCTAACCAATGCGAACCTAAGGATTGCGAATCTAAACTTTACCAACCTCACATTATTCAACCTAACCAATGCGAACTTAACGTTTGTGAACTTAAACTTTACAAACCTCACTATATTCAACCTAACTAATGCGAACCTAAGGATTGTGAATCTCAACTTAACCAACCTCACTTTATTCAACCTAACCAATGCGAACTTAACGTTTGTGAACCTATACTTTTCAAACCTCACTTTATTCAACCTAACCAATGCAAATTCAAGGTTTGTGAACCTAAACTTTACAAATCTCACTTTATTCAACCTAACTACTGTGAACCTAACCAATGCGAACCTTAGGATTGTGAATCTAAACTTTACCAACCTCACATTATTCAACCTAACCAATGCGAACTTAACGTTTGTGAACTTAAACTTTACAAACCTCACTATATTCAACCTAACCAATGCGAACTTAACGTTTGTGAACCTATACTTTACAAACCTCACTTTATTCAACCTAACTACTGTGAACCTAACCAATGCGAACCTTAGGATTGTGAATCTAAACTTTACCAACCTCACATTATTCAACCTAACCAATGCGAACTTAACGTTTGTGAACTTAAACTTTACAAACCTCACTATATTCAACCTAACCAATGCGAACCTAAGGATTGTGAATCTCAACTTTACCAACCTCACTTTATTCAACCTAACTACTGTGAACCTAACCAATGCGAACCTAGGGATAGTGAATCTAAACTTTACAAACCTCACATTATTCAACCTAACCAATGCGAACTTAACGTTTGTGAACTTAAACTTTACAAACCTCACTATATTCAACCTAACCAATGCGAACCTAAGGATTGTGAATCTCAACTTTACCAACCTCACTTTATTCAACCTAACCAATGCGAACTTAACGTTTGTGAACCTATACTTTACAAACCTCACTTTATTCAACCTAACCAATGCAAACTTAAGGTTTGTAAACCTAAACTTTACAAATCTCACTTTATTCAACCTAACTACTGTGAACCTAACCAATGCGAACCTAAGGATTGTGAATCTAAACTTTACCAACCTCACATTATTCAACCTAACCAATGCGAACTTAACGTTTGTGAACTTAAACTTTACAAACCTCACTATATTCAACCTAACCAATGCGAACCTAAGGATTGTGAATCTCAACTTTACCAACCTCACTTTATTCAACCTAACCAATGCGAACTTAACGTTTGTAAACTTAAACTTTACAAACCTCACAATATTCAACCTAACCAATGCGAACCTAAGGATTGTGAATCTCAACTTTACCAACCTCACTTTATTCAACCTAACCAATGCGAACTTAACGTTTGTGAACCTATACTTTACAAACCTCACTTTGTTCAACCTAACTACTGTGAACCTAACCAATGCGAACCTAAGGATTGTGAATCTAAACTTTACCAACCTCACATTATTCAACCTAACCAATGCGAACTTAACGTTTGTGAACTTAAACTTTACAAACCTCACTATATTCAACCTAACCAATGCGAACCTAAGGATTGTGAATCTCAACTTTACCAACCTCACTTTATTCAACCTAACCAATGCGAACTTAACGTTTGTGAACCTATACTTTTCAAACCTCACTTTATTCAACCTAACCAATGCAAATTCAAGGTTTGTGAACCTAAACTTTACAAATCTCACTTTATTCAACCTAACTACTGTGAACCTAACCAATGCGAACCTAGGGATAGTGAATCTAAACTTTACAAACCTCACTTTATTCAACCTAACTACTGTGAACCTAACCAATGCGAACCTAAGGATTGTGAATCTAAACTTTACCAACCTCACATTATTCAACCTAACCAATGCGAACTTAAGGTTTGTGAACTTAAACTTTACAAACCTCACTATATTCAACCTAACCAATGCGAACCTAAGGATTGTGAATCTCAACTTTACCAACCTCACTTTATTCAACCTAACCAATGCGAACTTAACGTTTGTGAACCTATACTTTACAAACCTCACTTTATTCAACCTAACCAATGCGAACTTAAAGTTTGTAAACCTAAACTTTACAAATCTCACTTTATTCAACCTAACTACTGTGAACCTAACCAATGCGAACCTAAGAATTGTGAATCTAAACTTAACCAACCTCACATTATTCAACCTAACCAATGCGAACTTAACGTTTGTGAACTTAAACTTTACAAACCTCACTATATTCAACCTAACCAATGCGAACCTAAGGATTGTGAATCTCAACTTTACCAACCTCACTTTATTAAACCTAACCAATGCGAACTTAACGTTTGTGAACCTATACTTTACAAATCTCACATTATTCAACCTAACCAATGCGAACTTAAGGTTTGTAAACCTAAACTTTACAAATCTCACTTTATTCAACCTAACTACTGTGAACCTAACCAATGCGAACCTAGGGATAGTGAATCTAAACTTTACAAACCTCACTTTATTCAACCTAACTACTGTGAACCTAACCAATGCGAACCTAAGGATTGTGAATCTAAACTTTACCAACCTCACATTATTCAACCTAACCAATGCGAACTTAACGTTTGTGAACTTAAACTTTACAAACCTCACTATATTCAACCTAAGCAATGCGAACCTAAGGATTGTGAATCTCAACTTTACCAACCTCACTTTATTCAACCTAACCAATGCGAACTTAACGTTTGTGAACCTATACTTTACAAACCTCACTTTATTCTACCTAACCAATGCGAACTTAAGGTTTGTAAACCTAAACTTTACAAATCTCACTTTATTCAACCTAACTACTGTGAACCTAACCAATGCGAACCTAGGGATAGTGAATCTAAATTTTACAAACCTCACTTTATTCAACCTAACTACTGTGAACCTAACCAATGCGAACCTAAGGATTGCGAATCTAAACTTTACCAACCTCACATTATTCAACCTAACCAATGCGAACTTAACGTTTGTGAACTTAAACTTTACAAACCTCACTATATTCAACCTAACTAATGCGAACCTAAGGATTGTGAATCTCAACTTTACCAACCTCACTTTATTCAACCTAACCAATGCGAACTTAACGTTTGTGAACCTATACTTTTCAAACCTCACTTTATTCAACCTAACCAATGCAAATTCAAGGTTTGTGAACCTAAACTTTACAAATCTCACTTTATTCAACCTAACTACTGTGAACCTAACCAATGCGAACCTAGGGATAGTGAATCTAAACTTTACAAACCTCACTTTATTCAACCTAACTACTGTGAACCTAACCAATGCGAACCTAAGGATTGTGAATCTAAACTTTACCAACCTCACATTATTCAACCTAACCAATGCGAACTTAAGGTTTGTGAACTTAAACTTTACAAACCTCACTATATTCAACCTAACCAATGCGAACCTAAGGATTGTGAATCTCAACTTTACCAACCTCACTTTATTCAACCTAACCAATGCGAACTTAACGTTTGTGAACCTATACTTTACAAACCTCACTTTATTCAACCTAACCAATGCGAACTTAAAGTTTGTAAACCTAAACTTTACAAATCTCACTTTATTCAACCTAACTACTGTGAACCTAACCAATGCGAACCTAAGAATTGTGAATCTAAACTTAACCAACCTCACATTATTCAACCTAACCAATGCGAACTTAACGTTTGTGAACTTAAACTTTACAAACCTCACTATATTCAACCTAACCAATGCGAACCTAAGGATTGTGAATCTCAACTTTACCAACCTCACTTTATTAAACCTAACCAATGCGAACTTAACGTTTGTGAACCTATACTTTACAAATCTCACATTATTCAACCTAACCAATGCGAACTTAAGGTTTGTAAACCTAAACTTTACAAATCTCACTTTATTCAACCTAACTACTGTGAACCTAACCAATGCGAACCTAGGGATAGTGAATCTAAACTTTACAAACCTCACTTTATTCAACCTAACTACTGTGAACCTAACCAATGCGAACCTAAGGATTGTGAATCTAAACTTTACCAACCTCACATTATTCAACCTAACCAATGCGAACTTAACGTTTGTGAACTTAAACTTTACAAACCTCACTATATTCAACCTAAGCAATGCGAACCTAAGGATTGTGAATCTCAACTTTACCAACCTCACTTTATTCAACCTAACCAATGCGAACTTAACGTTTGTGAACCTATACTTTACAAACCTCACTTTATTCTACCTAACCAATGCGAACTTAAGGTTTGTAAACCTAAACTTTACAAATCTCACTTTATTCAACCTAACTACTGTGAACCTAACCAATGCGAACCTAGGGATAGTGAATCTAAATTTTACAAACCTCACTTTATTCAACCTAACTACTGTGAACCTAACCAATGCGAACCTAAGGATTGCGAATCTAAACTTTACCAACCTCACATTATTCAACCTAACCAATGCGAACTTAACGTTTGTGAACTTAAACTTTACAAACCTCACTATATTCAACCTAACTAATGCGAACCTAAGGATTGTGAATCTCAACTTTACCAACCTCACTTTATTCAACCTAACCAATGCGAACTTAACGTTTGTGAACCTATACTTTTCAAACCTCACTTTATTCAACCTAACCAATGCAAATTCAAGGTTTGTGAACCTAAACTTTACAAATCTCACTTTATTCAACCTAACTACTGTGAACCTAACCAATGCGAACCTAGGGATAGTGAATCTAAACTTTACAAACCTCACTTTATTCAACCTAACTACTGTGAACCTAACCAATGCGAACCTAAGGATTGTGAATCTAAACTTTACCAACCTCACATTATTCAACCTAACCAATGCGAACTTAAGGTTTGTGAACTTAAACTTTACAAACCTCACTATATTCAACCTAACCAATGCGAACCTAAGGATTGTGAATCTCAACTTTACCAACCTCACTTTATTCAACCTAACCAATGCGAACTTAACGTTTGTGAACCTATACTTTACAAACCTCACTTTATTCAACCTAACCAATGCGAACTTAAAGTTTGTAAACCTAAACTTTACAAATCTCACTTTATTCAACCTAACTACTGTGAACCTAACCAATGCGAACCTAAGAATTGTGAATCTAAACTTTACCAACCTCACATTATTCAACCTAACCAATGCGAACTTAACGTTTGTGAACTTAAACTTTACAAACCTCACTATATTCAACCTAACCAATGCGAACCTAAGGATTGTGAATCTCAACTTTACCAACCTCACTTTATTAAACCTAACCAATGCGAACTTAACGTTTGTGAACCTATACTTTACAAATCTCACTTTATTCAACCTAACCAATGCGAACTTAAGGTTTGTAAACCTAAACTTTACAAATCTCACTTTATTCAACCTAACTACTGTGAACCTAACCAATGCGAACCTAGGGATAGTGAATCTAAACTTTACAAACCTCACTTTATTCAACCTAACTACTGTGAACCTAACCAATGCGAACCTAAGGATTGTGAATCTAAACTTTACCAACCTCACATTATTCAACCTAACCAATGCGAACTTAACGTTTGTGAACTTAAACTTTACAAACCTCACTATATTCAACCTAAGCAATGCGAACCTAAGGATTGAGAATCTCAACTTTACCAACCTCACTTTATTCAACCTAACCAATGCGAACTTAACGTTTGTGAACCTATACTTTACAAACCTCACTTTATTCAACCTAACCAATGCGAACTTAAGGTTTGTAAACCTAAACTTTACAAATCTCACTTTATTCAACCTAACTACTGTGAACCTAACCAATGCGAACCTAGGGATAGTGAATCTAAATTTTACAAACCTCACTTTATTCAACCTAACTACTGTGAACCTAACCAATGCGAACCTAAGGATTGTGAATCTAAACTTTACCAACCTCACATTATTCAACCTAACCAATGCGAACTTAACGTTTGTGAACTTAAACTTTACAAACCTCACTATATTCAACCTAACCAATGCGAACCTAAGGATTGTGAATCTCAACTTTACCAACCTCACTTTATTAAACCTAACCAATGCGAACTTAACGTTTGTGAACCTATACTTTACAAACCTCACTTTATTCAACCTAACCAATGCGAACTTAAGGTTTGTAAACCTAAACTTTACAAATCTCACTTTATTCAACCTAACTACTGTGAACCTAACCAATGCGAACCTAGGGATAGTGAATCTAAACTTTACAAACCTCACTTTATTCAACCTAACTACTGTGAACCTAACCAATGCGAACCTAAGGATTGTGAATCTAAACTTTACCAACCTCACATTATTCAACCTAACCAATGCGAACTTAACGTTTGTGAACTTAAACTTTACAAACCTCACTATATTCAACCTAACCAATGCGAACTTAACGTTTGTGAACCTATACTTTACAAACCTCACTTTATTCAACCTAACTACTGTGAACCTAACCAATGCGAACCTTAGGATTGTGAATCTAAACTTTACCAACCTCACATTATTCAACCTAACCAATGCGAACTTAACGTTTGTGAACTTAAACTTTACAAACCTCACTATATTCAACCTAACCAATGCGAACCTAAGGATTGTGAATCTCAACTTTACCAACCTCACTTTATTCAACCTAACTACTGTGAACCTAACCAATGCGAACCTAGGGATAGTGAATCTAAACTTTACAAACCTCACATTATTCAACCTAACCAATGCGAACTTAACGTTTGTGAACTTAAACTTTACAAACCTCACTATATTCAACCTAACCAATGCGAACCTAAGGATTGTGAATCTCAACTTTACCAACCTCACTTTATTCAACCTAACCAATGCGAACTTAACGTTTGTGAACCTATACTTTACAAACCTCACTTTATTCAACCTAACCAATGCAAACTTAAGGTTTGTAAACCTAAACTTTACAAATCTCACTTTATTCAACCTAACTACTGTGAACCTAACCAATGCGAACCTAAGGATTGTGAATCTAAACTTTACCAACCTCACATTATTCAACCTAACCAATGCGAACTTAACGTTTGTGAACTTAAACTTTACAAACCTCACTATATTCAACCTAACCAATGCGAACCTAAGGATTGTGAATCTCAACTTTACCAACCTCACTTTATTCAACCTAACCAATGCGAACTTAACGTTTGTAAACTTAAACTTTACAAACCTCACAATATTCAACCTAACCAATGCGAACCTAAGGATTGTGAATCTCAACTTTACCAACCTCACTTTATTCAACCTAACCAATGCGAACTTAACGTTTGTGAACCTATACTTTACAAACCTCACTTTGTTCAACCTAACTACTGTGAACCTAACCAATGCGAACCTAAGGATTGTGAATCTAAACTTTACCAACCTCACATTATTCAACCTAACCAATGCGAACTTAACGTTTGTGAACTTAAACTTTACAAACCTCACTATATTCAACCTAACCAATGCGAACCTAAGGATTGTGAATCTCAACTTTACCAACCTCACTTTATTCAACCTAACCAATGCGAACTTAACGTTTGTGAACCTATACTTTTCAAACCTCACTTTATTCAACCTAACCAATGCAAATTCAAGGTTTGTGAACCTAAACTTTACAAATCTCACTTTATTCAACCTAACTACTGTGAACCTAACCAATGCGAACCTAGGGATAGTGAATCTAAACTTTACAAACCTCACTTTATTCAACCTAACTACTGTGAACCTAACCAATGCGAACCTAAGGATTGTGAATCTAAACTTTACCAACCTCACATTATTCAACCTAACCAATGCGAACTTAAGGTTTGTGAACTTAAACTTTACAAACCTCACTATATTCAACCTAACCAATGCGAACCTAAGGATTGTGAATCTCAACTTTACCAACCTCACTTTATTCAACCTAACCAATGCGAACTTAACGTTTGTGAACCTATACTTTACAAACCTCACTTTATTCAACCTAACCAATGCGAACTTAAAGTTTGTAAACCTAAACTTTACAAATCTCACTTTATTCAACCTAACTACTGTGAACCTAACCAATGCGAACCTAAGAATTGTGAATCTAAACTTAACCAACCTCACATTATTCAACCTAACCAATGCGAACTTAACGTTTGTGAACTTAAACTTTACAAACCTCACTATATTCAACCTAACCAATGCGAACCTAAGGATTGTGAATCTCAACTTTACCAACCTCACTTTATTAAACCTAACCAATGCGAACTTAACGTTTGTGAACCTATACTTTACAAATCTCACATTATTCAACCTAACCAATGCGAACTTAAGGTTTGTAAACCTAAACTTTACAAATCTCACTTTATTCAACCTAACTACTGTGAACCTAACCAATGCGAACCTAGGGATAGTGAATCTAAACTTTACAAACCTCACTTTATTCAACCTAACTACTGTGAACCTAACCAATGCGAACCTAAGGATTGTGAATCTAAACTTTACCAACCTCACATTATTCAACCTAACCAATGCGAACTTAACGTTTGTGAACTTAAACTTTACAAACCTCACTATATTCAACCTAAGCAATGCGAACCTAAGGATTGTGAATCTCAACTTTACCAACCTCACTTTATTCAACCTAACCAATGCGAACTTAACGTTTGTGAACCTATACTTTACAAACCTCACTTTATTCAACCTAACCAATGCGAACTTAAAGTTTGTAAACCTAAACTTTACAAATCTCACTTTATTCAACCTAACTACTGTGAACCTAACCAATGCGAACCTAAGAATTGTGAATCTAAACTTAACCAACCTCACATTATTCAACCTAACCAATGCGAACTTAACGTTTGTGAACTTAAACTTTACAAACCTCACTATATTCAACCTAACCAATGCGAACCTAAGGATTGTGAATCTCAACTTTACCAACCTCACTTTATTAAACCTAACCAATGCGAACTTAACGTTTGTGAACCTATACTTTACAAATCTCACATTATTCAACCTAACCAATGCGAACTTAAGGTTTGTAAACCTAAACTTTACAAATCTCACTTTATTCAACCTAACTACTGTGAACCTAACCAATGCGAACCTAGGGATAGTGAATCTAAACTTTACCAACCTCACATTATTCAACCTAACCAATGCGAACTTAACGTTTGTGAACTTAAACTTTACAAACCTCACTATATTCAACCTAAGCAATGCGAACCTAAGGATTGTGAATCTCAACTTTACCAACCTCACTTTATTCAACCTAACCAATGCGAACTTAACGTTTGTGAACCTATACTTTACAAACCTCACTTTATTCAACCTAACCAATGCGAACTTAAGGTTTGTAAACCTAAACTTTACAAATCTCACTTTATTCAACCTAACTACTGTGAACCTAACCAATGCGAACCTAGGGATAGTGAATCTAAATTTTACAAACCTCACTTTATTCAACCTAACTACTGTGAACCTAACCAATGCGAACCTAAGGATTGCGAATCTAAACTTTACCAACCTCACATTATTCAACCTAACCAATGCGAACTTAACGTTTGTGAACTTAAACTTTACAAACCTCACTATATTCAACCTAACTAATGCGAACCTAAGGATTGTGAATCTCAACTTAACCAACCTCACTTTATTCAACCTAACCAATGCGAACTTAACGTTTGTGAACCTATACTTTTCAAACCTCACTTTATTCAACCTAACCAATGCAAATTCAAGGTTTGTGAACCTAAACTTTACAAATCTCACTTTATTCAACCTAACTACTGTGAACCTAACCAATGCGAACCTTAGGATTGTGAATCTAAACTTTACCAACCTCACATTATTCAACCTAACCAATGCGAACTTAACGTTTGTGAACTTAAACTTTACAAACCTCACTATATTCAACCTAACCAATGCGAACTTAACGTTTGTGAACCTATACTTTACAAACCTCACTTTATTCAACCTAACTACTGTGAACCTAACCAATGCGAACCTTAGGATTGTGAATCTAAACTTTACCAACCTCACATTATTCAACCTAACCAATGCGAACTTAACGTTTGTGAACTTAAACTTTACAAACCTCACTATATTCAACCTAACCAATGCGAACCTAAGGATTGTGAATCTCAACTTTACCAACCTCACTTTATTCAACCTAACTACTGTGAACCTAACCAATGCGAACCTAGGGATAGTGAATCTAAACTTTACAAACCTCACATTATTCAACCTAACCAATGCGAACTTAACGTTTGTGAACTTAAACTTTACAAACCTCACTATATTCAACCTAACCAATGCGAACCTAAGGATTGTGAATCTCAACTTTACCAACCTCACTTTATTCAACCTAACCAATGCGAACTTAACGTTTGTGAACCTATACTTTACAAACCTCACTTTATTCAACCTAACCAATGCAAACTTAAGGTTTGTAAACCTAAACTTTACAAATCTCACTTTATTCAACCTAACTACTGTGAACCTAACCAATGCGAACCTAAGGATTGTGAATCTAAACTTTACCAACCTCACATTATTCAACCTAACCAATGCGAACTTAACGTTTGTGAACTTAAACTTTACAAACCTCACTATATTCAACCTAACCAATGCGAACCTAAGGATTGTGAATCTCAACTTTACCAACCTCACTTTATTCAACCTAACCAATGCGAACTTAACGTTTGTAAACTTAAACTTTACAAACCTCACAATATTCAACCTAACCAATGCGAACCTAAGGATTGTGAATCTCAACTTTACCAACCTCACTTTATTCAACCTAACCAATGCGAACTTAACGTTTGTGAACCTATACTTTACAAACCTCACTTTGTTCAACCTAACTACTGTGAACCTAACCAATGCGAACCTAAGGATTGTGAATCTAAACTTTACCAACCTCACATTATTCAACCTAACCAATGCGAACTTAACGTTTGTGAACTTAAACTTTACAAACCTCACTATATTCAACCTAACCAATGCGAACCTAAGGATTGTGAATCTCAACTTTACCAACCTCACTTTATTCAACCTAACCAATGCGAACTTAACGTTTGTGAACCTATACTTTTCAAACCTCACTTTATTCAACCTAACCAATGCAAATTCAAGGTTTGTGAACCTAAACTTTACAAATCTCACTTTATTCAACCTAACTACTGTGAACCTAACCAATGCGAACCTAGGGATAGTGAATCTAAACTTTACAAACCTCACTTTATTCAACCTAACTACTGTGAACCTAACCAATGCGAACCTAAGGATTGTGAATCTAAACTTTACCAACCTCACATTATTCAACCTAACCAATGCGAACTTAAGGTTTGTGAACTTAAACTTTACAAACCTCACTATATTCAACCTAACCAATGCGAACCTAAGGATTGTGAATCTCAACTTTACCAACCTCACTTTATTCAACCTAACCAATGCGAACTTAACGTTTGTGAACCTATACTTTACAAACCTCACTTTATTCAACCTAACCAATGCGAACTTAAAGTTTGTAAACCTAAACTTTACAAATCTCACTTTATTCAACCTAACTACTGTGAACCTAACCAATGCGAACCTAAGAATTGTGAATCTAAACTTAACCAACCTCACATTATTCAACCTAACCAATGCGAACTTAACGTTTGTGAACTTAAACTTTACAAACCTCACTATATTCAACCTAACCAATGCGAACCTAAGGATTGTGAATCTCAACTTTACCAACCTCACTTTATTAAACCTAACCAATGCGAACTTAACGTTTGTGAACCTATACTTTACAAATCTCACATTATTCAACCTAACCAATGCGAACTTAAGGTTTGTAAACCTAAACTTTACAAATCTCACTTTATTCAACCTAACTACTGTGAACCTAACCAATGCGAACCTAGGGATAGTGAATCTAAACTTTACAAACCTCACTTTATTCAACCTAACTACTGTGAACCTAACCAATGCGAACCTAAGGATTGTGAATCTAAACTTTACCAACCTCACATTATTCAACCTAACCAATGCGAACTTAACGTTTGTGAACTTAAACTTTACAAACCTCACTATATTCAACCTAAGCAATGCGAACCTAAGGATTGTGAATCTCAACTTTACCAACCTCACTTTATTCAACCTAACCAATGCGAACTTAACGTTTGTGAACCTATACTTTACAAACCTCACTTTATTCTACCTAACCAATGCGAACTTAAGGTTTGTAAACCTAAACTTTACAAATCTCACTTTATTCAACCTAACTACTGTGAACCTAACCAATGCGAACCTAGGGATAGTGAATCTAAATTTTACAAACCTCACTTTATTCAACCTAACTACTGTGAACCTAACCAATGCGAACCTAAGGATTGCGAATCTAAACTTTACCAACCTCACATTATTCAACCTAACCAATGCGAACTTAACGTTTGTGAACTTAAACTTTACAAACCTCACTATATTCAACCTAACTAATGCGAACCTAAGGATTGTGAATCTCAACTTTACCAACCTCACTTTATTCAACCTAACCAATGCGAACTTAACGTTTGTGAACCTATACTTTTCAAACCTCACTTTATTCAACCTAACCAATGCAAATTCAAGGTTTGTGAACCTAAACTTTACAAATCTCACTTTATTCAACCTAACTACTGTGAACCTAACCAATGCGAACCTAGGGATAGTGAATCTAAACTTTACAAACCTCACTTTATTCAACCTAACTACTGTGAACCTAACCAATGCGAACCTAAGGATTGTGAATCTAAACTTTACCAACCTCACATTATTCAACCTAACCAATGCGAACTTAAGGTTTGTGAACTTAAACTTTACAAACCTCACTATATTCAACCTAACCAATGCGAACCTAAGGATTGTGAATCTCAACTTTACCAACCTCACTTTATTCAACCTAACCAATGCGAACTTAACGTTTGTGAACCTATACTTTACAAACCTCACTTTATTCAACCTAACCAATGCGAACTTAAAGTTTGTAAACCTAAACTTTACAAATCTCACTTTATTCAACCTAACTACTGTGAACCTAACCAATGCGAACCTAAGAATTGTGAATCTAAACTTAACCAACCTCACATTATTCAACCTAACCAATGCGAACTTAACGTTTGTGAACTTAAACTTTACAAACCTCACTATATTCAACCTAACCAATGCGAACCTAAGGATTGTGAATCTCAACTTTACCAACCTCACTTTATTAAACCTAACCAATGCGAACTTAACGTTTGTGAACCTATACTTTACAAATCTCACATTATTCAACCTAACCAATGCGAACTTAAGGTTTGTAAACCTAAACTTTACAAATCTCACTTTATTCAACCTAACTACTGTGAACCTAACCAATGCGAACCTAGGGATAGTGAATCTAAACTTTACAAACCTCACTTTATTCAACCTAACTACTGTGAACCTAACCAATGCGAACCTAAGGATTGTGAATCTAAACTTTACCAACCTCACATTATTCAACCTAACCAATGCGAACTTAACGTTTGTGAACTTAAACTTTACAAACCTCACTATATTCAACCTAAGCAATGCGAACCTAAGGATTGTGAATCTCAACTTTACCAACCTCACTTTATTCAACCTAACCAATGCGAACTTAACGTTTGTGAACCTATACTTTACAAACCTCACTTTATTCTACCTAACCAATGCGAACTTAAGGTTTGTAAACCTAAACTTTACAAATCTCACTTTATTCAACCTAACTACTGTGAACCTAACCAATGCGAACCTAGGGATAGTGAATCTAAATTTTACAAACCTCACTTTATTCAACCTAACTACTGTGAACCTAACCAATGCGAACCTAAGGATTGCGAATCTAAACTTTACCAACCTCACATTATTCAACCTAACCAATGCGAACTTAACGTTTGTGAACTTAAACTTTACAAACCTCACTATATTCAACCTAACTAATGCGAACCTAAGGATTGTGAATCTCAACTTTACCAACCTCACTTTATTCAACCTAACCAATGCGAACTTAACGTTTGTGAACCTATACTTTTCAAACCTCACTTTATTCAACCTAACCAATGCAAATTCAAGGTTTGTGAACCTAAACTTTACAAATCTCACTTTATTCAACCTAACTACTGTGAACCTAACCAATGCGAACCTAGGGATAGTGAATCTAAACTTTACAAACCTCACTTTATTCAACCTAACTACTGTGAACCTAACCAATGCGAACCTAAGGATTGTGAATCTAAACTTTACCAACCTCACATTATTCAACCTAACCAATGCGAACTTAAGGTTTGTGAACTTAAACTTTACAAACCTCACTATATTCAACCTAACCAATGCGAACCTAAGGATTGTGAATCTCAACTTTACCAACCTCACTTTATTCAACCTAACCAATGCGAACTTAACGTTTGTGAACCTATACTTTACAAACCTCACTTTATTCAACCTAACCAATGCGAACTTAAAGTTTGTAAACCTAAACTTTACAAATCTCACTTTATTCAACCTAACTACTGTGAACCTAACCAATGCGAACCTAAGAATTGTGAATCTAAACTTTACCAACCTCACATTATTCAACCTAACCAATGCGAACTTAACGTTTGTGAACTTAAACTTTACAAACCTCACTATATTCAACCTAACCAATGCGAACCTAAGGATTGTGAATCTCAACTTTACCAACCTCACTTTATTAAACCTAACCAATGCGAACTTAACGTTTGTGAACCTATACTTTACAAATCTCACTTTATTCAACCTAACCAATGCGAACTTAAGGTTTGTAAACCTAAACTTTACAAATCTCACTTTATTCAACCTAACTACTGTGAACCTAACCAATGCGAACCTAGGGATAGTGAATCTAAACTTTACAAACCTCACTTTATTCAACCTAACTACTGTGAACCTAACCAATGCGAACCTAAGGATTGTGAATCTAAACTTTACCAACCTCACATTATTCAACCTAACCAATGCGAACTTAACGTTTGTGAACTTAAACTTTACAAACCTCACTATATTCAACCTAAGCAATGCGAACCTAAGGATTGAGAATCTCAACTTTACCAACCTCACTTTATTCAACCTAACCAATGCGAACTTAACGTTTGTGAACCTATACTTTACAAACCTCACTTTATTCAACCTAACCAATGCGAACTTAAGGTTTGTAAACCTAAACTTTACAAATCTCACTTTATTCAACCTAACTACTGTGAACCTAACCAATGCGAACCTAGGGATAGTGAATCTAAATTTTACAAACCTCACTTTATTCAACCTAACTACTGTGAACCTAACCAATGCGAACCTAAGGATTGTGAATCTAAACTTTACCAACCTCACATTATTCAACCTAACCAATGCGAACTTAACGTTTGTGAACTTAAACTTTACAAACCTCACTATATTCAACCTAACCAATGCGAACCTAAGGATTGTGAATCTCAACTTTACCAACCTCACTTTATTAAACCTAACCAATGCGAACTTAACGTTTGTGAACCTATACTTTACAAACCTCACTTTATTCAACCTAACCAATGCGAACTTAAGGTTTGTAAACCTAAACTTTACAAATCTCACTTTATTCAACCTAACTACTGTGAACCTAACCAATGCGAACCTAGGGATAGTGAATCTAAACTTTACAAACCTCACTTTATTCAACCTAACTACTGTGAACCTAACCAATGCGAACCTAAGGATTGTGAATCTAAACTTTACCAACCTCACATTATTCAACCTAACCAATGCGAACTTAACGTTTGTGAACTTAAACTTTACAAACCTCACTATATTCAACCTAACCAATGCGAACTTAACGTTTGTGAACCTATACTTTACAAACCTCACTTTATTCAACCTAACTACTGTGAACCTAACCAATGCGAACCTTAGGATTGTGAATCTAAACTTTACCAACCTCACATTATTCAACCTAACCAATGCGAACTTAACGTTTGTGAACTTAAACTTTACAAACCTCACTATATTCAACCTAACCAATGCGAACCTAAGGATTGTGAATCTCAACTTTACCAACCTCACTTTATTCAACCTAACTACTGTGAACCTAACCAATGCGAACCTAGGGATAGTGAATCTAAACTTTACAAACCTCACATTATTCAACCTAACCAATGCGAACTTAACGTTTGTGAACTTAAACTTTACAAACCTCACTATATTCAACCTAACCAATGCGAACCTAAGGATTGTGAATCTCAACTTTACCAACCTCACTTTATTCAACCTAACCAATGCGAACTTAACGTTTGTGAACCTATACTTTACAAACCTCACTTTATTCAACCTAACCAATGCAAACTTAAGGTTTGTAAACCTAAACTTTACAAATCTCACTTTATTCAACCTAACTACTGTGAACCTAACCAATGCGAACCTAAGGATTGTGAATCTAAACTTTACCAACCTCACATTATTCAACCTAACCAATGCGAACTTAACGTTTGTGAACTTAAACTTTACAAACCTCACTATATTCAACCTAACCAATGCGAACCTAAGGATTGTGAATCTCAACTTTACCAACCTCACTTTATTCAACCTAACCAATGCGAACTTAACGTTTGTAAACTTAAACTTTACAAACCTCACAATATTCAACCTAACCAATGCGAACCTAAGGATTGTGAATCTCAACTTTACCAACCTCACTTTATTCAACCTAACCAATGCGAACTTAACGTTTGTGAACCTATACTTTACAAACCTCACTTTGTTCAACCTAACTACTGTGAACCTAACCAATGCGAACCTAAGGATTGTGAATCTAAACTTTACCAACCTCACATTATTCAACCTAACCAATGCGAACTTAACGTTTGTGAACTTAAACTTTACAAACCTCACTATATTCAACCTAACCAATGCGAACCTAAGGATTGTGAATCTCAACTTTACCAACCTCACTTTATTCAACCTAACCAATGCGAACTTAACGTTTGTGAACCTATACTTTTCAAACCTCACTTTATTCAACCTAACCAATGCAAATTCAAGGTTTGTGAACCTAAACTTTACAAATCTCACTTTATTCAACCTAACTACTGTGAACCTAACCAATGCGAACCTAGGGATAGTGAATCTAAACTTTACAAACCTCACTTTATTCAACCTAACTACTGTGAACCTAACCAATGCGAACCTAAGGATTGTGAATCTAAACTTTACCAACCTCACATTATTCAACCTAACCAATGCGAACTTAAGGTTTGTGAACTTAAACTTTACAAACCTCACTATATTCAACCTAACCAATGCGAACCTAAGGATTGTGAATCTCAACTTTACCAACCTCACTTTATTCAACCTAACCAATGCGAACTTAACGTTTGTGAACCTATACTTTACAAACCTCACTTTATTCAACCTAACCAATGCGAACTTAAAGTTTGTAAACCTAAACTTTACAAATCTCACTTTATTCAACCTAACTACTGTGAACCTAACCAATGCGAACCTAAGAATTGTGAATCTAAACTTAACCAACCTCACATTATTCAACCTAACCAATGCGAACTTAACGTTTGTGAACTTAAACTTTACAAACCTCACTATATTCAACCTAACCAATGCGAACCTAAGGATTGTGAATCTCAACTTTACCAACCTCACTTTATTAAACCTAACCAATGCGAACTTAACGTTTGTGAACCTATACTTTACAAATCTCACATTATTCAACCTAACCAATGCGAACTTAAGGTTTGTAAACCTAAACTTTACAAATCTCACTTTATTCAACCTAACTACTGTGAACCTAACCAATGCGAACCTAGGGATAGTGAATCTAAACTTTACAAACCTCACTTTATTCAACCTAACTACTGTGAACCTAACCAATGCGAACCTAAGGATTGTGAATCTAAACTTTACCAACCTCACATTATTCAACCTAACCAATGCGAACTTAACGTTTGTGAACTTAAACTTTACAAACCTCACTATATTCAACCTAAGCAATGCGAACCTAAGGATTGTGAATCTCAACTTTACCAACCTCACTTTATTCAACCTAACCAATGCGAACTTAACGTTTGTGAACCTATACTTTACAAACCTCACTTTATTCAACCTAACCAATGCGAACTTAAGGTTTGTAAACCTAAACTTTACAAATCTCACTTTATTCAACCTAACTACTGTGAACCTAACCAATGCGAACCTAGGGATAGTGAATCTAAATTTTACAAACCTCACTTTATTCAACCTAACTACTGTGAACCTAACCAATGCGAACCTAAGGATTGCGAATCTAAACTTTACCAACCTCACATTATTCAACCTAACCAATGCGAACTTAACGTTTGTGAACTTAAACTTTACAAACCTCACTATATTCAACCTAACTAATGCGAACCTAAGGATTGTGAATCTCAACTTTACCAACCTCACTTTATTCAACCTAACCAATGCGAACTTAACGTTTGTGAACCTATACTTTTCAAACCTCACTTTATTCAACCTAACCAATGCAAATTCAAGGTTTGTGAACCTAAACTTTACAAATCTCACTTTATTCAACCTAACTACTGTGAACCTAACCAATGCGAACCTAGGGATAGTGAATCTAAACTTTACAAACCTCACTTTATTCAACCTAACTACTGTGAACCTAACCAATGCGAACCTAAGGATTGTGAATCTAAACTTTACCAACCTCACATTATTCAACCTAACCAATGCGAACTTAAGGTTTGTGAACTTAAACTTTACAAACCTCACTATATTCAACCTAACCAATGCGAACCTAAGGATTGTGAATCTCAACTTTACCAACCTCACTTTATTCAACCTAACCAATGCGAACTTAACGTTTGTGAACCTATACTTTACAAACCTCACTTTATTCAACCTAACCAATGCGAACTTAAAGTTTGTAAACCTAAACTTTACAAATCTCACTTTATTCAACCTAACTACTGTGAACCTAACCAATGCGAACCTAAGAATTGTGAATCTAAACTTTACCAACCTCACATTATTCAACCTAACCAATGCGAACTTAACGTTTGTGAACTTAAACTTTACAAACCTCACTATATTCAACCTAACCAATGCGAACCTAAGGATTGTGAATCTCAACTTTACCAACCTCACTTTATTAAACCTAACCAATGCGAACTTAACGTTTGTGAACCTATACTTTACAAATCTCACTTTATTCAACCTAACCAATGCGAACTTAAGGTTTGTAAACCTAAACTTTACAAATCTCACTTTATTCAACCTAACTACTGTGAACCTAACCAATGCGAACCTAGGGATAGTGAATCTAAACTTTACAAACCTCACTTTATTCAACCTAACTACTGTGAACCTAACCAATGCGAACCTAAGGATTGTGAATCTAAACTTTACCAACCTCACATTATTCAACCTAACCAATGCGAACTTAACGTTTGTGAACTTAAACTTTACAAACCTCACTATATTCAACCTAAGCAATGCGAACCTAAGGATTGTGAATCTCAACTTTACCAACCTCACTTTATTCAACCTAACCAATGCGAACTTAACGTTTGTGAACCTATACTTTACAAACCTCACTTTATTCAACCTAACCAATGCGAACTTAAGGTTTGTAAACCTAAACTTTACAAATCTCACTTTATTCAACCTAACTACTGTGAACCTAACCAATGCGAACCTAGGGATAGTGAATCTAAATTTTACAAACCTCACTTTATTCAACCTAACTACTGTGAACCTAACCAATGCGAACCTAAGGATTGTGAATCTAAACTTTACCAACCTCACATTATTCAACCTAACCAATGCGAACTTAACGTTTGTGAACTTAAACTTTACAAACCTCACTATATTCAACCTAACCAATGCGAACCTAAGGATTGTGAATCTCAACTTTACCAACCTCACTTTATTAAACCTAACCAATGCGAACTTAACGTTTGTGAACCTATACTTTACAAACCTCACTTTATTCAACCTAACCAATGCGAACTTAAGGTTTGTAAACCTAAACTTTACAAATCTCACTTTATTCAACCTAACTACTGTGAACCTAACCAATGCGAACCTAGGGATAGTGAATCTAAACTTTACAAACCTCACTTTATTCAACCTAACTACTGTGAACCTAACCAATGCGAACCTAAGGATTGTGAATCTAAACTTTACCAACCTCACATTATTCAACCTAACCAATGCGAACTTAACGTTTGTGAACTTAAACTTTACAAACCTCACTATATTCAACCTAACCAATGCGAACTTAACGTTTGTGAACCTATACTTTACAAACCTCACTTTATTCAACCTAACTAATGTGAACCTAACCAATGCGAACCTTAGGATTGTGAATCTAAACTTTACCAACCTCACATTATTCAACCTAACCAATGCGAACTTAACGTTTGTGAACTTAAACTTTACAAACCTCACTATATTCAACCTAACCAATGCGAACCTAAGGATTGTGAATCTCAACTTTACCAACCTCACTTTATTCAACCTAACTACTGTGAACCTAACCAATGCGAACCTAGGGATAGTGAATCTAAACTTTACAAACCTCACATTATTCAACCTAACCAATGCGAACTTAACGTTTGTGAACTTAAACTTTACAAACCTCACTATATTCAACCTAACCAATGCGAACCTAAGGATTGTGAATCTCAACTTTACCAACCTCACTTTATTCAACCTAACCAATGCGAACTTAACGTTTGTGAACCTATACTTTACAAACCTCACTTTATTCAACCTAACCAATGCAAACTTAAGGTTTGTAAACCTAAACTTTACAAATCTCACTTTATTCAACCTAACTACTGTGAACCTAACCAATGCGAACCTAAGGATTGTGAATCTAAACTTTACCAACCTCACATTATTCAACCTAACCAATGCGAACTTAACGTTTGTGAACTTAAACTTTACAAACCTCACTATATTCAACCTAACCAATGCGAACCTAAGGATTGTGAATCTCAACTTTACCAACCTCACTTTATTCAACCTAACCAATGCGAACTTAACGTTTGTAAACTTAAACTTTACAAACCTCACAATATTCAACCTAACCAATGCGAACCTAAGGATTGTGAATCTCAACTTTACCAACCTCACTTTATTCAACCTAACCAATGCGAACTTAACGTTTGTGAACCTATACTTTACAAACCTCACTTTGTTCAACCTAACTACTGTGAACCTAACCAATGCGAACCTAAGGATTGTGAATCTAAACTTTACCAACCTCACATTATTCAACCTAACCAATGCGAACTTAACGTTTGTGAACTTAAACTTTACAAACCTCACTATATTCAACCTAACCAATGCGAACCTAAGGATTGTGAATCTCAACTTTACCAACCTCACTTTATTCAACCTAACCAATGCGAACTTAACGTTTGTGAACCTATACTTTTCAAACCTCACTTTATTCAACCTAACCAATGCAAATTCAAGGTTTGTGAACCTAAACTTTACAAATCTCACTTTATTCAACCTAACTACTGTGAACCTAACCAATGCGAACCTAGGGATAGTGAATCTAAACTTTACAAACCTCACTTTATTCAACCTAACTACTGTGAACCTAACCAATGCGAACCTAAGGATTGTGAATCTAAACTTTACCAACCTCACATTATTCAACCTAACCAATGCGAACTTAAGGTTTGTGAACTTAAACTTTACAAACCTCACTATATTCAACCTAACCAATGCGAACCTAAGGATTGTGAATCTCAACTTTACCAACCTCACTTTATTCAACCTAACCAATGCGAACTTAACGTTTGTGAACCTATACTTTACAAACCTCACTTTATTCAACCTAACCAATGCGAACTTAAAGTTTGTAAACCTAAACTTTACAAATCTCACTTTATTCAACCTAACTACTGTGAACCTAACCAATGCGAACCTAAGAATTGTGAATCTAAACTTAACCAACCTCACATTATTCAACCTAACCAATGCGAACTTAACGTTTGTGAACTTAAACTTTACAAACCTCACTATATTCAACCTAACCAATGCGAACCTAAGGATTGTGAATCTCAACTTTACCAACCTCACTTTATTAAACCTAACCAATGCGAACTTAACGTTTGTGAACCTATACTTTACAAATCTCACATTATTCAACCTAACCAATGCGAACTTAAGGTTTGTAAACCTAAACTTTACAAATCTCACTTTATTCAACCTAACTACTGTGAACCTAACCAATGCGAACCTAGGGATAGTGAATCTAAACTTTACAAACCTCACTTTATTCAACCTAACTACTGTGAACCTAACCAATGCGAACCTAAGGATTGTGAATCTAAACTTTACCAACCTCACATTATTCAACCTAACCAATGCGAACTTAACGTTTGTGAACTTAAACTTTACAAACCTCACTATATTCAACCTAAGCAATGCGAACCTAAGGATTGTGAATCTCAACTTTACCAACCTCACTTTATTCAACCTAACCAATGCGAACTTAACGTTTGTGAACCTATACTTTACAAACCTCACTTTATTCAACCTAACCAATGCGAACTTAAGGTTTGTAAACCTAAACTTTACAAATCTCACTTTATTCAACCTAACTACTGTGAACCTAACCAATGCGAACCTAGGGATAGTGAATCTAAATTTTACAAACCTCACTTTATTCAACCTAACTACTGTGAACCTAACCAATGCGAACCTAAGGATTGCGAATCTAAACTTTACCAACCTCACATTATTCAACCTAACCAATGCGAACTTAACGTTTGTGAACTTAAACTTTACAAACCTCACTATATTCAACCTAACTAATGCGAACCTAAGGATTGTGAATCTCAACTTAACCAACCTCACTTTATTCAACCTAACCAATGCGAACTTAACGTTTGTGAACCTATACTTTTCAAACCTCACTTTATTCAACCTAACCAATGCAAATTCAAGGTTTGTGAACCTAAACTTTACAAATCTCACTTTATTCAACCTAACTACTGTGAACCTAACCAATGCGAACCTTAGGATTGTGAATCTAAACTTTACCAACCTCACATTATTCAACCTAACCAATGCGAACTTAACGTTTGTGAACTTAAACTTTACAAACCTCACTATATTCAACCTAACCAATGCGAACTTAACGTTTGTGAACCTATACTTTACAAACCTCACTTTATTCAACCTAACTACTGTGAACCTAACCAATGCGAACCTTAGGATTGTGAATCTAAACTTTACCAACCTCACATTATTCAACCTAACCAATGCGAACTTAACGTTTGTGAACTTAAACTTTACAAACCTCACTATATTCAACCTAACCAATGCGAACCTAAGGATTGTGAATCTCAACTTTACCAACCTCACTTTATTCAACCTAACTACTGTGAACCTAACCAATGCGAACCTAGGGATAGTGAATCTAAACTTTACAAACCTCACATTATTCAACCTAACCAATGCGAACTTAACGTTTGTGAACTTAAACTTTACAAACCTCACTATATTCAACCTAACCAATGCGAACCTAAGGATTGTGAATCTCAACTTTACCAACCTCACTTTATTCAACCTAACCAATGCGAACTTAACGTTTGTGAACCTATACTTTACAAACCTCACTTTATTCAACCTAACCAATGCAAACTTAAGGTTTGTAAACCTAAACTTTACAAATCTCACTTTATTCAACCTAACTACTGTGAACCTAACCAATGCGAACCTAAGGATTGTGAATCTAAACTTTACCAACCTCACATTATTCAACCTAACCAATGCGAACTTAACGTTTGTGAACTTAAACTTTACAAACCTCACTATATTCAACCTAACCAATGCGAACCTAAGGATTGTGAATCTCAACTTTACCAACCTCACTTTATTCAACCTAACCAATGCGAACTTAACGTTTGTAAACTTAAACTTTACAAACCTCACAATATTCAACCTAACCAATGCGAACCTAAGGATTGTGAATCTCAACTTTACCAACCTCACTTTATTCAACCTAACCAATGCGAACTTAACGTTTGTGAACCTATACTTTACAAACCTCACTTTGTTCAACCTAACTACTGTGAACCTAACCAATGCGAACCTAAGGATTGTGAATCTAAACTTTACCAACCTCACATTATTCAACCTAACCAATGCGAACTTAACGTTTGTGAACTTAAACTTTACAAACCTCACTATATTCAACCTAACCAATGCGAACCTAAGGATTGTGAATCTCAACTTTACCAACCTCACTTTATTCAACCTAACCAATGCGAACTTAACGTTTGTGAACCTATACTTTACAAATCTCACATTATTCAACCTAACCAATGCGAACTTAAGGTTTGTAAACCTAAACTTTACAAATCTCACTTTATTCAACCTAACTACTGTGAACCTAACCAATGCGAACCTAGGGATAGTGAATCTAAACTTTACAAACCTCACTTTATTCAACCTAACTACTGTGAACCTAACCAATGCGAACCTAAGGATTGTGAATCTAAACTTTACCAACCTCACATTATTCAACCTAACCAATACCTAAACTTTACAAATCTCACTTTATTCAACCTAACTACTGTGAACCTAACCAATGCGAACCTAGGGATAGTGAATCTAAACTTTACAAACCTCACTTTATTCAACCTAACTACTGTGAACCTAACCAATGCGAACCTAAGGATTGTGAATCTAAACTTTACCAACCTCACATTATTCAACCTAACCAATGCGAACTTAAGGTTTGTGAACTTAAACTTTACAAACCTCACTATATTCAACCTAACCAATGCGAACCTAAGGATTGTGAATCTCAACTTTACCAACCTCACTTTATTCAACCTAACCAATGCGAACTTAACGTTTGTGAACCTATACTTTACAAACCTCACTTTATTCAACCTAACCAATGCGAACTTAAAGTTTGTAAACCTAAACTTTACAAATCTCACTTTATTCAACCTAACTACTGTGAACCTAACCAATGCGAACCTAAGAATTGTGAATCTAAACTTAACCAACCTCACATTATTCAACCTAACCAATGCGAACTTAACGTTTGTGAACTTAAACTTTACAAACCTCACTATATTCAACCTAACCAATGCGAACCTAAGGATTGTGAATCTCAACTTTACCAACCTCACTTTATTAAACCTAACCAATGCGAACTTAACGTTTGTGAACCTATACTTTACAAATCTCACATTATTCAACCTAACCAATGCGAACTTAAGGTTTGTAAACCTAAACTTTACAAATCTCACTTTATTCAACCTAACTACTGTGAACCTAACCAATGCGAACCTAGGGATAGTGAATCTAAACTTTACAAACCTCACTTTATTCAACCTAACTACTGTGAACCTAACCAATGCGAACCTAAGGATTGTGAATCTAAACTTTACCAACCTCACATTATTCAACCTAACCAATGCGAACTTAACGTTTGTGAACTTAAACTTTACAAACCTCACTATATTCAACCTAAGCAATGCGAACCTAAGGATTGTGAATCTCAACTTTACCAACCTCACTTTATTCAACCTAACCAATGCGAACTTAACGTTTGTGAACCTATACTTTACAAACCTCACTTTATTCAACCTAACCAATGCGAACTTAAGGTTTGTAAACCTAAACTTTACAAATCTCACTTTATTCAACCTAACTACTGTGAACCTAACCAATGCGAACCTAGGGATAGTGAATCTAAATTTTACAAACCTCACTTTATTCAACCTAACTACTGTGAACCTAACCAATGCGAACCTAAGGATTGCGAATCTAAACTTTACCAACCTCACATTATTCAACCTAACCAATGCGAACTTAACGTTTGTGAACTTAAACTTTACAAACCTCACTATATTCAACCTAACTAATGCGAACCTAAGGATTGTGAATCTCAACTTAACCAACCTCACTTTATTCAACCTAACCAATGCGAACTTAACGTTTGTGAACCTATGCTTTTCAAACCTCACTTTATTCAACCTAACCAATGCAAATTCAAGGTTTGTGAACCTAAACTTTACAAATCTCACTTTATTCAACCTAACTACTGTGAACCTAACCAATGCGAACCTAGGGATAGTGAATCTAAACTTTACAAACCTCACTTTATTCAACCTAACTACTGTGAACCTAACCAATGCGAACCTAAGGATTGTGAATCTAAACTTTACCAACCTCACATTATTCAACCTAACCAATGCGAACTTAAGGTTTGTGAACTTAAACTTTACAAACCTCACTATATTCAACCTAACCAATGCGAACCTAAGGATTGTGAATCTCAACTTTACCAACCTCACTTTATTCAACCTAACCAATGCGAACTTAACGTTTGTGAACCTATACTTTACAAACCTCACTTTATTCAACCTAACCAATGCGAACTTAAAGTTTGTAAACCTAAACTTTACAAATCTCACTTTATTCAACCTAACTACTGTGAACCTAACCAATGCGAACCTAGGGATAGTGAATCTAAACTTTACAAACCTCACTTTATTCAACCTAACTACTGTGAACCTAACCAATGCGAACCTAAGGATTGTGAATCTAAACTTTACCAACCTCACATTATTCAACCTAACCAATGCGAACTTAAGGTTTGTGAACTTAAACTTTACAAACCTCACTATATTCAACCTAACCAATGCGAACCTAAGGATTGTGAATCTCAACTTTACCAACCTCACTTTATTCAACCTAACCAATGCGAACTTAACGTTTGTGAACCTATACTTTACAAACCTCACTTTATTCAACCTAACCAATGCGAACTTAAAGTTTGTAAACCTAAACTTTACAAATCTCACTTTATTCAACCTAACTACTGTGAACCTAACCAATGCGAACCTAAGAATTGTGAATCTAAACTTTACCAACCTCACATTATTCAACCTAACCAATGCGAACTTAACGTTTGTGAACTTAAACTTTACAAACCTCACTATATTCAACCTAACCAATGCGAACCTAAGGATTGTGAATCTCAACTTTACCAACCTCACTTTATTAAACCTAACCAATGCGAACTTAACGTTTGTGAACCTATACTTTACAAATCTCACTTTATTCAACCTAACCAATGCGAACTTAAGGTTTGTAAACCTAAACTTTACAAATCTCACTTTATTCAACCTAACTACTGTGAACCTAACCAATGCGAACCTAGGGATAGTGAATCTAAACTTTACAAACCTCACTTTATTCAACCTAACTACTGTGAACCTAACCAATGCGAACCTAAGGATTGTGAATCTAAACTTTACCAACCTCACATTATTCAACCTAACCAATGCGAACTTAACGTTTGTGAACTTAAACTTTACAAACCTCACTATATACAACCTAAGCAATGCGAACCTAAGGATTGTGAATCTCAACTTTACCAACCTCACTTTATTCAACCTAACCAATGCGAACTTAACGTTTGTGAACCTATACTTTACAAACCTCACTTTATTCAACCTAACCAATGCGAACTTAAGGTTTGTAAACCTAAACTTTACAAATCTCACTTTATTCAACCTAACTACTGTGAACCTAACCAATGCGAACCTAGGGATAGTGAATCTAAATTTTACAAACCTCACTTTATTCAACCTAACTACTGTGAACCTAACCAATGCGAACCTAAGGATTGTGAATCTAAACTTTACCAACCTCACATTATTCAACCTAACCAATGCGAACTTAACGTTTGTGAACTTAAACTTTACAAACCTCACTATATTCAACCTAACCAATGCGAACCTAAGGATTGTGAATCTCAACTTTACCAACCTCACTTTATTAAACCTAACCAATGCGAACTTAACGTTTGTGAACCTATACTTTACAAACCTCACTTTATTCAACCTAACCAACGCGAACTTAAGGTTTGTAAACCTAAACTTTACAAATCTCACTTTATTCAACCTAACTACTGTGAACCTAACCAATGCGAACCTAGGGATAGTGAATCTAAACTTTACAAACCTCACTTTATTCAACCTAACTACTGTGAACCTAACCAATGCGAACCTAAGGATTGTGAATCTAAACTTTACCAACCTCACATTATTCAACCTAACCAATGCGAACTTAACGTTTGTGAACTTAAACTTTACAAACCTCACTATATTCAACCTAACCAATGCGAACTTAACGTTTGTGAACCTATACTTTACAAACCTCACTTTATTCAACCTAACTACTGTGAACCTAACCAATGCGAACCTTAGGATTGTGAATCTAAACTTTACCAACCTCACATTATTCAACCTAACCAATGCGAACTTAACGTTTGTGAACTTAAACTTTACAAACCTCACTATATTCAACCTAACCAATGCGAACCTAAGGATTGTGAATCTCAACTTTACCAACCTCACTTTATTCAACCTAACTACTGTGAACCTAACCAATGCGAACCTAGGGATAGTGAATCTAAACTTTACAAACCTCACATTATTCAACCTAACCAATGCGAACTTAACGTTTGTGAACTTAAACTTTACAAACCTCACTATATTCAACCTAACCAATGCGAACCTAAGGATTGTGAATCTCAACTTTACCAACCTCACTTTATTCAACCTAACCAATGCGAACTTAACGTTTGTGAACCTATACTTTACAAACCTCACTTTATTCAACCTAACCAATGCAAACTTAAGGTTTGTAAACCTAAACTTTACAAATCTCACTTTATTCAACCTAACTACTGTGAACCTAACCAATGCGAACCTAAGGATTGTGAATCTAAACTTTACCAACCTCACATTATTCAACCTAACCAATGCGAACTTAACGTTTGTGAACTTAAACTTTACAAACCTCACTATATTCAACCTAACCAATGCGAACCTAAGGATTGTGAATCTCAACTTTACCAACCTCACTTTATTCAACCTAACCAATGCGAACTTAACGTTTGTAAACTTAAACTTTACAAACCTCACAATATTCAACCTAACCAATGCGAACCTAAGGATTGTGAATCTCAACTTTACCAACCTCACTTTATTCAACCTAACCAATGCGAACTTAACGGTTGTGAACCTATACTTTACAAACCTCACTTTGTTCAACCTAACTACTGTGAACCTAACCAATGCGAACCTAAGGATTGTGAATCTAAACTTTACCAACCTCACATTATTCAACCTAACCAATGCGAACTTAACGTTTGTGAACTTAAACTTTACAAACCTCACTATATTCAACCTAACCAATGCGAACCTAAGGATTGTGAATCTCAACTTTACCAACCTCACTTTATTCAACCTAACCAATGCGAACTTAACGTTTGTGAACTTAAACTTTACAAACCTCACAATATTCAACCTAACCAATGCGAACCTAAGGATTGTGAATCTCAACTTTACCAACCTCACTTTATTCAACCTAACCAATTCGAACTTAACGTTTGTGAACCTATACTTTACAAACCTCACTTTATTCAACCTAACCAATGCGAACCTAAGGATTGTGAATCTCAACTTTACCAACCTCACTTTATTCAACCTAACTACTGTGAACCTAACCAATGCGAACCTAGGGATAGTGAATCTAAACTTTACAAACCTGACATTATTCAACCTAACCAATGCGAACTTAACGTTTGTGAACTTAAACTTTACAAACCTCACTATATTCAACCTAACCAATGCGAACCTAAGGATTGTGAATCTCAACTTTACCAACCTCACTTTATTCAACCTAACCAATGCGAACTTAACGTTTGTGAACCTATACTTTACAAACCTCACTTTATTCAACCTAACCAATGCAAACTTAAGGTTTGTAAACCTAAACTTTACAAATCTCACTTTATTCAACCTTACTACTGTGAACCTAACCAATGCGAACCTAAGGATTGTGAATCTAAACTTTACCAACCTCACATTATTCAACCTAACCAATGCGAACTTAACGTTTGTGAACTTAAACTTTACAAACCTCACTATATTCAACCTAACCAATGCGAACCTAAGGATTGTGAATCTCAACTTTACCAACCTCATTTTATTCAACCTAACCAATGCGAACTTAACGTTTGTGAACCTATACTTTACAAATCTCACTTTATTCAACCTAACCAATGCGAACTTAAGGTTTGTAAACCTAAACTTTACAAATCTCACTTTATTCAACCTAACTACTGTGAACCTAACCAATGCGAACCTAGGGATAGTGAATCTAAACTTTACAAACCTCACTTTATTCAACCTAACTACTGTGAACCTAACCAATGCGAACCTAAGGTTTGTGAATCTAAACTTTACCAACCTCACATTATTCAACCTAACCAATGCGAACTTAACGTTTGTGAACTTAAACTTTACAAACCTCACTATATTCAACCTAACCAATGCGAACTTAACGTTTGTGAACCTATACTTTACAAACCTCACTTTATTCAACCTAACTACTGTGAACCTAACCAATGCGAACCTAAGGATTGTGAATCTAAACTTTACCAACCTCACATTATTCAACCTAACCAATGCGAACTTAACGTTTGTGAACTTAAACTTTACAAACCTCACTATATTCAACCTAACCAATGCGAACCTAAGGATTGTGAATCTCAACTTTACCAACCTCACTTTATTCAACCTAACTACTGTGAACCTAACCAATGCGAACCTAGGGATAGTGAATCTAAACTTTACAAACCTCACATTATTCAACCTAACCAATGCGAACTTAACGTTTGTGAACTTAAACTTTACAAACCTCACTATATTCAACCTAACCAATGCGAACCTAAGGATTGTGAATCTCAACTTTACCAACCTCACTTTATTCAACCTAACCAATGCGAACTTAACGTTTGTGAACCTATACTTTACAAACCTCACTTTATTCAACCTAACCAATGCAAACTTAAGGTTTGTAAACCTAAACTTTACAAATCTCACTTTATTCAACCTAACTACTGTGAACCTAACCAATGCGAACCTAAGGATTGTGAATCTAAACTTTACCAACCTCACATTATTCAACCTAACCAATGCGAACTTAACGTTTGTGAACTTAAACTTTACAAACCTCACTATATTCAACCTAACCAATGCGAACCTAAGGATTGTGAATCTCAACTTTACCAACCTCACTTTATTCAACCTAACCAATGCGAACTTAACGTTTGTGAACCTATACTTTACAAATCTCACATTATTCAACCTAACCAATGCGAACTTAAGGTTTGTAAACCTAAACTTTACAAATCTCACTTTATTCAATCTAACTACTGTGAACCTAACCAATGCGAACCTAGGGATAGTGAATCTAAACTTTACAAACCTCACTTTATTCAACCTAACTACTGTGAACCTAACCAATGCGAACCTAAGGATTGTGAATCTAAACTTTACCAACCTCACATTATTCAACCTAACCAATGCGAACTTAACGTTTGTGAACTTAAACTTTACAAACCTCACTATATTCAACCTAAGCAATGCGAACCTAAGGATTGTGAATCTCAACTTTACCAACCTCACTTTATTCAACCTAACCAATGCGAACTTAACTTTTGTGAACCTATACTTTACAAACCTCACTTTATTCAACCTAACCAATGCGAACTTAAGGTTTGTAAACCTAAACTTTACAAATCTCACTTTATTCAACCTAACTACTGTGAACCTAACCAATGCGAACCTAGGGATAGTGAATCTAAATTTTACAAACCTCACTTTATTCAACCTAACTACTGTGAACCTAACCAATGCGAACCTAAGGATTGCGAATCTAAACTTTACCAACCTCACATTATTCAACCTAACCAATGCGAACTTAACGTTTGTGAACTTAAACTTTACAAACCTCACTATATTCAACCTAACTAATGCGAACCTAAGGATTGTGAATCTCAACTTTACCAACCTCACTTTATTCAACCTAACCAATGCGAACTTAACGTTTGTGAACCTATACTTTTCAAACCTCACTTTATTCAACCTAACCAATGCAAATTCAAGGTTTGTGAACCTAAACTTTACAAATCTCACTTTATTCAACCTAACTACTGTGAACCTAACCAATGCGAACCTAGGGATAGTGAATCTAAACTTTACAAACCTCACTTTATTCAACCTAACTACTGTGAACCTAACCAATGCGAACCTAAGGATTGTGAATCTAAACTTTACCAACCTCACATTATTCAACCTAACCAATGCGAACTTAAGGTTTGTGAACTTAAACTTTACAAACCTCACTATATTCAACCTAACCAATGCGAACCTAAGGATTGTGAATCTCAACTTTACCAACCTCACTTTATTCAACCTAACCAATGCGAACTTAACGTTTGTGAACCTATACTTTACAAACCTCACTTTATTCAACCTAACCAATGCGAACTTAAAGTTTGTAAACCTAAACTTTACAAATCTCACTTTATTCAACCTAACTACTGTGAACCTAACCAATGCGAACCAAAGAATTGTGAATCTAAACTTTACCAACCTCACATTATTCAACCTAACCAATGCGAACTTAACGTTTGTGAACTTAAACTTTACAAACCTCACTATATTCAACCTAACTAATGCGAACCTAAGGATTGTGAATCTCAACTTTACCAACCTCACTTTATTAAACCTAACCAATGCGAACTTAACGTTTGTGAACCTATGCTTTACAAATCTCACTTTATTCAACCTAACCAATGCGAACTTAAGGTTTGTAAACCTAAACTTTACAAATCTCACTTTATTCAACCTAACTACTGTGAACCTAACCAATGCGAACCTAGGGATAGTGAATCTAAACTTTACAAACCTCACTTTATTCAACCTAACTACTGTGAACCTAACCAATGCGAACCTAAGGATTGTGAATCTAAACTTTACCAACCTCACATTATTCAACCTAACCAATGCGAACTTAACGTTTGTGAACTTAAACTTTACAAACCTCACTATATTCAACCTAAGCAATGCGAACCTAAGGATTGTGAATCTCAACTTTACCAACCTCACTTTATTCAACCTAACCAATGCGAACTTAACGTTTGTGAACCTATACTTTACAAACCTCACTTTATTCAACCTAACCAATGCGAACTTAAGGTTTGTAAACCTAAACTTTACAAATCTCACTTTATTCAACCT
>OY829526.1:5000-20000 GCA_963691665.1 Clepsis dumicolana
CGGGGCTCCGCGCCAAGAGGGGGGGGACCGGGACACTTGGTCTCCCCCCTAGACGTTGTGGGCTGTTATCGCCGGCAGGGGATCCCCATCCCTTGCCAGCCAGCACCACTATGGGGGGGCGAGGGCGGCGATATATTGCCGCCTTCTCCTCCCCATCCGTCTACGCCGGAGCGGGGGCGCAAGAGGATTATTCTCGCGCTCCCGCTCCCTCTCCTCCTTCTGTGAGATGGTGGTTTCACAGAAGGAGGCGACGGCCTCCCACGCCCTCTCGCTTCCCAGCATGGCGTATACAACGCTGGGGAGCGAGAGGTCACCGCCGATCGCCGCCACCAGGGTGCAGCGCTCGTCGGACCAGCTTGGGCACACCTCTAGGGTGTGCTGTGCTGTGTCCTCGCCAACGCCGCACTCGTGGCACGACGCCGTCTCCTCCCTGCCGATCCGCCACAGGTACCGTCCGAAGCAACCGTGTCCGGACAGTACCTGGGCGAGTCGGAAGGTGAGGGACCCGTGGGTCCTCCCACACCACTCCACGAGCTGGGGGCGGATGGCCTCTATGGTGCGGACGCCATACGTGGCGCCCGCTAGGTCATCCACCCAGAGCTCGAGGACCTCCTCTTTCCTCTCCTCCCTTGCGTGGGCCACCTCCTCTGGGGCGAGTGAATCGCCCCTGGCCCGCCTCGCCACCCGCTCCCAATGCGCCTCGGCCAGCACCCCCGCCTCGATCTCCCACGGGGGTGTGCCGGCCATGACGCATGCCGCAGCGTGGCCCACCGTGCGGTAGGCCCGGCATGCCCGCACCGCCACGATCCGCTGCGGCCTGCGAAGCAGGGCCCTGTTCGGCGCGTCGAGGGCGTCTGCCCAGATCGGCGCGCCATACAGGGCCATGCTGCGGATGACACCCGCGTGCAGGCGCCTGCAGGGGGCGCCTGGTCCTCCCTGGTTCGGCAGGAGCCTTGCCAGGGCTCCGGCCGCACCGACGAGACGGGGAGCAAGCTGTTTAAAATGCTCCCCGAATCGCCACCTCCCGTCGAGGATAAGGCCCAAATATTTAATTTGGGCCTTAACCTCAACAGCGTCCCTGTTGATCCGGAGGGTGGCCCCCGCTGGCACTCGCCACCTTGGCCCCTTAAAGCAAAGGGCCTCGGTTTTGCGGAGTGCCACCTTTAGGCCTAGCGCCTCAATCCTCCGGACCAACAGGGAGGCTCCCACCTCCGCCCTCCTCTTTACTCCCTCCCAGGTGGTGTCCCGGACAGCCACCAGCGTGTCGTCTGCATAGCAGACGACCGCCATCCGGGGCAGCACCTCCCCGCGGATGGCCCAGTCAAACCCGACGTTCCAAAGCAGGGGTCCTAGGACTGACCCCTGGGGAACGCCGCAGGCCATCCGCCTCTCCTCCCTATTTCCCCCCCTCCCCATGTAGGACACTACCCGTCCCTGCAGGTAGTGTCCTACCACCCTCCGGAGGTAGAGGGGCACTCCATGGTATCGGAGTGCCTCCTCTATCACCCCGAAGGGGAGGGAGCCGAAGGCGTTGGCGATGTCTAGTGACACCGCCACAGCCCCCTGCCCCCCCCTGGCCGCTTCCTCCGTGAACCCTTTCAGGGCGGACAGGGCGTCGATCGTGGAACGCCCCGCCCGAAACCCGTACTGGTTCACGGAGAGGTCCGGCCCAACCCTCGCCAGATGCTGGATGATGCGGGAAGCCACCACTCTTTCGAGGAGCTTCCCGACCTCATCCAGCATCACTAGCGGCCGGTGCCCGGAAGGGGAGTCCGGCGGTCGACCCTCCTTCCTTAGCAGCACCAGCCGCCCCTCCTTCCACACCGTGGGGAAGCGACCCGCTGCCAGGCAATCGTCGAACAGGCAGCGGAGTCGGTCCCCGAGGTGCCTCAGGGCGATGGGGAGTACCTTTCCGGGTACCCCATCCGGTCCCGGAGCTTTCCGGGACCCCTTGAGCCGGCCAACCGCCATCTCCATTTCCTCCCCCGTTACCGGGGGAGCTTCGATGGCGGTCTCCTCGTCCTCGCTCTCAGGCGGTGCCATGCGCGGTGGGTCGAAAGGGGGGCTGTCAGGAAACAGCCCCTCGACCACCGCGCTAAGGACGGCCGGCTCCATTTCCTCCGTGGAGGGGGCCACCTTCATCTTCGCCCGTACCATTCGGTACGGGCGCCCCCACGGGTCCGCGTCGAGCGTGGCCAAGAACTCCGCGTAAGCGGAGTCCTTGGCCGCCGCAATGGCGTTTGCGAGCGCCTTTTTGGCCGAGCGCATCTCGGCCTGGAGGCGCTCCAGCTCGCCCGTCATCCGGTTCCGCCTTCGTCGGCACCGGGTAAACGCGCGGCGGGCAGCGTTGCTGGCGGCACGCAGGACCGCGAGGTCCTGCGTCCACCAGTACACGCCCTCCCTTGGCTTGAACGGGCGTGCCCTGGGCATGCCCGCGTCGCACACCGCCGTCAGGTCCCGCCGGAACCTGACGGCCCTCTCCTCGACCCCCACCGACTGGGGGGGGTCCGTTGCCCACGCACGGACCACGGCGGCCTCCTCCGCCAGGTCCGTTTTGAGGCGGGAGAGCTGCCACTTCGGGAAGCTTTCTCCGCCCCGCCCACCCACCACCCGGACCTGAGGCCCGTGAGGCGCACTGGAGACCCTGAACCGGATGTACATATGGTCCGACAGGGTCTCCACCTCCTCCAGGACACGCCAACACGTTATGCGTGCGCCGATGGCAGGGGTGGCAAACGTTACGTCTACCACCGAACCCCCTTGCCAGCGCACGCACGTGTAGGCGTTGCCCCGGTTCTCCGGGACCAGACCTACCATGGCGGCCCAGTCTCGGAGAAGCGCCCCCTTCGCATCCGTGATGGAAGACCCCCACGCCACGCACTTGGCGTTGAGGTCCCCCATCACGATGACCTGAGCCGGCGATGCCCTCTGCACCACCAGCTCTAGGCCATCCAGGAACCTCTCGAACTCCGAGAGGTTCCTGTTTGGGGAGAAGTAGACTCCTATGAGTACTACTCCTCCCCAGTTTGCCGCCACGTAGCCCGCGCCCCTCTCTTTGAGTGAGAGGCGCTGGGGGCCCGTTGGCGGCACCACCACGCCAACCGAGCCCACTGTGTCCCCTACCCAGTTTGGCTGAGGGGGGACAGCGTAGGGCTCGGCCACGACCGCGACGCCGACCTTCCACTCCGCCAAGACCTGCATGAGCAGGTCCTGTGCGCGGGCGGAGTGGTTGGCGTTGGTCTGCAGGAACTCGGTATGCAGGTGTCTGGGCATTAAGACACCTGCATATCGAGCTCCTCAGCCGCCTGGCGGCTTGCGGCATTTGACGAGGAGGCCCGGTTCGGCAGGGCCTTTCCTTTCACTGTTGGGGGGACACATTTTTCCCCCCCCATCACATGCCCGTGAGGTCGGCCTGCCTTGGCGCAAACTGCGCACTTGGCAGGAGCCTCGCATGTGGCCGCCATGTGGCCGTCTCCGCCACACCGGAAGCAGAGTGCCCCAAACTCTGCTTCCGTTGGGCACATGGCCCTGGTGTGGCCCAGCATCATGCACTTGAAGCACCTGAGGGGCTGGGCCTCCACCGCCTTAAAGGTGACCACCGACCACCCGATGGTCACCTTCGCTTGTCTGACGACCGCCTTAGCGGCCGTCGCCGGGCACCTAACCAGGGCCGATCCTCCAGCCCAGAAGCTCGGCCTGATTGTGCCCACCTTAACGCTCCCAGGTGGGCAGCCCCCTTTCTCGGCCACGATGGCCGCTACCTCCTCCCGGCTGACTGACTCGTCCAGGCCGGTGACACGGATGTCCACCAGCTTGGACGGCCGGGAGATGTCCGCAAGGGCCCCGATGACCTCCTGCAGTTTCCTAGCCAGGAGGTCCGCGGTCGCTTCAGGGGTATCCCCTCCCACCTCCATCAGCTTGGAGCCGGTCATGGAAGTTCGAATATTGACCGACTCCAAGCCGAGGTCCGCCAGCCTGATCGCTGCCCTGGCCTTTGCCAGGACCTCAGGGTATTTGGCCGGTAGGGCCCTGCCCTCGGGGTTCAAAATCGTCGCCCCCTCTTTGAGCGTCACCGCTATGGCAGCGGTGCGGGGGGCGACGATTTTAACGGCCTTGGGGGCCGGGGCGCTTTGGCGGGCCGCGCTGGTCGAAGGGTTACCGGGGGGGGAACCTAACCTAACCTAACCTAACCTAACCTAACCTAACCTAACCTAACCTAACCTAACCTAACCTAACCTAACCTAACCTAACCTAACCTAACCTAACCTAACCTAACCTAACCTAACCTAACCTAACCTAACCTAACCTAACCTAACCTAACCTAACCTAACCTAACCTAACCTAACCTAACCTAACCTAACCTAACCTAACCTAACCTAACCTAACCTAACCTAACCTAACCTAACCTAACCTAACCTAACCTAACCTAACCTAACCTAACCTAACCTAACCTAACCTAACCTAACCTAACCTAACCTAACCTAACCTAACCTAACCTAACCTAACCTAACCTAACCTAACCTAACCTAACCTAACCTAACCTAACCTAACCTAACCTAACCTAACCTAACCTAACCTAACCTAACCTAACCTAACCTAACCTAACCTAACCTAACCTAACCTAACCTAACCTAACCTAACCTAACCTAACCTAACCTAACCTAACCTAACCTAACCTAACCTAACCTAACCTAACCTAACCTAACCTAACCTAACCTAACCTAACCTAACCTAACCTAACCTAACCTAACCTAACCTAACCTAACCTAACCTAACCTAACCTAACCTAACCTAACCTAACCTAACCTAACCTAACCTAACCTAACCTAACCTAACCTAACCTAACCTAACCTAACCTAACCTAACCTAACCTAACCTAACCTAACCTAACCTAACCTAACCTAACCTAACCTAACCTAACCTAACCTAACCTAACCTAACCTAACCTAACCTAACCTAACCTAACCTAACCTAACCTAACCTAACCTAACCTAACCTAACCTAACCTAACCTAACCTAACCTAACCTAACCTAACCTAACCTAACCTAACCTAACCTAACCTAACCTAACCTAACCTAACCTAACCTAACCTAACCTAACCTAACCTAACCTAACCTAACCTAACCTAACCTAACCTAACCTAACCTAACCTAACCTAACCTAACCTAACCTAACCTAACCTAACCTAACCTAACCTAACCTAACCTAACCTAACCTAACCTAACCTAACCTAACCTAACCTAACCTAACCTAACCTAACCTAACCTAACCTAACCTAACCTAACCTAACCTAACCTAACCTAACCTAACCTAACCTAACCTAACCTAACCTAACCTAACCTAACCTAACCTAACCTAACCTAACCTAACCTAACCTAACCTAACCTAACCTAACCTAACCTAACCTAACCTAACCTAACCTAACCTAACCTAACCTAACCTAACCTAACCTAACCTAACCTAACCTAACCTAACCTAACCTAACCTAACCTAACCTAACCTAACCTAACCTAACCTAACCTAACCTAACCTAACCTAACCTAACCTAACCTAACCTAACCTAACCTAACCTAACCTAACCTAACCTAACCTAACCTAACCTAACCTAACCTAACCTAACCTAACCTAACCTAACCTAACCTAACCTAACCTAACCTAACCTAACCTAACCTAACCTAACCTAACCTAACCTAACCTAACCTAACCTAACCTAACCTAACCTAACCTAACCTAACCTAACCTAACCTAACCTAACCTAACCTAACCTAACCTAACCTAACCTAACCTAACCTAACCTAACCTAACCTAACCTAACCTAACCTAACCTAACCTAACCTAACCTAACCTAACCTAACCTAACCTAACCTAACCTAACCTAACCTAACCTAACCTAACCTAACCTAACCTAACCTAACCTAACCTAACCTAACCTAACCTAACCTAACCTAACCTAACCTAACCTAACCTAACCTAACCTAACCTAACCTAACCTAACCTAACCTAACCTAACCTAACCTAACCTAACCTAACCTAACCTAACCTAACCTAACCTAACCTAACCTAACCTAACCTAACCTAACCTAACCTAACCTAACCTAACCTAACCTAACCTAACCTAACCTAACCTAACCTAACCTAACCTAACCTAACCTAACCTAACCTAACCTAACCTAACCTAACCTAACCTAACCTAACCTAACCTAACCTAACCTAACCTAACCTAACCTAACCTAACCTAACCTAACCTAACCTAACCTAACCTAACCTAACCTAACCTAACCTAACCTAACCTAACCTAACCTAACCTAACCTAACCTAACCTAACCTAACCTAACCTAACCTAACCTAACCTAACCTAACCTAACCTAACCTAACCTAACCTAACCTAACCTAACCTAACCTAACCTAACCTAACCTAACCTAACCTAACCTAACCTAACCTAACCTAACCTAACCTAACCTAACCTAACCTAACCTAACCTAACCTAACCTAACCTAACCTAACCTAACCTAACCTAACCTAACCTAACCTAACCTAACCTAACCTAACCTAACCTAACCTAACCTAACCTAACCTAACCTAACCTAACCTAACCTAACCTAACCTAACCTAACCTAACCTAACCTAACCTAACCTAACCTAACCTAACCTAACCTAACCTAACCTAACCTAACCTAACCTAACCTAACCTAACCTAACCTAACCTAACCTAACCTAACCTAACCTAACCTAACCTAACCTAACCTAACCTAACCTAACCTAACCTAACCTAACCTAACCTAACCTAACCTAACCTAACCTAACCTAACCTAACCTAACCTAACCTAACCTAACCTAACCTAACCTAACCTAACCTAACCTAACCTAACCTAACCTAACCTAACCTAACCTAACCTAACCTAACCTAACCTAACCTAACCTAACCTAACCTAACCTAACCAACCAGTTCCGTCCCCCCCTCCGTGGAGAGCGCCACGAAATTATAGCGCTCCGCGTTCGAAAAATCCAAAAAGTGATCAAAAGTCGTCCGATTTTCGCGAAAAAAGTGCCAAAGTGTTATTCGCAGTGCAGTGTATGTGGGCAAATAAAGTTCTAGTGTGGGTCCAAAAGATCTAAGGACTTAGTGCTTTTTAACCTCAAAATTTGAGGTTAATTGTGCTTTTACCGCACTAAAACTGCGTGCGCTGCCCGCGGAACCGCTGTGAGTACCACTTTTTCATTTGCCAATCGGAAGGCCTTATTTTGGTCCATCATCCACCAAAAAACCAGATTTTTTGGGACCGAATTGAGTGACTGGGAATCAAAAAACCAAAAACCACGTGGACACGTGTTTCGCCGAAACTTATAGTTACGGCCACGTGCGACACGTCGGTAGGTGCGGCTGAAAAAGCCTAATACGCCGCAAAAAGCCCCATCCCTTAATTCGGTCGGTGGACCAAGATACCACGGAAAAACCGGGAATTTCAAATTTTCAAAATTTTCAAAATTGAATAACTCCCCCAATCGATCTACGACCCCCCATTTTTAAATTACTGCTAGATAGGTCTCTTCAAGACCTATCTTTTGATACCTCACACACCCCCCCGCCACTAAGGTTAGGGGGTGAAAAAGGCGTGACCCGGTTTTTTCCAAAAAACGAGGGGGGGGAAAGAAAAGGGCCAGCCCAATTCTGAGAACGCCAGATTATCGGGCTGGTACGGAACTTAGGTTAAGATTTTTTTCAGATTTTTAGGTTAAGAATTGGGTTTTTGGGGACCATCCGCGCGGAAATTCCCGAAACTCCCTGTTCCCGTTCCCGGAAAATTCGGGACGCCACCTGGTGCGAAGCGCCACTCGCTGTTGGTTCTGCCGGCGTTAACCGCGTGTCTCTGCGGCGTCTGTGGCCGGAGATCCCTCGATCCCGAACTTTTTGGAGACCAGTTCTGGTTTCCTTTGAGCTTGGCTGCTGACGGATCTCGGGCTAGGAGCGTCGTACGAGGCTGCGGTTTTCACTGGGGGGGCTGCTGGGGGTTGTGCTTTGCGCCTGGGGCATAATCCGGAACCGGATATCCGGAAACCCGGAAGTTGCGGGAACGGTTTCTGGACCCCTGGAAACCCGTGTACATCCCAAACCGCGACTTCCTGCGACCTCTGGAACGCTGGGAATCGCGATTTTGGATCGGCGCGGACGCCATCTTGGATTTTTTGAAGTCCAGTTTCCGGGGAACCTCTGGGTTGCCGAAGGCGGAGTTTGGGTTCTCTCCGGGGAAGTCTGGGGTGGTCTATCGAGTGATCGGGTAATTTTCCGGAAAAACTCAAAAAATTTTGAAAAATTTTTTGAAAAATTTTTTCGGAAAATTCTTCGGTATAATCGAAGACGTGTCTGGGGGCAGCTTGGAGGAGGAAACCGCGACTTTCTAGGACGTCTGGAAGGGCCGTAGCAGAGGTTTGAAATTTGACTTTGACAGTTCTGAACTGTCAAAGTCGAGTTTTGGAGCGCTGTAGCAGGTGAACCAGTAGACCTAGAGAGACGTGCGACACTTCGCCGAGTCCGGCGAGACCTCCTCTACGGCTTCCGATCGTTTCCGGACACTTTCCGGACCCGGACATTTTTGTCCGGCTGAGAGTGGAAACAGAATCGGGACTCCGAGGGCACGTGTAGGCCGAAAACCGCGACTTCCTGCGACGTCTGGGAGGGCTACAGCAAAAGTTTGAAGTTCGGCACTGAGAGTTCTCCAACTGTCAGAGTCGAATTTCAAAACGCTATAGCGGAAGAACCAGACGTCCTAGAGAGACGTGCGACACATCGCCGAGTCCGGCGCGAGCTCCTCTATCGTTTCAGACCATTTCCGGACACTTCTAAAACCCGGACATTTTTGTCCGGAAAAGTGAGGAAACGTGTTTGGGACCCGAGGGGCACGTGCAGGCCGCAAACGGCGACTTTCTACGACGTCTGGGAGGGCAACAGTGAGGGTTTGAAGTTTGGCTTTGACAGTTCTCAACTGTCAAAGTCGGATTTCGAAACGCTGTAGCGAGAGAACCAGACGGCCTAGAGAGACGTGCGACCCACCGCCGAGTCCGGCGTGACCCCCTCTGTGACGCCAGACCGTTTTCCGGACAATCCGCAGACCCGGACATTTTTCCGGAAAAGCGGGTAAAACTCGGGAACGGAGCGACGCAGAGGAAAGTGCGATACGTCGTTGGAACCGGCTCGGGCCGCTCTACACTGCTACCGGACTGTTTCTGACCCTAGCCGGACCCGGACAAAAAGTTCCGGAAAAGCGAAAGGTTGGAAGTGAGCGGTTCGAGGGCACGGAGGGGCTTGAGCGGAGTCTGACAACATGTCGCAGAGGGAGGGAGGGGATGCGGGGAAGGTCAAGGGACCGGGAATTAGGCTACGTATGCCTGCTACCGCGGCGGGGAAGAAAAAGGAGGAAAAGACCACTGGCCGGATGCCTGCTGGAAGCGGACCTTCGGGAGCCGCTTCGGACACACGTCCCAGGAAAGCAGGGAAAACGGAAAGGACGACGGCAAGCACGAGCGACCCTGGTCGACCAGCAAGGAAGGTGTCAGGTTCCGGGAAGGAAGTGGAGTTGCCCAAACAGGTTGCTCCTAGGCTGCCGTCCCCCGAAAAAATCGACGTCATTACGATTGACGACGATGAGGCAGACCAACCAGCCTCACAAAACGGGGAGCGGCGGCCTGCGCGGGAAGCCACGGAGCCAACCGACGCACCGGAGTATACCTACACCAGGGAGGAACTCGCTGGGGGGGGTGAAAGCGGGATGGAAGTGGCAGACACACGGCAGACGGTGGAACCACCTTCGACGGCTCTACCCTTGGAAGAGTCTGTTGTTGAGGGTGGTACCGGAACCCCGAATGCCGCGTCGACTCCGTCCCTACGACACCCAGCCACAGCGAGGCTAAGAACAAACTCCACGTCCAGATCGGAATCGGCACTGCTGAGAATCACGACCCAACTCCGGGAGGCCAAAGCGGCGGAAGCCCGGAACCGGACAAGGACTGCCAGCGAGCCAGCTGACCCGGAAGATGCCCAGGACGACACAGGGCTCTTTGACGACCGCTCGGTCTGCTCGTCAGCGATCTGCGGGGGGGGGCTGCTCAGTGAGCTACCGCAGAAGGCAAACGAGACCTTGCAAGCTGCGAAGACCGCTATGGAAAGCTCGGGAAACCTCAAGAGGTCGGTCAGAGAGACGATGGTCGAGTCCCTACATGCCTTGTACGAGATGGTACTAAGGCTGGCGGACTCGAGGACGCGTCACATGACCGAGCTCCAGAGGGAAAAGGCGAGCTTTGCTAAACGGCTCTGTGCCATTGAGCGGACCCACTCCGCGAAGATGCAGGCGACGATGGCGGCGGAAAGGGAGGCTAGGGAGGCTAACGCCCAGGTGCTCAAAGCCATCGCAGGGGAGGTAATGGCTCAGAGGCAGATCCTGGTGTCCGACGTGGGAGACGCCCTCAAAAAGTTGAAGGCCACCGGTCCTTGGGGGGGAGCGCAGTGCGGAGCCGAGTCCAAGCAGATAAAGGAGGCGGACGCCGGACTCCAGAGGCAGATTCTCCAAGCTGTGGAAGAGCTCAGGACGGAAAACCGCAGAGGAACCCAGGAGGGAGAGCGGTTAGAACGTCGGGAGCTCGTGCTGGAGATCGCCAAACTCCGGGCCGAGATTAGAGAGCTATCGCTCTCGAACTTGGCCCTGGGGGAGGAGCTGACGACCGCCGCAGAGAAGCAAAGGATGTCCGCGGAGCAGAGAGAAAAGATCGAAGACCGGCTGGAAGAGATGGGCCAGAGTCTTACGGAGATGGGAAGGGAAGTGAGGAGAGTGGGTAGCGCACCGGAAGCCGTCGCGGGGGCAGTCACGAAAATCCACAACACTGAAGAGAGGGTAAGCTCAGTGGTGGAGAGACTGCACGCCGTGACGGTTAACGGACTCGCTGACCTGAAGGAGGAAGTCCAATCAGTGGCAGCTTTCGTCGCGCACAACTCAACGGCGGGAGGCAAAACGTTGATGGAAGAGCTGCTCTCAACGGAAGCCACGGAGGAAACCCTTGAAAAAGGGGAAGAACCGTGGAAGAACGTCGAGTCTCGGGCAGCCACCAGGAGGAGGAGGAGGTTGGAGAGTGGAAACACCAAACCGGTGCCACCGCGAACCAGCTTCCCCCTAATCCTGGAGTCCAAAGACCCGAAAGAGACCAGCGCGACCATCATCAGAACCGTCAAGGAGAGGGTGAATGCCTCGGAGTTGGGGGTGGGGGTGGATTTCGTCCGAGGCCTTCGAAACCAAAAGGCCGTTCTCGGGCTCGCTTCGGAGACGGACAGGGAGGCCATGCTGGGGGCAATTAGGAAAAAGTGCGCAAGCATTGACGCTAGCGCCCCCAGCATGAAAAAGCCACTCATCTGTCTCGTGGGCGTGGCCGGGGACCTCACGGACTCACAGATTCCTGGGGCGCTGCAAAAGCAGAACGGGGTGCTCCTGGGGGCGGAATCTGGTGGCGCGGCCGGCATCAGGGTTCTGAGACGCACTAAAGGGAGGACGTCGGAAGTCACGAACGTCATCCTCGAAGTGAACCCAGAGACCTGGGACCGTCTCAGGGACCAGAAAGTCCGGTTGGGCTACCAGAGACTGCTGGCCCGGGATCACTCTCCTGTAGTGCAGTGCTACAGGTGCATGGGGTACGGGCACTTCGCGAGGGGTTGCACGGCGGAGCAGACGTGTGGTCACTGTGCTGAAAAGCACGACACCAGAGCCTGCAAAGCCCGAAACGCCCACGCGAAGTGCACGAACTGCATCAAATCGGGAGGAAGTGAAGCGGTAACGAGCCATCCGGCCTACAGCAGGGACTGCCCTGAATGGGAGAAGTGGGACCGCATCGCGCGCTCACAGGTCCGGTACTGCTAAGGGCACCCCGGGGAACACGAGGCAACACCCGATCCGGGTTGTGCAGGGGAACATGGGGAGGGGTTACGCGGCCACTAAGGAGATGTTGAATGATGCGGAGAACGGTGGGGTGGCGGTGCTGATCCTACAGGAACCCTACGTGGGCTCAAGTGGGATCCTCACCGCTCCTCACCAAGTCATACAGCAGACTCAGGGTGAAGGCCCGGTAAAGTCTGCTGTAGTAATTCTTGATCCCAACATCCAAGTCAAGATAGATCCGCATCACATAACGAAAAACATTGTGTCCGTATTAATCTGTTCCCATGGTTTTGAGCTAATGATTGTCAGTCTGTACCTCGAAGGAGATCGACCCATAGAAGACCACCTGCAAAAGCTGAAGAGAGCCCTGGACGCCGCCACAACGAAGAACATCATCGTAGCAGGCGACGTCAATGCCACGAGCCACTGGTGGGGATGTTGTGCGGAGGACCGGAGAGGCTCTGATCTGGTGGACTTTTTCTCGGAAGCGGGTTTGGATGTTGTCAACACGGGGTCGGTACCGACGTTCTACACTCATCGGGGGGGGAAACTCTACTCCAGCATTGTGGATGTCACAGCGTGCTCAGCAACGATGCTCAACCGTATCAAGAACTGGAGGGTCAACGAAGACGACGCAGGACTCTCCGACCACCGACGACTGGAGTTCACGATCGAGGTGGGGTTGAGCAGGGTGGTGGAGGTAAGCCGGACAACAAGGATATACAACACCAACAAAGCTGACTGGTCGCGCTTCGGGGAATCACTCCGGAGTGCGCTACGCGAAGCTGAAATATCCTTGGAGAAGGTTGACTCTATCGCCGAGCCAGAAGAACTTGAGCGCGCTGTGAGGAAATTCATGGAGCTGGTGGCAGGAGCTTGTGAGGAGGCCATCCCGAGAGTGGGGAAGAGGAGAGGGGGGAAGGGGGCGCCATGGTGGACAGCGGAACTCGATGAGCTGAGACGACGAACCAAGACGCTGAGGCGGCGCATATCTGTGGCAAATCCCCGGAGAAGACCATTCGTATGTCAGGAGTACCTGGCAGCCCGGGAGATCTACAAGAACGCCATAGAGAACGCCGTCACATCGAGTTGGAAGACCTTTTGTTCGCAGCAGCAGAAGGAGGACATTTGGCACACCTCATACAGAGTCATCAAAAACTGTATGAGGCCGACAACCAGCCAAGAGTGCCTCCTGAAGGAGCCTGTGAGCGGGAGAGTCCTAAACGCGAGAGAGTCCGCTGACCTGCTGGCGAGAACCTTCTTCCCGAAGGACGACCCCAGCGAAGACACGCCGGAGCAAGAAGAGTGCAGGAAGGAAGCAGAAGAGTGGAGAATCCGGACACAACTGGAACCCATGACCGTCCGCCCGTTCACTGAGGAAGAAGCAGAAGCAGTGATGGGTGGGATGAGTCCGAAGAAGGCGCCGGGAGTGGACGGATTTACATCTGACGTATGCTGTCGAGCATTTAGGGCTAGCCCGGTGATGCTGGCATTGTACAACGCGTGTTTCAGGATCGGCTACTTCCCGAGGATCTGGAAGGAGGCGTGGATACGTGTCATACCGAAGCCCGGGAAAGACACGTATACAAACCCGAAGTCACACCGCCCCATCGGACTACTCCCTGTACCTGGTAAGATCCTGGAGAAGATGGTTTTCAACCGGATCTCTTGGGGACTGTACAGGGAGAAGAAACTAAGTCCGAAGCAGTATGGCTTCATGCCGCAGAAGAGCACGGAGGACGCGTTGTATGATGTCATCACATACGTCAGAAAAGGAGTGAAGGAGAAGAAGATCGTCGCCATCGTATCCCTAGACATCGAGGGAGCCTTTGACGGTGCATGGTGGCCGGCCATCGTGCGGGAGCTTTCGGGCAAGGTGGAGGAGCTCGGGACTTTCCGCATGGTGTGCAGCTACCTGGAGGACAGGACCATCGCCCTGAGCTACATGGGAGAGCGGATAACATCGGACACCCGGCGCGGCTGTATCCAGGGATCAATTGGAGGACCCCTTCTGTGGAACGTACAACTCGATCCACTTCTGCAGAGGGCGGAATCCCTGGAAGCCGAAATTCAAGCTTTCGCCGACGACATAGTGGTGGTTGCAGCAGCCAAAACTACTCCGGAACTCGAGAGAGTGGTTCACGCGGCGCTGAAGGAGATCACAGATTGGGGACGACGTAACAGAATGAAGTTCGCACCACATAAGACGCAATGTACCATCGTAACAAAGCGTCTTAAGTACGAGAAGCCTCTCTTCCAAATCGCAACCGTCCCTATTGAAATCTCTGACAGCGTCCACCTGCTCGGGTGTACGATAGACCGGAACCTCGGGTTTGGGCAACATCTGGAGAGGGTGACTGCGAAATCGGTCGCCCTCTACAAGGTTGTGGCCAGAATGGCCAAGGCGCAATGGGGCCTGAACCCGGAAATCCTCCGAACCATCTATTTCACCGTAGTCGAACCCACTATGTTGTACGCAGCTGGAGCTTGGGGTGTGGTCCTGGACCGAGTGCACGTCAGGAAGAGGTTGGATAGGGTCACGCGATCGTTTGCCATCAAGATCGCGAAGGCCCATCGCACGGTTTCCCTGACGGCGAGCACGCTGTTGGCCGGAATCTTGCCCCTCGATCTTAGAGCCAAGGAGAACCTGTTCCTCTACGAAGTCAAGAGAGGACGTCCGCTTGAAGACCTACCGGACCGGGAACTCCAGCCGAGAAGAAGACCCATCGACATGCCGCATCCTGCAGAGCGAGAGACCCTTGGGTTTGGACTCATTACAACCCAAGAGGAAGCCTCCCAGGTAGAAGAGAGCGGCGAGTTGACGTGCTACACGGATGGAAGTAAGATCGAGGGGAGAGTCGGGGGAGCCGTATCTGTCTGGAAGAGTGGAAGAGAAATCCGAAGTGAGGGTTTCAGGTTGGAACCCTACTGTACGGTATTCCAGGCAGAGATGGTGGCGATCAGCAGAGCAGTGGAGCTGACGGCGGGCAAGGGAGAGAAGATCAAAGTCAACATCCTCAGCGATTCTAGGTCATCGGTCCAGTGCATCAGTTACCCCGCTACACTCAACCCTATAGCGGGGG
>OY829526.1:25000-40000 GCA_963691665.1 Clepsis dumicolana
ACCTAACCTAACCTAACCTAACCTAACCTAACCTAACCTAACCTAACCTAACCTAACCTAACCTAACCTAACCTAACCTAACCTAACCTAACCTAACCTAACCTAACCTAACCTAACCTAACCTAACCTAACCTAACCTAACCTAACCTAACCTAACCTAACCTAACCTAACCTAACCTAACCTAACCTAACCTAACCTAACCTAACCTAACCTAACCTAACCTAACCTAACCTAACCTAACCTAACCTAACCTAACCTAACCTAACCTAACCTAACCTAACCTAACCTAACCTAACCTAACCTAACCTAACCTAACCTAACCTAACCTAACCTAACCTAACCTAACCTAACCTAACCTAACCTAACCTAACCTAACCTAACCTAACCTAACCTAACCTAACCTAACCTAACCTAACCTAACCTAACCTAACCTAACCTAACCTAACCTAACCTAACCTAACCTAACCTAACCTAACCTAACCTAACCTAACCTAACCTAACCTAACCTAACCTAACCTAACCTAACCTAACCTAACCTAACCTAACCTAACCTAACCTAACCTAACCTAACCTAACCTAACCTAACCTAACCTAACCTAACCTAACCTAACCTAACCTAACCTAACCTAACCTAACCTAACCTAACCTAACCTAACCTAACCTAACCTAACCTAACCTAACCTAACCTAACCTAACCTAACCTAACCTAACCTAACCTAACCTAACCTAACCTAACCTAACCTAACCTAACCTAACCTAACCTAACCTAACCTAACCTAACCTAACCTAACCTAACCTAACCTAACCTAACCTAACCTAACCTAACCTAACCTAACCTAACCTAACCTAACCTAACCTAACCTAACCTAACCTAACCTAACCTAACCTAACCTAACCTAACCTAACCTAACCTAACCTAACCTAACCTAACCTAACCTAACCTAACCTAACCTAACCTAACCTAACCTAACCTAACCTAACCTAACCTAACCTAACCTAACCTAACCTAACCTAACCTAACCTAACCTAACCTAACCTAACCTAACCTAACCTAACCTAACCTAACCTAACCTAACCTAACCTAACCTAACCTAACCTAACCTAACCTAACCTAACCTAACCTAACCTAACCTAACCTAACCTAACCTAACCTAACCTAACCTAACCTAACCTAACCTAACCTAACCTAACCTAACCTAACCTAACCTAACCTAACCTAACCTAACCTAACCTAACCTAACCTAACCTAACCTAACCTAACCTAACCTAACCTAACCGAACCTAACCTAACCTAACCTAACCTAACCTAACCTAACCTAACCTAACCTAACCTAACCTAACCTAACCTAACCTAACCTAACCTAACCTAACCTAACCTAACCTAACCTAACCTAACCTAACCTAACCTAACCTAACCTAACCTAACCCCTAACCTAACCTAACCTAACCTAACCTAACCTAACCTAACCTAACCTAACCTAACCTAACCTAACCTAACCTAACCTAACCTAACCTAACCTAACCTAACCTAACCTAACCTAACCTAACCTAACCTAACCTAACCTAACCTAACCTAACCTAACCTAACCTAACCTAACCTAACCTAACCTAACCTAACCTAACCTAACCTAACCTAACCTAACCTAACCTAACCTAACCTAACCTAACCTAACCTAACCTAACCTAACCTAACCTAACCTAACCTAACCTAACCTAACCTAACCTAACCTAACCTAACCTAACCTAACCTAACCTAACCTAACCTAACCTAACCTAACCTAACCTAACCTAACCTAACCTAACCTAACCTAACCTAACCTAACCTAACCTAACCTAACCTAACCTAACCTAACCTAACCTAACCTAACCTAACCTAACCTAACCTAACCTAACCTAACCTAACCTAACCTAACCTAACCTAACCTAACCTAACCTAACCTAACCTAACCTAACCTAACCTAACCTAACCTAACCTAACCTAACCTAACCTAACCTAACCTAACCTAACCTAACCTAACCTAACCTAACCTAACCTAACCTAACCTAACCTAACCTAACCTAACCTAACCTAACCTAACCTAACCTAACCTAACCTAACCTAACCTAACCTAACCTAACCTAACCTAACCTAACCTAACCTAACCTAACCTAACCTAACCTAACCTAACCTAACCTAACCTAACCTAACCTAACCTAACCTAACCTAACCTAACCTAACCTAACCTAACCTAACCTAACCTAACCTAACCTAACCTAACCTAACCTAACCTAACCTAACCTAACCTAACCTAACCTAACCTAACCTAACCTAACCTAACCTAACCTAACCTAACCTAACCTAACCTAACCTAACCTAACCTAACCTAACCTAACCTAACCTAACCTAACCTAACCTAACCTAACCTAACCTAACCTAACCTAACCTAACCTAACCTAACCTAACCTAACCTAACCTAACCTAACCTAACCTAACCTAACCTAACCTAACCTAACCTAACCTAACCTAACCTAACCTAACCTAACCTAACCTAACCTAACCTAACCTAACCTAACCTAACCTAACCTAACCTAACCTAACCTAACCTAACCTAACCTAACCTAACCTAACCTAACCTAACCTAACCTAACCTAACCTAACCTAACCTAACCTAACCTAACCTAACCTAACCTAACCTAACCTAACCTAACCTAACCTAACCTAACCTAACCTAACCTAACCTAACCTAACCTAACCTAACCTAACCTAACCTAACCTAACCTAACCTAACCTAACCTAACCTAACCTAACCTAACCTAACCTAACCTAACCTAACCTAACCTAACCTAACCTAACCTAACCTAACCTAACCTAACCTAACCTAACCTAACCTAACCTAACCTAACCTAACCTAACCTAACCTAACCTAACCTAACCTAACCTAACCTAACCTAACCTAACCTAACCTAACCTAACCTAACCTAACCTAACCTAACCTAACCTAACCTAACCTAACCTAACCTAACCTAACCTAACCTAACCTAACCTAACCTAACCTAACCTAACCTAACCTAACCTAACCTAACCTAACCTAACCTAACCTAACCTAACCTAACCTAACCTAACCTAACCTAACCTAACCTAACCTAACCTAACCTAACCTAACCTAACCTAACCTAACCTAACCTAACCTAACCTAACCTAACCTAACCTAACCTAACCTAACCTAACCTAACCTAACCTAACCTAACCTAACCTAACCTAACCTAACCTAACCTAACCTAACCTAACCTAACCTAACCTAACCTAACCTAACCTAACCTAACCTAACCTAACCTAACCTAACCTAACCTAACCTAACCTAACCTAACCTAACCTAACCTAACCTAACCTAACCTAACCTAACCTAACCTAACCTAACCTAACCTAACCTAACCTAACCTAACCTAACCTAACCTAACCTAACCTAACCTAACCTAACCTAACCTAACCTAACCTAACCTAACCTAACCTAACCTAACCTAACCTAACCTAACCTAACCTAACCTAACCTAACCTAACCTAACCTAACCTAACCTAACCTAACCTAACCTAACCTAACCTAACCTAACCTAACCTAACCTAACCTAACCTAACCTAACCTAACCTAACCTAACCTAACCTAACCTAACCTAACCTAACCTAACCTAACCTAACCTAACCTAACCTAACCTAACCTAACCTAACCTAACCTAACCTAACCTAACCTAACCTAACCTAACCTAACCTAACCTAACCTAACCTAACCTAACCTAACCTAACCTAACCTAACCTAACCTAACCTAACCTAACCTAACCTAACCTAACCTAACCTAACCTAACCTAACCTAACCTAACCTAACCTAACCTAACCTAACCTAACCTAACCTAACCTAACCTAACCTAACCTAACCTAACCTAACCTAACCTAACCTAACCTAACCTAACCTAACCTAACCTAACCTAACCTAACCTAACCTAACCTAACCTAACCTAACCTAACCTAACCTAACCTAACCTAACCTAACCTAACCTAACCTAACCTAACCTAACCTAACCTAACCTAACCTAACCTAACCTAACCTAACCTAACCTAACCTAACCTAACCTAACCTAACCTAACCTAACCTAACCTAACCTAACCTAACCTAACCTAACCTAACCTAACCTAACCTAACCTAACCTAACCTAACCTAACCTAACCTAACCTAACCTAACCTAACCTAACCTAACCTAACCTAACCTAACCTAACCTAACCTAACCTAACCTAACCTAACCTAACCTAACCTAACCTAACCTAACCTAACCTAACCTAACCTAACCTAACCTAACCTAACCTAACCTAACCTAACCTAACCTAACCTAACCTAACCTAACCTAACCTAACCTAACCTAACCTAACCTAACCTAACCTAACCTAACCTAACCTAACCTAACCTAACCTAACCTAACCTAACCTAACCTAACCTAACCTAACCTAACCTAACCTAACCTAACCTAACCTAACCTAACCTAACCTAACCTAACCTAACCTAACCTAACCTAACCTAACCTAACCTAACCTAACCTAACCTAACCTAACCTAACCTAACCTAACCTAACCTAACCTAACCTAACCTAACCTAACCTAACCTAACCTAACCTAACCTAACCTAACCTAACCTAACCTAACCTAACCTAACCTAACCTAACCTAACCTAACCTAACCTAACCTAACCTAACCTAACCTAACCTAACCTAACCTAACCTAACCTAACCTAACCTAACCTAACCTAACCTAACCTAACCTAACCTAACCTAACCTAACCTAACCTAACCTAACCTAACCTAACCTAACCTAACCTAACCTAACCTAACCTAACCTAACCTAACCTAACCTAACCTAACCTAACCTAACCTAACCTAACCTAACCTAACCTAACCTAACCTAACCTAACCTAACCTAACCTAACCTAACCTAACCTAACCTAACCTAACCTAACCTAACCTAACCTAACCTAACCTAACCTAACCTAACCTAACCTAACCTAACCTAACCTAACCTAACCTAACCTAACCTAACCTAACCTAACCTAACCTAACCTAACCTAACCTAACCTAACCTAACCTAACCTAACCTAACCTAACCTAACCTAACCTAACCTAACCTAACCTAACCTAACCTAACCTAACCTAACCTAACCTAACCTAACCTAACCTAACCTAACCTAACCTAACCTAACCTAACCTAACCTAACCTAACCTAACCTAACCTAACCTAACCTAACCTAACCTAACCTAACCTAACCTAACCTAACCTAACCTAACCTAACCTAACCTAACCTAACCTAACCTAACCTAACCTAACCTAACCTAACCTAACCTAACCTAACCTAACCTAACCTAACCTAACCTAACCTAACCTAACCTAACCTAACCTAACCTAACCTAACCTAACCTAACCTAACCTAACCTAACCTAACCTAACCTAACCTAACCTAACCTAACCTAACCTAACCTAACCTAACCTAACCTAACCTAACCTAACCTAACCTAACCTAACCTAACCTAACCTAACCTAACCTAACCTAACCTAACCTAACCTAACCTAACCTAACCTAACCTAACCTAACCTAACCTAACCTAACCTAACCTAACCTAACCTAACCTAACCTAACCTAACCTAACCTAACCTAACCTAACCTAACCTAACCTAACCTAACCTAACCTAACCTAACCTAACCTAACCTAACCTAACCTAACCTAACCTAACCTAACCTAACCTAACCTAACCTAACCTAACCTAACCTAACCTAACCTAACCTAACCTAACCTAACCTAACCTAACCTAACCTAACCTAACCTAACCTAACCTAACCTAACCTAACCTAACCTAACCTAACCTAACCTAACCTAACCTAACCTAACCTAACCTAACCTAACCTAACCTAACCTAACCTAACCTAACCTAACCTAACCTAACCTAACCTAACCTAACCTAACCTAACCTAACCTAACCTAACCTAACCTAACCTAACCTAACCTAACCTAACCTAACCTAACCTAACCTAACCTAACCTAACCTAACCTAACCTAACCTAACCTAACCTAACCTAACCTAACCTAACCTAACCTAACCTAACCTAACCTAACCTAACCTAACCTAACCTAACCTAACCTAACCTAACCTAACCTAACCTAACCTAACCTAACCTAACCTAACCTAACCTAACCTAACCTAACCTAACCTAACCTAACCTAACCTAACCTAACCTAACCTAACCTAACCTAACCTAACCTAACCTAACCTAACCTAACCTAACCTAACCTAACCTAACCTAACCTAACCTAACCTAACCTAACCTAACCTAACCTAACCTAACCTAACCTAACCTAACCTAACCTAACCTAACCTAACCTAACCTAACCTAACCTAACCTAACCTAACCTAACCTAACCTAACCTAACCTAACCTAACCTAACCTAACCTAACCTAACCTAACCTAACCTAACCTAACCTAACCTAACCTAACCTAACCTAACCTAACCTAACCTAACCTAACCTAACCTAACCTAACCAACCAGTTCCGTCCCCCCCTCCGTGGAGAGCGCCACGAAATTATAGCGCTCCGCGTTCGAAAAATCCAAAAAGTGATCAAAAGTCGTCCGATTTTCGCGAAAAAAGTGCCAAAGTGTTATTCGCAGTGCAGTGTATGTGGGCAAATAAAGTTCTAGTGTGGGTCCAAAAGATCTAAGGACTTAGTGCTTTTTAACCTCAAAATTTGAGGTTAATTGTGCTTTTACCGCACTAAAACTGCGTGCGCTGCCCGCGGAACCGCTGTGAGTACCACTTTTTCATTTGCCAATCGGAAGGCCTTATTTTGGTCCATCATCCACCAAAAAACCAGATTTTTTGGGACCGAATTGAGTGACTGGGAATCAAAAAACCAAAAACCACGTGGACACGTGTTTCGCCGAAACTTATAGTTACGGCCACGTGCGACACGTCGGTAGGTGCGGCTGAAAAAGCCTAATACGCCGCAAAAAGCCCCATCCCTTAATTCGGTCGGTGGACCAAGATACCACGGAAAAACCGGGAATTTCAAATTTTCAAAATTTTCAAAATTGAATAACTCCCCCAATCGATCTACGACCCCCCATTTTTAAATTACTGCTAGATAGGTCTCTTCAAGACCTATCTTTTGATACCTCACACACCCCCCCGCCACTAAGGTTAGGGGGTGAAAAAGGCGTGACCCGGTTTTTTCCAAAAAACGAGGGGGGGGAAAGAAAAGGGCCAGCCCAATTCTGAGAACGCCAGATTATCGGGCTGGTACGGAACTTAGGTTAAGATTTTTTTCAGATTTTTAGGTTAAGAATTGGGTTTTTGGGGACCATCCGCGCGGAAATTCCCGAAACTCCCTGTTCCCGTTCCCGGAAAATTCGGGACGCCACCTGGTGCGAAGCGCCACTCGCTGTTGGTTCTGCCGGCGTTAACCGCGTGTCTCTGCGGCGTCTGTGGCCGGAGATCCCTCGATCCCGAACTTTTTGGAGACCAGTTCTGGTTTCCTTTGAGCTTGGCTGCTGACGGATCTCGGGCTAGGAGCGTCGTACGAGGCTGCGGTTTTCACTGGGGGGGCTGCTGGGGGTTGTGCTTTGCGCCTGGGGCATAATCCGGAACCGGATATCCGGAAACCCGGAAGTTGCGGGAACGGTTTCTGGACCCCTGGAAACCCGTGTACATCCCAAACCGCGACTTCCTGCGACCTCTGGAACGCTGGGAATCGCGATTTTGGATCGGCGCGGACGCCATCTTGGATTTTTTGAAGTCCAGTTTCCGGGGAACCTCTGGGTTGCCGAAGGCGGAGTTTGGGTTCTCTCCGGGGAAGTCTGGGGTGGTCTATCGAGTGATCGGGTAATTTTCCGGAAAAACTCAAAAAATTTTGAAAAATTTTTTGAAAAATTTTTTCGGAAAATTCTTCGGTATAATCGAAGACGTGTCTGGGGGCAGCTTGGAGGAGGAAACCGCGACTTTCTAGGACGTCTGGAAGGGCCGTAGCAGAGGTTTGAAATTTGACTTTGACAGTTCTGAACTGTCAAAGTCGAGTTTTGGAGCGCTGTAGCAGGTGAACCAGTAGACCTAGAGAGACGTGCGACACTTCGCCGAGTCCGGCGAGACCTCCTCTACGGCTTCCGATCGTTTCCGGACACTTTCCGGACCCGGACATTTTTGTCCGGCTGAGAGTGGAAACAGAATCGGGACTCCGAGGGCACGTGTAGGCCGAAAACCGCGACTTCCTGCGACGTCTGGGAGGGCTACAGCAAAAGTTTGAAGTTCGGCACTGAGAGTTCTCCAACTGTCAGAGTCGAATTTCAAAACGCTATAGCGGAAGAACCAGACGTCCTAGAGAGACGTGCGACACATCGCCGAGTCCGGCGCGAGCTCCTCTATCGTTTCAGACCATTTCCGGACACTTCTAAAACCCGGACATTTTTGTCCGGAAAAGTGAGGAAACGTGTTTGGGACCCGAGGGGCACGTGCAGGCCGCAAACGGCGACTTTCTACGACGTCTGGGAGGGCAACAGTGAGGGTTTGAAGTTTGGCTTTGACAGTTCTCAACTGTCAAAGTCGGATTTCGAAACGCTGTAGCGAGAGAACCAGACGGCCTAGAGAGACGTGCGACCCACCGCCGAGTCCGGCGTGACCCCCTCTGTGACGCCAGACCGTTTTCCGGACAATCCGCAGACCCGGACATTTTTCCGGAAAAGCGGGTAAAACTCGGGAACGGAGCGACGCAGAGGAAAGTGCGATACGTCGTTGGAACCGGCTCGGGCCGCTCTACACTGCTACCGGACTGTTTCTGACCCTAGCCGGACCCGGACAAAAAGTTCCGGAAAAGCGAAAGGTTGGAAGTGAGCGGTTCGAGGGCACGGAGGGGCTTGAGCGGAGTCTGACAACATGTCGCAGAGGGAGGGAGGGGATGCGGGGAAGGTCAAGGGACCGGGAATTAGGCTACGTATGCCTGCTACCGCGGCGGGGAAGAAAAAGGAGGAAAAGACCACTGGCCGGATGCCTGCTGGAAGCGGACCTTCGGGAGCCGCTTCGGACACACGTCCCAGGAAAGCAGGGAAAACGGAAAGGACGACGGCAAGCACGAGCGACCCTGGTCGACCAGCAAGGAAGGTGTCAGGTTCCGGGAAGGAAGTGGAGTTGCCCAAACAGGTTGCTCCTAGGCTGCCGTCCCCCGAAAAAATCGACGTCATTACGATTGACGACGATGAGGCAGACCAACCAGCCTCACAAAACGGGGAGCGGCGGCCTGCGCGGGAAGCCACGGAGCCAACCGACGCACCGGAGTATACCTACACCAGGGAGGAACTCGCTGGGGGGGGTGAAAGCGGGATGGAAGTGGCAGACACACGGCAGACGGTGGAACCACCTTCGACGGCTCTACCCTTGGAAGAGTCTGTTGTTGAGGGTGGTACCGGAACCCCGAATGCCGCGTCGACTCCGTCCCTACGACACCCAGCCACAGCGAGGCTAAGAACAAACTCCACGTCCAGATCGGAATCGGCACTGCTGAGAATCACGACCCAACTCCGGGAGGCCAAAGCGGCGGAAGCCCGGAACCGGACAAGGACTGCCAGCGAGCCAGCTGACCCGGAAGATGCCCAGGACGACACAGGGCTCTTTGACGACCGCTCGGTCTGCTCGTCAGCGATCTGCGGGGGGGGGCTGCTCAGTGAGCTACCGCAGAAGGCAAACGAGACCTTGCAAGCTGCGAAGACCGCTATGGAAAGCTCGGGAAACCTCAAGAGGTCGGTCAGAGAGACGATGGTCGAGTCCCTACATGCCTTGTACGAGATGGTACTAAGGCTGGCGGACTCGAGGACGCGTCACATGACCGAGCTCCAGAGGGAAAAGGCGAGCTTTGCTAAACGGCTCTGTGCCATTGAGCGGACCCACTCCGCGAAGATGCAGGCGACGATGGCGGCGGAAAGGGAGGCTAGGGAGGCTAACGCCCAGGTGCTCAAAGCCATCGCAGGGGAGGTAATGGCTCAGAGGCAGATCCTGGTGTCCGACGTGGGAGACGCCCTCAAAAAGTTGAAGGCCACCGGTCCTTGGGGGGGAGCGCAGTGCGGAGCCGAGTCCAAGCAGATAAAGGAGGCGGACGCCGGACTCCAGAGGCAGATTCTCCAAGCTGTGGAAGAGCTCAGGACGGAAAACCGCAGAGGAACCCAGGAGGGAGAGCGGTTAGAACGTCGGGAGCTCGTGCTGGAGATCGCCAAACTCCGGGCCGAGATTAGAGAGCTATCGCTCTCGAACTTGGCCCTGGGGGAGGAGCTGACGACCGCCGCAGAGAAGCAAAGGATGTCCGCGGAGCAGAGAGAAAAGATCGAAGACCGGCTGGAAGAGATGGGCCAGAGTCTTACGGAGATGGGAAGGGAAGTGAGGAGAGTGGGTAGCGCACCGGAAGCCGTCGCGGGGGCAGTCACGAAAATCCACAACACTGAAGAGAGGGTAAGCTCAGTGGTGGAGAGACTGCACGCCGTGACGGTTAACGGACTCGCTGACCTGAAGGAGGAAGTCCAATCAGTGGCAGCTTTCGTCGCGCACAACTCAACGGCGGGAGGCAAAACGTTGATGGAAGAGCTGCTCTCAACGGAAGCCACGGAGGAAACCCTTGAAAAAGGGGAAGAACCGTGGAAGAACGTCGAGTCTCGGGCAGCCACCAGGAGGAGGAGGAGGTTGGAGAGTGGAAACACCAAACCGGTGCCACCGCGAACCAGCTTCCCCCTAATCCTGGAGTCCAAAGACCCGAAAGAGACCAGCGCGACCATCATCAGAACCGTCAAGGAGAGGGTGAATGCCTCGGAGTTGGGGGTGGGGGTGGATTTCGTCCGAGGCCTTCGAAACCAAAAGGCCGTTCTCGGGCTCGCTTCGGAGACGGACAGGGAGGCCATGCTGGGGGCAATTAGGAAAAAGTGCGCAAGCATTGACGCTAGCGCCCCCAGCATGAAAAAGCCACTCATCTGTCTCGTGGGCGTGGCCGGGGACCTCACGGACTCACAGATTCCTGGGGCGCTGCAAAAGCAGAACGGGGTGCTCCTGGGGGCGGAATCTGGTGGCGCGGCCGGCATCAGGGTTCTGAGACGCACTAAAGGGAGGACGTCGGAAGTCACGAACGTCATCCTCGAAGTGAACCCAGAGACCTGGGACCGTCTCAGGGACCAGAAAGTCCGGTTGGGCTACCAGAGACTGCTGGCCCGGGATCACTCTCCTGTAGTGCAGTGCTACAGGTGCATGGGGTACGGGCACTTCGCGAGGGGTTGCACGGCGGAGCAGACGTGTGGTCACTGTGCTGAAAAGCACGACACCAGAGCCTGCAAAGCCCGAAACGCCCACGCGAAGTGCACGAACTGCATCAAATCGGGAGGAAGTGAAGCGGTAACGAGCCATCCGGCCTACAGCAGGGACTGCCCTGAATGGGAGAAGTGGGACCGCATCGCGCGCTCACAGGTCCGGTACTGCTAAGGGCACCCCGGGGAACACGAGGCAACACCCGATCCGGGTTGTGCAGGGGAACATGGGGAGGGGTTACGCGGCCACTAAGGAGATGTTGAATGATGCGGAGAACGGTGGGGTGGCGGTGCTGATCCTACAGGAACCCTACGTGGGCTCAAGTGGGATCCTCACCGCTCCTCACCAAGTCATACAGCAGACTCAGGGTGAAGGCCCGGTAAAGTCTGCTGTAGTAATTCTTGATCCCAACATCCAAGTCAAGATAGATCCGCATCACATAACGAAAAACATTGTGTCCGTATTAATCTGTTCCCATGGTTTTGAGCTAATGATTGTCAGTCTGTACCTCGAAGGAGATCGACCCATAGAAGACCACCTGCAAAAGCTGAAGAGAGCCCTGGACGCCGCCACAACGAAGAACATCATCGTAGCAGGCGACGTCAATGCCACGAGCCACTGGTGGGGATGTTGTGCGGAGGACCGGAGAGGCTCTGATCTGGTGGACTTTTTCTCGGAAGCGGGTTTGGATGTTGTCAACACGGGGTCGGTACCGACGTTCTACACTCATCGGGGGGGGAAACTCTACTCCAGCATTGTGGATGTCACAGCGTGCTCAGCAACGATGCTCAACCGTATCAAGAACTGGAGGGTCAACGAAGACGACGCAGGACTCTCCGACCACCGACGACTGGAGTTCACGATCGAGGTGGGGTTGAGCAGGGTGGTGGAGGTAAGCCGGACAACAAGGATATACAACACCAACAAAGCTGACTGGTCGCGCTTCGGGGAATCACTCCGGAGTGCGCTACGCGAAGCTGAAATATCCTTGGAGAAGGTTGACTCTATCGCCGAGCCAGAAGAACTTGAGCGCGCTGTGAGGAAATTCATGGAGCTGGTGGCAGGAGCTTGTGAGGAGGCCATCCCGAGAGTGGGGAAGAGGAGAGGGGGGAAGGGGGCGCCATGGTGGACAGCGGAACTCGATGAGCTGAGACGACGAACCAAGACGCTGAGGCGGCGCATATCTGTGGCAAATCCCCGGAGAAGACCATTCGTATGTCAGGAGTACCTGGCAGCCCGGGAGATCTACAAGAACGCCATAGAGAACGCCGTCACATCGAGTTGGAAGACCTTTTGTTCGCAGCAGCAGAAGGAGGACATTTGGCACACCTCATACAGAGTCATCAAAAACTGTATGAGGCCGACAACCAGCCAAGAGTGCCTCCTGAAGGAGCCTGTGAGCGGGAGAGTCCTAAACGCGAGAGAGTCCGCTGACCTGCTGGCGAGAACCTTCTTCCCGAAGGACGACCCCAGCGAAGACACGCCGGAGCAAGAAGAGTGCAGGAAGGAAGCAGAAGAGTGGAGAATCCGGACACAACTGGAACCCATGACCGTCCGCCCGTTCACTGAGGAAGAAGCAGAAGCAGTGATGGGTGGGATGAGTCCGAAGAAGGCGCCGGGAGTGGACGGATTTACATCTGACGTATGCTGTCGAGCATTTAGGGCTAGCCCGGTGATGCTGGCATTGTACAACGCGTGTTTCAGGATCGGCTACTTCCCGAGGATCTGGAAGGAGGCGTGGATACGTGTCATACCGAAGCCCGGGAAAGACACGTATACAAACCCGAAGTCACACCGCCCCATCGGACTACTCCCTGTACCTGGTAAGATCCTGGAGAAGATGGTTTTCAACCGGATCTCTTGGGGACTGTACAGGGAGAAGAAACTAAGTCCGAAGCAGTATGGCTTCATGCCGCAGAAGAGCACGGAGGACGCGTTGTATGATGTCATCACATACGTCAGAAAAGGAGTGAAGGAGAAGAAGATCGTCGCCATCGTATCCCTAGACATCGAGGGAGCCTTTGACGGTGCATGGTGGCCGGCCATCGTGCGGGAGCTTTCGGGCAAGGTGGAGGAGCTCGGGACTTTCCGCATGGTGTGCAGCTACCTGGAGGACAGGACCATCGCCCTGAGCTACATGGGAGAGCGGATAACATCGGACACCCGGCGCGGCTGTATCCAGGGATCAATTGGAGGACCCCTTCTGTGGAACGTACAACTCGATCCACTTCTGCAGAGGGCGGAATCCCTGGAAGCCGAAATTCAAGCTTTCGCCGACGACATAGTGGTGGTTGCAGCAGCCAAAACTACTCCGGAACTCGAGAGAGTGGTTCACGCGGCGCTGAAGGAGATCACAGATTGGGGACGACGTAACAGAATGAAGTTCGCACCACATAAGACGCAATGTACCATCGTAACAAAGCGTCTTAAGTACGAGAAGCCTCTCTTCCAAATCGCAACCGTCCCTATTGAAATCTCTGACAGCGTCCACCTGCTCGGGTGTACGATAGACCGGAACCTCGGGTTTGGGCAACATCTGGAGAGGGTGACTGCGAAATCGGTCGCCCTCTACAAGGTTGTGGCCAGAATGGCCAAGGCGCAATGGGGCCTGAACCCGGAAATCCTCCGAACCATCTATTTCACCGTAGTCGAACCCACTATGTTGTACGCAGCTGGAGCTTGGGGTGTGGTCCTGGACCGAGTGCACGTCAGGAAGAGGTTGGATAGGGTCACGCGATCGTTTGCCATCAAGATCGCGAAGGCCCATCGCACGGTTTCCCTGACGGCGAGCACGCTGTTGGCCGGAATCTTGCCCCTCGATCTTAGAGCCAAGGAGAACCTGTTCCTCTACGAAGTCAAGAGAGGACGTCCGCTTGAAGACCTACCGGACCGGGAACTCCAGCCGAGAAGAAGACCCATCGACATGCCGCATCCTGCAGAGCGAGAGACCCTTGGGTTTGGACTCATTACAACCCAAGAGGAAGCCTCCCAGGTAGAAGAGAGCGGCGAGTTGACGTGCTACACGGATGGAAGTAAGATCGAGGGGAGAGTCGGGGGAGCCGTATCTGTCTGGAAGAGTGGAAGAGAAATCCGAAGTGAGGGTTTCAGGTTGGAACCCTACTGTACGGTATTCCAGGCAGAGATGGTGGCGATCAGCAGAGCAGTGGAGCTGACGGCGGGCAAGGGAGAGAAGATCAAAGTCAACATCCTCAGCGATTCTAGGTCATCGGTCCAGTGCATCAGTTACCCCGCTACACTCAACCCTATAGCGGGGGGTATCCAACGGGACCTACAAGCTGCTGGCGAAGCCGGATCCGAAATCAAGATCTATTGGATCAAGGCTCACGCTGGCATTGTGGGAAACGAAAGAGCTGATGAGCTGGCCAAGAACGCTGCGCTGAAGAGCAAGAAGTCCCCAGCTTACGACAAATTTCCGTTGTCCTTCGCCAAGAGAACCATCAGGTTGAAGACCATTGGCGAGTGGCAGAGGAGGTACTCAGAAGCTGAGACGGGCTCAGGGACGAAGCTTTTCTTCGGAGATGTCAAAATCGCAAAGAAAATTTTGGGGAAGGTACAGATTGACAATCTGACGGCTCAAATCCTGACTGGACACGGGGGTCTCCGGCAGTATCTTCACAGGTTCAAGCTGGCCCCGTCCCCCT